>JAJAQA010000001.1:59804732-59954732 GCA_021464565.1 Rutilus rutilus
CGTATATGTACCCTGTAATTTTTAAAAAGGCTATACAGCTTGTAGTGGTACACAATTATTACAAAAAGGTGCACAGTGTATGTTCTCGCTAAATTGCTCCCAAATGTAAGATTGTTGTATCATAATAGTAGAATAAGTACCCCTTAGTTCTATAATACTTTTACAGTATAAATGTTTTTTTTTTTTTTATTCTCCTTGTTGTTACCCCTTTATTCCCCAAACTTTGCATATTGTTCCCTAATACTTACATGGAAGTACTTCATAGGTACACTATAATTACCGAAAGTTACGCTGTAAATTCGTCTTAAATATGTAGTACTTTCCGGGCTATAATCTTTGTTTGTTCAATAATATTTTCTTTTTCTGTTTTAAAATAGAGGCTAGGCCTTGAAAATCTTTTTTTGAAGGCAGATTAGGTGTGAGAAAAGAAAGAAAAAACATGTAATACCATTGTGTAACCACTAGATGCTTGTACAGCTCTCTATAAAGAGGCTTGTGAATTCCCTAGATGTTTTTGGACATATGTGCTTATTTTTTTAGGTTGTTGATTTTAATATTTAGATATTCTCAAAGACCCCTTTTTGTCTAGGTTTATATTGTTTTTGTTTGTTCGTTTTAACCTAACAACCATTTTGAAGAAAGCCGACAGCACACATGGTTGGAGACAGTGACATTGAACTAACAGTGAATTTGGAGTTGATGACCACAACATCATGCAGGTATACATCTCTGAAGAACACTAGTGAGTGTTTCTCAATGAGAAACTCAGTTGTTTAAAATGCCCAGAATTGACGCGTCCTCATTAGAGAGAAAACACTGGTGCATCC
Source organism: Rutilus rutilus (assembly GCA_021464565.1). NCBI lineage: Eukaryota > Metazoa > Chordata > Actinopteri > Cypriniformes > Leuciscidae > Rutilus > Rutilus rutilus. The sequence continues at coordinate 59,805,560 of JAJAQA010000001.1, forward strand.
TAAACAGAAGTCTTTGTTTGTAACTTGAACCATCTGACATATTCACACAACATCTCTGGAACAATTTCAAACACTGCTGCATCTACCTTATTATTTCTCTGTTCTGCATGTTTGTTATTTGCATTTGATTTATATTGTTACGGACTGTAATAAATACATTAATTTATACAGTTATTAAAGTATTTGAATAAACCATCCATGTTACTACATTCTTTAAAAATGATCATGCTTTAGTAATGTTTGTTAGACCACCTTGCCTTCTTTCCTTTAGTGAAGGCAGATGAGGATGGACAATTGGACAAAAATGAGAAGCACCATCGTGATAATGGTGACATTGGTTATACATATATAGTTGTAGTTGACAGGATCATCACCTGACCTGGGACTTGATGCTATCCTGTGCTTTATCTCCTTCTCTCTGATTACTGCTTTATAAGGTAATCATTCATATTCCTGAATCACTATTACTCAGTATGAATGAGACAGATCTCCATTCAGTTTAGCCTGTTCCTGCTGAAACACAATCACAAAAAACTACCTTGTGTTGTTTATAAGAAATTGACTGACGTGGCTATTTTGTGATATTTAATGAAGGTCTACATAAGGTGAATCTGCAGCTTTAAAGGGATGGTTCGGAGTAAAATGAACCTAGGGTCCTTTGCACCATGACCTCGAGCCAAACACCCCCCAGAAGCTTTTTTCCCCTTGGTCGAACATTATTAAAGTTAGAGCTTATTTAGAGATATCTATGGAAGCTTGTTTCCGCCACAAAATAAAAATAAATAAATGATAATTGCGACTTTTTATCTCACAATTGCGAGTTTACATCTCGCAATTCTGACTTTATTTCTCAGAATTGCGAGATACAAAGTCAGAATTGCGTGAAATAACGTCGCAATTGCGTGTTATAAAGTCAGAATTGCGTGATATAAAGTCAGAATTGCGAGATATAAAGTCAGAATTGCGTGTTATAAAGTCAGAATTGCGTGAAATAAAGTCGCAATTGTGTGTTATAAAGTCAGAATTCTGACTTTTTTTCTCGGATTGCGACTTTATATCACGCAATTCTGACTTTATAACACGCAATTGCGAGTTTATATCTCGCAATTCTGAAATATTTTCTCAGAATTGTGAGATATAAACTCACAATTGTGAGATATAAAGTCCAATTCTAAGGGGGGAAAAAAGACCGGTTTTTTTTTTTTTTTTACCTCCGAATAGTTTATCTCACAATTCTGACTTTATAACACGCAATTGCGACTTTATATCATGCAATTCTGACTTTATATCTCCCAATTGCGTATTATAAAGTCAGAATTGCGTGATATAAAGTCGCAATTGCGAGAAAACAAGTCAGAATTCTGACTTTATAAGATGCAATTGCGACTTTATTTCACGCAATTCTGACTTTATATCTCGCAATTGCGACTTTATTTCTCAGAATTGCGACTTTATATCTCAGAATTCTGACTTTATATCTCGCAATTCTGACTTTATAACACGCAATTGCGACTTTATTTCACGCAATTCTGACTTTATCCCTCAAAATTCTGAGAAATAAAGTCAGAATTGCGAGATGTTAACTCGCAATTGTGAGATAAAAAGTCGCAATTATCTCTTAAAATGTTTTATTCTGTGGCGGAAACAAGCTTCCATATCAGCCGTATGGCTTAGTGCAGGCGCTAATGGATCCAAGGATGTATCTTGTTAATTACTCCATCATCTCCTATAAAATATAAAAGAAAAGAACAATCTGTGCTTAATAGAGGCAGTGTATCTGGTGTATCACTAGACAATGAACCTCTTAAGTAGCTTCATTGTATTTTAAAAGTATTTTTTTCAGAAACACAAGTTTGTCCACACTTTCACTAGTGAGGGTAGATCTTGTGGCAGTGACTGTGTCAGCTGCCATTGAAAAAAACCCTCTCACTTGGGACGGAGGTGGCAGGTACTGCCAGGTAGCATTTGGCCAACTTGGCTAGATTTGGAAATATTGTTTCATTGGACTTCCACCAGCCAAGCGGGTCGGATTCCAAAGAAGTGTTTTTCTTGCCTACGTAGGCATATACCTCCTCCTTCACCTTCTGCTTCAAATCAGGATAGTTCCTCTGACCAGTTGCAAAGAGGGAGCCAAAGACTTCTGCCATGGCTGACTTCTTTGGAGGAGGAGAATGTCTCAGACTCTGGCATCTCTGGTAAGGAAGTAGCCTGTGAAGTTGATGGCCTGTCTTGTGTTGTCTCTGTGGTCTCAGTCTGCAGTATTATACAACAAAGACAACAGTAAATGATTGGGTTTTATCAGTGAACACTGTAAGAACAATATGTTCAGTTAAGACATGACAGAAGTGAGGAAAAATCAATCAAATAAAAAACAACCTTAGCATTAATTACATCCCTGCTCTGTTCTGCTCAGAACTTCTGTGATGAGATCTTCAAAGACGTTCTGGTGACAGGCAGGATCCAAGTGAGGGAGCGATTTGAACCTGGCGTCCAATGCAGTGCATTTATTAAAGAAATCCTGGAGATCTGGGTCAATGTATCGGATTTACATGTTCTCTCTGATGGCATGCTTCATTTCCCTGAAATGAAACTTCATTATCATTGTTTTGAGTGGTAGGATCATTGAAACCGATGGTGTTGTTTCAGTGCTCAAAATTGTAGAGATGGTCTTCAAAGGTTTCATAATCTTAACCACACTCTCTGGCGAAGCTCACCTCCTGATCTGACAGATGTGAGGCGTCCTGCTTGTTCTTTACTGACTTGTCTGTTAATGCAGAGTAAATGCAATTTGCTGTTCCAGATAGCGCTCGACCATTTCGTATCTGGAGTTCCAGCGTGTCGACACATCATGTATGAGGCAGTGTTTTGGCAAGTCGAGGATCACCTGTTTACACCCCAAAACATGCGCAGCCGTCGTGCTACGATGGAAAAAAGTAACAATCTTTCTTATTTGTCCTAATAATTGAGATACCTGGTTGACTGCCAGTGCTTTTTGTGCGGCTAAATTTAGAGTATAGGCAAAGCATGCCACATGAGGACCCAGCCCTGCTTGTCTGACGGCATTAACAATGTTTTTTGCATTGTCTGTGGTCACTGAAATAGTTGTTCCAGGTCTCTCTAGTCTCCACTCTGCCACAACCTCCTGTAGCTTCTCAGCTAGGTGAGTGCTTGTGTGCTGCTCATACAGGGGCCGCGTTGGTAGAACTGACACATCTGGGTGATGGCGTTGGATATGCGTTAGCATGTTAGATGTATTTCCACTCACATACCCAACAATTGCTGAACAACGCCGACACACAGTCCTTGTCTCATCTAGCACTCTCTCGCCTGTAACTGACTAGGAAACCAAAGTTTTCCCATACTTGCTATCTTAAAAAGTCCGGCGGGTCCTCTAACTCTTGTGGGTCGCCACCACTCGCCATACTTTTTGTCCTTAGTGCTGCTATCTCTGACTCACTCACTGGACCATCGACCTGACAAAAGACTGCATAGTGCATATGTAGCGACCCGGAGGTGGACCTGGAAAATAATTTGCCAACTACGCCACTCAGGGAGTTACACCCAGAGAATTTAGTGTCTTTTAAAAGGACACGCAAGTTCGTTTCATCAATAATCGCTCAGAGACATGAAATACAAAATTATTGATTTTATTTAGTGACACAGTCACTTTAAAGCAGTCATTGAAATGTATCAGGCCTCAATCAAGCACAGCTCATCATAAAGGTCTTGACTCTAAAAAGAAAAGGTCACCGGGACACCAGCTAACTGGAGCTTACCAGCAGGGTCAGGCTCTCGGAGTTTATGCTGCTTAGCAGAAAAAAATCATTCCTTTCACCGGTGCACACAAATACACGCACTCACACCATACTCCACGGATTGACACGGCACACTGTGAACAACACACCACCACCACGCAGAAGGGAATAAAGCTGGCCTCCCTGCCTTTGGCACCCAGATCCTGCGACACAGAGCAAAAAGATCTTAAGAGTCATTAAAATGCACATGGAATAGTTAGGTGCTGAATTGCCCTAGGTCAAGTTAAATTAAACAGAACTAAACAAAAGAAATTAAAGAAATCTAAAAGAAGGCAATGGATTGTAGGTTACAGGAAATAAACCAAATTAGTCTCAACAGTTTGCAGAAAAATACAACACTTGGTTCTAACGGTGTACTGAAAAATAAACCAACCGATCTCAGTCGGGTTATGATCATTAACTAAACAGCAAAACCAAAATACAAAAAAAAAAAAAAAAATGAAATTACATATAATAAGACACACCAAATTAACCACACCAAAATAGATGCACTGCAAAACTAAACCAAAAGAAAAGAAAAGCTCTTTACAAAAATAGAAAATGTAAAACAAAATCAATACAAAACAAACAAAACAGAACAGGACAGAATCAAAACAGCAATATTTTAAGCAGTGGAGCAGTATTTTAAAACCGTGGGCAGGACGTGAAACGCGCCCAACTAGCAGTCACAGCAGTGTGCGGGATCTGCAGGAGAAACGAATCCGTTGGTTTGAACCATACGGGAGGAAATAGCGATCAAGCAATCAGCTTACGCTTTCCAACGTTTCAGAGAGAGCACCTGAAATAAAATAGAATGTCACCATTCAATATTACGATGATAGAGTCTCACCGAACCTAGTAAACGCCTGTTGGACATACCAATGACGAATGATGCGTGCATACTCAAGGAGCGCACACACCCAATAACGGCAGTCACAGCAGTAGTGCGAGATCCACACGAGGGACGGAACAGCTGACTCGCACTTTACGAGAGGAAATGGCAATCACGCAATCAAGAGCTTACTAAGGTGTGAGAAAACACATGCAACCAGGGACAATTAGTTACTGATTTTAGAAACCATCTCATAAAGTCACCAAGCTACCTCTCTAATGTCCACACCTAATGCCGGGAGCAGCCACAGTTACGTCATTGCGGCGCGCCAATGACGTCAACAAATGACGTTGACCTCAAGCACAAGTCTGTCGCACTTTATATCCCCATGGGGACAGCTCATTGGCTTACGATCCACCTATAATTATAAGGGAAAGTAAAGGGCTTTCCCACCACACATACATAGGCGGAGCTCGGCTACATAGGCGCCAATCAGAGCTTCAGAGCTAAGGCGGGGCTACAGATTAGGTGTCCTAAAGAACCTGTGTATCTAACAGAAGTTCCGCATTACATTAATTAATTTGCACGCGAGTTTTATTTTTTCATACCGTGTATTCTCCGTGTAAATTCATGCACCGAACCGTGACACCTACCGTTTCGGTTCAGTACGAATACATGTACCGTTCCACCCCTACTAGACATGCATTCATACCAGAATAATAAAAATTATTTCAGGAAAAAAGAAAGTAGAATTAAACTTAATAAAAGATGCATAAACATATTGACTTGAATGCACTGACACTATTGTTTGAGAACTGAACTGAGCTGGATGATGACATCACTGTTTTCTCCAGAGCTGCTTTATAGCTATATTGAACTCATTTCATAATTAATGAACTACAATTACTGAACCACATTAAATAAACACTGAACTGATTTCAACTGAATAATGACTGTTCACTATTTTGTTTTTAGAGCTGTTTTAAAGCAGAATTGAATTCTGTTTGCCTCATTGAATCATTCTTTTCCTGTTATCACTGTAAAGCTACTTTGAAACAATCTGTATTGTATAAAGTGCTATAGAAAGTGACTTGACATAAAATAAAACTACTATAATAATAATAATAATAATAATAATAATACAATAGCCTATTGAACAGACTTACCTGAGCTATGAGGTCTGTCACACCTGCACCTCCTCATCACCGTCATCACTGCCACTATAATTGCACACACCTCACCCCAGCTCCTGGTCCGATCTCGTTTATACGAAGTGGACTACTCACCTTCTGTCTCCAGCGATCTCCCTGTCTCCAGCGCCTCGTCCTTCCACCGTGTCTCCATTCCTACCTGTGTTTATCTGCCTTGTCACCCACAGTATCATCCATCATCCTCTCCCCTTGTTGTTTTCAATAAACTCATAGTTACCCTTCCATCTTCCTCTCCTGAGTTTGCTTCCGTAACAAATTTAATTTGATTAACTGATCCAAATATTTATATATTATATTAACTATAAAAATGTATGATTAATTATTCATATTTCCCTTTTGAGCTAGTTTGCTACATATTAAAAAGTATTTTTTTTTTCAAGCTTTAGACATGTAGAGCGTGTCAAGATGTTAAACTGAAACCTGTTCCCTGAAACTGTGAAAAGTTAAATTCAGCAGAAGCTGCTTTTACAGTAGTTTGACATTTGAATATGAAGCCTAAGTTGCACATTTATGGGGTTCACAGAAGTCATGATAGAAACGTCCATAGAGGTGAATGGGAGACAACAGATAACATGATTAATGCGTTCCCATTTGCTCCAATAGAAAAAAAAAAAAAAAAAAAGTTCCCACAACTTTTCAAAACAGGAAAAGAAACTGAAAAGAAAAGGGACTGATTACAGCAGAAAGAGAAATGTCCAGTTTACCATCATTCCCTCAGAGCCGTTTATCAGAAACACTTGCAGCAGCGTTCATTAGTTTGTTTATTTTGTATGTTACACGTCATTATGATTTTTTTAATGTTTTTGAAAGAAGTCTCTTCTGCTCACAGAGGATCACAAAAACATAAAAAAATCATACTGACCCCAAACTCTGGACCAGGGGTGTAATTTAATGACAAGATAATAAAACACAAAGTACTTTGTTATAAATGTACATTATTAAAAGTGAAAATACAAATGCCTGTGGAAACATACTATCACAGTCTATGAAAAGAGTCCATTGTTTACCAATTGTGTTTGCTGTCAAGTCAACAATGAATATATCTTAATATTAAAATGCATCCCTCTTTGTTGTGAAGCGTCTCATCAGCAGAGCAAGGACTAATGACTTTACCTTGTCATTCTGTTATAGTCTCTTGCCTCACAATCTCAGTCTGAGGCTTAACAGGGAAGTTTGCCTGTTCGTCAGTGTGTTTTCTAAGGGGAAAGACACTTCAGTCAGATTAAAGTAATTCAGACGAAACACATCAGTTGTCACAAAAGTGCATTTGAGTTAAAGATCCACTAAATCAATGACACACAGAGTTTATTAACTGATATGATCAGAGCAGCAGCACCATCAATGAATTACATATATGTAACATGTACATCTTGATGTACAATATAACATAATGAGTTGTGTTGATACTATTTCTGGTACGATCGGAAAGGTAATTCAGTGACTCAGTGTTTGTTGTTGTTTATGAGACACTGGCAGCTAGTGTGTGTTAGCATTGTTTTCATAGCTTTAAACTGATGCTGACTTCACACGCAATCTGAGCGAATACACAGCGAATGCATCGCCAAACATTCAGACTAATGTTCACACAATGGAAAACGCACAAATTGAGAGTGTCAAACCTGTCTGTTTGTTTCTCTTTCTTCTGCTATGTCTGTATTCAGGCCTGGCTCGGCCGAAACATTGCTAATGCCAACCAATTATTCCCGGGTCAGCCGAACAAGCTGAGCGAACAGCGGTAAAATACATGTTTTTTAATTTAAAGGGATACTTCACCCAAAAATGAAAATTACCCCATGATTTACTCACCCTCAAGCCATCCTAGGTGTACATGACATTCTTCTTTCAGACGAATACAATCAGAGTTATATTGTCCTGGCTTTTCCATGCTTTATAATAGCAGTGAATGGCTGTTTCTATTTTGAAGTCCATAAAAGTGCATCTATCCATCATAAAAGTGCATCCATCCATCATAAAAGTGCATCTATCCATCATAAAAGAGATCTACGCGAACTTGAAAGATTTAAAACATGAACCTTGAAATGAATGAATTGCACTCTGATGGAAATGGCAGGAGTCCTAGATGGCCCAGATTGTGTGATGTTTTTGGAAGAGGATGGTTAATTTGGGGCTCAGGGCTATTGGGCCTACTGACTGTGACTATTTTGATGGCCTTGGAATGCCGTGAAACTGGATGGATGGATTGTTTGTGCGTACGGATCATAGATAGAGGACTTGGCTTACAACAAGTGTTGCATATTTTTAATGACAATGACTGATTGTATGTTTAAAGATTACGTGTTTCCCTTTATTGATGGTCATGACAAAGACTTAGACCAGCCGAAGAGTGATAAAATGGACAATGAAATGCCAATGTCAAGTTTGGTCACACCATATCTGAATTACACGCACAGTGGAAGATTAGAAGATTTGGATGAAAGAGCGTTCGATGTGGGGAGTGAAATAGACCCCGAGAGGAATTTCTATTATGACTCCACAACAGATGGGTCCAACTGTAAATATTTCACTGAGAAACAATTCAATGATATTGTAGAGAGGGATGGAGTGTATATTATCCATCTCAATAGCAGAAGTTTAAATAGAAATTTCTAGAGGACATTTGATGTCATTGCGATTTCTGAGACATGGTTACGAAATGATACTGTTGAAGACTTTGGAATAACAGGCTATGAAATGTTCTTTGTAAATCAGACTTTAAAGAAGGGAGGTGGAGTGGCCTTATACGTTAATACTGCCCTGCAATGCAAGCAGGTTGTCTCTATGTCGAAAGAATGTGCTGGGAATTTTGAAATAGTCACTGTAGAAATAGAGATGAAAACAAGTAGAAATCTAATAGTTAGTTGTGTGTATAGAGCGCCTGGGACATGTATTGACAAAACAAAGGATCAATTAGTTTGTATGTTTGAGAAGGTGGTAGGTAGAAAAATTGTTTTTGTTTGTGGAGATTTTAATGTTGATCTTTTGAATTCACAAGGCCACAAAGGTACCACAGACTTTATTTATATAATGGACAGCTTAGGTTTATTTCCAACCATCACAAAGCCGAGTAGAATTACAGCACAAAGTGCTACACTAATTGACAATATTTATTCAAATGTTGTTGATAATGATGTTGTAGGGGGATTGTTGATGGAAGACATAAGTGACCATTTGCCAATTTTTGATTATTATAAATGTAAATTAAATGGAGAAGCACCTGTAAGGAGGAAAAGAGAATAAAGGCTGAGGACTCCTGTAACCTTGGAAGCCTTTAAGGAAGATCTATTAAGATATAACTGGGAAGCTGTTTATGTTAATGATGCAAATGAAGCGTATAGCTCTTTTTTGAATATTTATTTAAAGTTATATGAAATGAATTGTCCTTTAAAAATGTACATTGACAAGAAGAGGGAACAAAAACCATGGATGACAAAAGGGTTACTTAATGCATGTAAAAAGAAAAATACAATATACAGGGTCTTCTTAAGACAAACTACGGAAAAAGCTGAGATGAAATATAAGGTATATAAAAACAAACTAACGAAAATACTTAGGATAAGGAAGGAGACATATTACAGCAGTTGTTTAGAGGAAAATAGAGAAAACATGAAAAGAATGTGGAAAGTCATAAATGGTTTAATAAGAAATAAATCTAAAGAAGCTGCATATCCTAAATGTATAATAAAAGATAACATGTGCAAAGACAAGAAACAAGATGTGGCCGAAGAATTTAATGATTTTTTTTGTTAATGTGGGACCGAATCTCGCAAGGGATATTGTTAAACCAAAAGAGAAAAAATGGATTGGATGAATTAATTGAAAACAATTTGCAAAGTTTGTATCTAAGTGAGGTTAGAAGTGAGGGGAACGGTTTTAAACTGTAAAAGCAAGAGATCACAAGACTACAATAACATAGATATGTCCTTAGTGAAAGAAACAATAGAAGAAATTATCAAACCATTGACACACATATGTAATGTCTCATTTAGGACGGGAATATTCCCTGACCAGATGAAGGTAGCAAAGGTTATACCTTTGTTTAAAGCAGGTAATAAAAATGATTTATCAAATTATAGACCTGTATCACTCCTTCCACAGTTTTCTAAAATATTGGAAAATCTTTTTGTTAAAAGGTTGGATAGTTTTATCAATAAATATAATATTTTGAATGAGCAGCAGTATGGATTTCAGGCCAAGCAGTCGACCGGACTTGCAATAATGAAACTAGTGGATGAGTTAAGTAAGGCCATTGATGATAAGAGAGTGAGTCTGGGTGTCTTCAATGACCTGAAAAAGGCATTTGATACTATAAATCACAATATTCTCCTGAAGAAGCTGTTTAAGTATGGGGTCAGAGGGGTTGCATATTCTTGGATTTGTTCATATATAAATAACAGAACACAATTTGTTTCAGTTGATGGAATTATGTCAAGCCCCCTGAAAATTCTTTGTGGGGTTCCACAGGGCTCTGTCCTGGGACCAAAATAGTTTATTTTATATTTAAATGATCTCTGCAGGGTCTCAAGTGTTCTCAAGTCTATTCTTTTTGCGGATGATACCAATTTTTTTTAATTCTGGGAAAGAGTTAAAGGACATTGTGAGAAATGTGGAAATGGAGATGGAATTCATCATTATTTGTTCCATATTTAACTTATTGTCTGGAGATTTGGGGTAATACGTACAAGACATACACCCAACCACTTTTTATTTTACAAAAGAGAGCCTTACGTATCATCACAAGATCACAATATAGGGATCATACAAACGATTTATTTTTAAAATTAAATATTTTAAAATTCTATGATTTAGTGGATTACAAGGTTACACTGATAATGTATAAAGCATATTATAAAATGCTGCCTGATAAATTTTTTGTATGTTTGAGAAACGTTATTGTAAGTATGAGTTAAAAGGAACATGTTTGTTTAAAAAACTGAAGGTACGAACAAATATTAGATGCAGAACTATCTCTGTAATCGGAGTGAATTTATGGAATTGTTTGCATATAGACCTTACATTGACAAAAACAATAAGTGGATTTAAAAGGCTCCTAAGAAACAAGATGATACTTTCATATAGATAAGTTTTGGGTAATCAATTTCTATGACTCTGTTGTTTCAAGTGTTTGCAAGAAGAGAATTGAGCACTGTTTGACTGTTTGTGAATATTGAGAGGGATAGGCGTTAATAAGCCTTGAGCTTCAGCCTATACCCTTTGGTTTAATCAAAAGTTATGTATATGATGAGTTGTATATTTGTTATTGTATATTTGTTAGTGATAAACCAAATAAATAAATGAAATGAAATGAAATGAAATCTCTTCATCATAAAAGTGCATCTTTCCATCATAAAAGTGCATCTCTCCATCATAAAAGAGCATCTCTCCATCATAAAAGAGCATCTCTCCATCATAAAAGAGCATCTCTCCATCATAAAAGAGCATCTATCTATGATAAAAGTGCTCTACACGGCTATGCAGGGGTTATTAAAGGCCTTCTGAAGCGAAGCGATGCATTCATGTAAGAAAAATATTTTTGGGTGACCTAACCCTTTAACTAGCAGAATTTGTTTTGATTCAGTCTATTTGCAAATATGAATTGTGAATGATTCATCATTATTGAATTATCACACACACACTGTTAAAACTGTTTAAATTGATTAATAGCCTGAGGGCCCTATCTTGCACCCAGCACAATTGACTTTGTACACAGACGCATGTATCATTTCTATTTTGCACCCGCGCACAGCAGACTTTTCCCTCCACAGACGCACGTCGGTAAACTAGGAAATACACTTGCGCTCCCCGGGGCGGTTCAGCGCAAAGAGGAGGCGTGTTCTGGCGCAAACGTTCCCTCATGCTATTTTGCGGGTTTATAAAACAATTCCGCCAGTGACCAGGAAAAACCTAGTTTAAAGTCAGTGGCGCGTTGCGCATGTTATTCATATGCTATTTTAAGGGCGCATGCTTGGCCATAATCAATGTAGCGTGTGCACAATACGCATACACTTTGATTCTTTAATCTACACAGAAGCAGCAGTTTTCATTTTTGCAAATCATACATTATTACAATAGATAGATAGATAGATAGACAATTTATTATAAAAGCATATATCTAGCTTACACATTTACCCAAATTAACATATGCCTGTTTAACCGAAGTTAATTTGGGTGGGTTTCTCCATCCCCAATGTCACTTCTCTGTGTTTTAAGGCCTTGACGAGAGCATTGCTCTCCTCGGCTGTGAACCGCTCCTGGCGCGCGCCTGGCAAATCCGCCATTACAATAGCCATCCGCCATGGAAAAAGCGCGTCTGCTCTTAAAGGGAATGTGAGATGTCGCTCTGATTGGTTTATTTCACGTTACGCCCAAACCACACCTATGAGTAATGAAGCTACTTCAGATCAACCCATTTTAGATTTGCGTCGGGTGCAAGAGTCATTTATCCCGCCGGTATAATAGCAACAGCGCCCAAGACCCACCCACAAAGTTACTTGCGTTTTGCGCTTGATACTTAAGTTTCAGAACGTTAAAATAGGGCCCTATATGTTTATTTATATGTTTATGTATAGTGTGCCTTTAGACAATGAAAGATTCAATGATTATTTTGCAGCATCACTCAAAACTGAGCACTGAACGCATTTTAGTAAACGTGTTTTAGTAAAATAAATGTTGATAAATTTATCCTAGGCCACTGATGTTTATTACTGTGTCCTGTTGTATGGGTGCGTATTACAGGTTTTCTCAATTTCTAACACTCTGTAAATTATTCAGTTTCCCAAACCATTCATTCAGTTCTCAAAACAAAAATGTATTTCACCTGTTTTCACACACATTACAATTTTCTTCATGATTTCTGCAAAACTCAACACAAAAATGTCCTGATTTTACATGGGTTTAATCATGTTCTCATTATGATCAGACTCCACACACTCATAGGCCCTCATTTATCAAAAGTGTGTACACCAAATTTCCAGCGTACACCCAAAACCACGGTGACTTTGAGATTTATCAATATGGACGTTGGCGTACGGCACGCTCAAATCCTACGCCAGCTCAGGAGGTGGTGTACGCATGTTTTGAGTGCGGAAATGCGCAGAAAAACAATTCCTAACACCACAAAACGCACCGACAAACTAAAAGATATGATATATTATGACCCACTGTAAAAAAACAACAACATAGTAGGCTAATTATAAACTTCAGTGTTTATTTTTGTGCAACATGGACTTCAATGTTTAATTTGTGTGACTTTACCAAAGCATTTGAATTGTAGGCATATGTATTCCTTAAGTTGCGAGCCTGTGCGCTTTACCTGACGTTTCAAGCCTTGTTTATACTTTCGCCTGTCTCCGCAGCGCGAGTCTCCGCAGACTGCGCGCGCACCTCCACAAACGGACGAGGCGTTTATACTCGACGCGCTCGCCGTTGTACTATTCTTTGAAACGATGGTTAGGCCAGGGTTAGGCCCGGCAGGTGTGCACGGACTGGGTTTAGTAATGAAAGGCTTTCAATGACCAAACAAATTATTCAGACTGACAAAATAATAAAAATTACATTCTTCTTCTTTTAAATAATAATAATAATAATAATTATACTAATAATACAAATAATAATAATAACGACATTCTTCTTCTAAATAACAATAAGCGTCATTAATAATAAAAATCTAGAAATCAATTTTGTTTCTTTCCACTTCCCTGGTTTCGCTTTCTCTTTCTCAAATAAGTTTCTCTTCTTTGCCGTCTTCCGTGTGTCCATGGCGTAAAATGAGGGCGTGGGGGGAGCGGAGACTTGAATATATAGGGGCGTGTTATTCTAATGACACTCGTTTTCAGCCGCGGCATTTATCAAGCGCAGGTATTGCGTACACCTGGATTTCAAAGGTACGCACAGCTTCATAAATCAGGCGGTGAGAAGAGTGTAAGGAGCGTCGGCGTTAGTTTGTAGGCGTGCATGTATTATAACAAGCTTGTTTACTGCAATATTGATATTTTCCAGTCGCCTGAACTTAAGAGGGGACTGAGAAATGTGTGAGAAATGGAGGTTGGTCTGGCCTCGGCGGGACTAAAACACTCTCTTTTCGCTGGTGAGTGACGCGCGTGAATGCATGTATTATAACACGCGAACGGAGCGTGAGGGCGGGGTAGCTTTCTTGTAACGTAAAGAAGCTAGCCGCATGACCGTCCGCTTCGGACATCCCTTGTGAGCGGCGCAGTTTGCGCGGCACAAGCAAAGGGAGAGAGAGAGCGGGAAGAGGGGCGAGTAGCCAGAGAGCGCCATCATGTTTTGCATCGGCGTTAGTTTGCAGGCGTGCATGTATTATAACAGGCTTGTTTACTGCAATATTGATATTTCCAGTCGCCTGAACTTAAGAGGGGACTGAGAAATGTGTGAGAAATGGAGGTTGGTCCGGCCTCGGCGGGACTAAAACACTCTCTTATCTCCTTTCGCCGGTGAGTGACGCGCGCGAATGGAGCGCGAGGGCGGGGTAGCTTTCTTGTATTGTAAAGAAAGCTTGCCGCGTGACCGTCCGCTTCTGACATCCCCTGTGAGCGGTGCAGTATGCGCGGCTCGAACAGAGGGAGAGAGAGCGGGGTGCGAGGCATTTGAAACAACGAGTTCTCTCATCCAAGATCCAGCGATGCGTAGAGCTTCGCTGAAGAGATGAAAATCAGAGTTCAGCCTGTTGAGCCCATCTTTATATACGCTAAGCCACACCCATTCTGGCGGGCTGTGACGCGTAGAGGGTGCGAAGCGCCCTCATAGGGCATGACGTCACGCGGGGCTCACCGATAGGCTGCAGCAGTTGCCGCAGGTCAGCCAATGAACACGCTTATACAGCCTGCTATGGTCTGCTGGCTGCCGCACTGCGAATCTTTTCATTTTGTTTGTGTTTAGTAATTTCAAATGAAAGTTACTTTTTATAGTAATATTAAAATGATTATGTGTCACTACAATAAAATCAATACAATTATAGCTTGATAAACACGCACTCACACACCATTATTCTTATTGTCTCTATAAAGGATTTAATACACACATTTATTCTTTTATTTCTGTTGCAGAAGTTAAGATATTAAAGAAAATTTAAATAAGAGTCTCTGTATCTCACCGTTACTGATTTATCGTGCAGCTCAAAGTATTATGGGTAAAATCTCTCTACAATCTGTTCTGAAACATCAACACAGTTTCACTGATGATCCAGAATAAACCCAAAACCCAGGGTAGAGCGGCTGAGTGAATGTGGTCTGGACTGTGTGGATGAGGCTCATTGTGTCAGAGACGCTGTAGAAGGACAGAGTTCCTGCACTGTGATCCACATACACTCCTATTCTTCTGCTGATGGGCTTTACATGGAGAGAAGTCTGTGTGTTATTGTGTATGAATGAGAAACTGGAGAAATAGCAGTTCAAACTCCAGGACTGATCATTACCTCCAAACACACACTCATCACCTGATCCCTTCCTGCTGATGCTCTTAAATGACACTGATATAAACACACAACTCCCACTCCACTCAATCTCCCAGTAACAGCGTCCACACACACTCTCTCTACACAACACCTGATAATGACAATCAAATCTGTCTGGATGATCAGGATATGACTGCTCTGTGTCAGCGACAGTAATCACTCTGTTCCTCTCAGAAAGACTGAGGCGTTTATGCACTGTGTTCAGATCCAGAGTGAGCTGATGGGAATCTGATGGAGAGAAAACACATCAGAAACAGGAATTATGAATCTGTCTGATCTTTTAATGTATCTGAACTCTTCATGAATCAATGTTCAGTGTATCATCAGTGTCTCAGTACAGCTGACCAAATATCCTGTGCAAATCATCATTTACATGATCAATTATAGGATTCTTACTAGGACTGGTTGTTAAAGATCCCTAACTTTCAGCACAACAATTGAATGGGGATGTCATCTTGGGTGGGGTGAAATTTGGCACAGATCTCATGGTGCCACCAGTGTGACACATCTTCAGTTGTGTGCCCGACCTCATTGGGTGTTTCGGCCACTTATCACAAGACACCCTCTTCCGGGGTTGGCCCACCACGGGTTGATCAGACCCGGGTGTGTGTCGCACTGTGGTGGCACCATGCGATCATTTGGCAACCCATGTTGCGTCCCTACGTTTCAGCCACAACCAGTGACTGCTCCGTTCCGCTGCAGTGGCAAGTTCTTTAATTGCCCTCCGTTCGGACTGCCCTCTGATCCCTACTTCCTTCAAGAGCCTTGTGGTAGAGCTGGCTACAAAACTTCTGCATCCCACCTCCACTGGCCACACCTTCACGTTCCAGCCCCGCCCCTCTGCTTCAGCTGCTAAGTTGGCATATCGCAGCCTCTTCCGTTCGAATGCCTCGTCGATGGCATCCTCCCATGGGACAGTCATTTCAACGATGAAGACACGCCGGCAGGACTTGGACCAGAGGACAAGGTCTGGGCGCAGGTTGGTTGCTGCAATTTCGGGTGGGAAGGTGAGCCTCTGGTTAAGGTCTACCCGCATTTCCCAATCCCGGACTGCGTTCAGTGGGCCAGAGTCTGGGAGTGATGGCTTGGTCCACTGTTTCTCCCCTTCCCGCATGAAGGTTGTTCTCCGTGGGATGGTAGTCTGGGCATTTAGAGGCGTGGCGTTGGTGGTTACCCTCTTGTTTTCAAGTTCGGCAGCCAAGCACTTCAGCACTTGGTTGTAGCGCCAGGTGTATCTTCCTTGAGTTAGGCTGGTCTTGCAACCCACCAGGATGTGTTTGAGGGTTGCTGGGGCTGCACACAGGGGACAGGCTGGGTCCTCTCCATACCAGAGATGTAGGTTGGTTGGGGAGGGCAGGACATTGTATGTGACTCTGATGATGAAACTTAGCCTATTAGCCTCCATGCCCCACATCTCACTCCATGTGATTTTTCTCCTCTCCACGCCATCCCACTTCATCCAGCGGCCTTGCTGGGCTTGGGAGACAGCCTTGGCACACCTGGCTGCTTCCTCCTGGTGGCGCACCTCCTCCACCACCATGTGCCGCCGTTCGGTTGGGGTAGCCTTTTGCCATGTCGGTGTTGCTGCTTCCAATCCAAGGCCCCCTCTGCCATGTTGGACATGCCCCACTATATCCCGGTGTCTGAGGGCAGCCTTTGCCGCCGCAACCGCTGCCGACGGCTTCCATTTCCTCCCCGTTGCTAGGGTAGGAGCAGCACCTCTGATGACTGGATCCCGGGATTCTGTGAGAGTCATTTCCAGCCTTGATTTGGCACATTTGTACTCCTCCACCAGGCTTGAGATTGGCAGGGAGAGGGCTCCATTGCCATACAGGCCAATGCTGGTAAGGCATCTCGGCAGTCCAAGCCACTTCCTCACTTGTGCATTCACTAGTCTCTCCAGTCGAATGGCATGGGATAGCGTGACCTCATAGATAGAAATTGGCCACATGAGACGGGGCAGCAGCCCAAACTGAAAGCACCACAGCTTCAGCTTCCCTGGGAGAGCAGTGTTGTTGATCATTTTGAGGCTGCTGATTGTATCCTGCCTGAGTTGCTCCACCTGCTTCGAGTCTTTGAGTTCTGCGCTATACCAGCGGCCGAGGCTTTTGATGGGCTTCTCCAGAACTGTTGGTATTGGCTCGTTGTTGACCTGGAACCTCTCATTGGTAAGCTGGCCTTTGACAATGGAGATACTACGGGATTTGCTGGGTTTAATCTCCATTCTTGCCCATTTGATGTTTCCCTGGAGTTTATCCAACAGGCGTTTGGTGCATGCATTTGTTGTTGTTATTGTCGTCATGTCGTCCATATACGCCCTGATTGGAGGAAGACGCAGCCCGCTCTTCAACCGCTCCCCTCCTACCACCCATCGGGATGCTCGAATAATGAGCTCCATCGCCATGGTAAACGCCAGTGGAGAGATAGTGCAGCCCGCCATTATGCCTATCTCGAGGTGCTGCCAAGCAGTTGTACTAGCCTGTGCTGTCACACAGAATTGCAGGTCCTGGAAATAGGCTTTGACCAGCCTTGTGATACCCTCTGGGACTTGGAAGAAATTGAACGCAGTCCACAAAATTTCATGCGGCACTGACCCAAAGGCATTGGCAAGATCCAAGAAAACCACATGCAGGTCTTTCTTCTCCTTCTTGGCTGTCTGTATCTGGTGCCAGATGACATTTGTGTGTTCCAGGCATCCTGAGAATCCACTTATCCCTGCCTTCTGCACTGAGGTGTCGACAAAGTTGTTCTTCTGCAAGAACACAGAGAGCCTCTGGGCCACAACACTGAAAAATATCTTTCCTTCCACATTCAGGAGGCTGATCTGGCGGAACTGATCGATGGTTGAGGAATTATTTTCTTTGGGAATCAGGATTCCTCCTGCCCGTCGCCATGCCTTTGGTATAATTCCTTTTTCCCATGCCACTTTCATGAGCTTCCAGAGGTACTTCAAGACACCTGGCGCGTTCTTATAGAGCCTATATGGAACTCCATTGGGCCCAGGGGCTGAGGCTGTTCTTGCCCGCTTTACTGTACTCTCCACTTCGCTCCAAGTAGGGGGTCTTGCTTCCAGCTGGTGCTCGGGTGGTTGAATTGGCGGCATATCATCCGGGATGCTGGCTGGCACATGCCTCTGGTTGTCGGAGTAGGTTTTCCTCAGGTGCTTCTCTAGTTCCCTTAAGGGTACTTTGAGGGTCCCAGTTTTCTCCTTGACAAAGAGGTCTTTGACAAACTTGTAGGGATCTCTGTAGAAGGCAGTCCTCGTTCGTTCCTTCTTCTTATGTTGCTTTCTAAGGCATTCTGCTCTTCGCAGTGTTGCAATACGCTGCTTGATGTCACCCTGTAGTGCCTCAAGTCCTTTCCTTTCCACTTCTGTGGCCTTCCTCCATTGTTTTCTCAGGTTCCTTCTTTCTTTCACCAGTCGCTCAATCTCTTGTTGTCTCCTGGACTTGAGATTGACTGATGGGTTCTTCTGCGTCCCAAGGTTTGGGGTTGTACTTTTCACCCCAAATCTCACTGCTCCATAGCTGTAAATGATCTCTCCGATCTTGTCCAGCTTTCTTTCCACGCACCCTTTCAGACCTTCTAGAAGATGGACGAGGTCTGTGTCTGTGGTTTCCCACTCCTTTTTCTGGCAGGATTTAGGCCACAAGATTTGAGGCTTCCGTCCATTCATCTTCCTCTCTACTGCTGTCTGTGGCTGGATGGGCTCTGGACTCATGTCCGTTGGTGGCTCTGTGCTTGGTTGAGCTTCGTCGGGGGTTCTGATACCCTGTGGACTGTGGTGAATATCCTGCCACTGGGCTTCACTCGACTGATTTGCCCTACCTCTGAGGAAGTAGTGGTCAATGCGAGGCCCCTCGCTAAGCTCTCTCAGGCACTTTTTCCTGCCCTGGTGGATCTTGAGACCCTTCTCTGATGTTATCTTTTTCCAGCCACAGATGCAGCTTTGAAGCTTGTGTCCTGCCAGTGCTGTTACTCCAACTCGCGTGCTGAACATTTGATTCATTGTCGTTTCCGTTCCAGGGTCTGTTACCGTGTGATCCACCGACGAGTCATCTTCCGCCCCCGCTCTCGCAGACTCAAGGGGTATTCTTCCTTTTGAACTTTTCGTAGCCATAGTTGGGTGGATCCAAGTCACTGTGTAGTGCAAGGCTCCTGCTAACACGGGTAGCTAACCCATGCCAGCCCCGTTGGGGTCTGTTCCCTCCTGCCAGCAGTCTCTTCAGGCCGTCACCAGGTCTTTCCCGGGTTGTCAGCTGCCCTTTCGCAGCAGTCACTGGTTTTGACACCAGATATCAGGATTCTATCTAGGACTGGTTGTTAAAGATCCCTAACTTTCAGCACAACAATTGAATGGGGATGTCATCTTGGGTGGGGTGAAATTTGGCACAGATCTCATGGTGCCACCAGTGTGACACATCTTCAGTTGTGTGCCCGACCTCATTGGGTGTTTCGGCCACTTATCACAAGACACCCTCTGCCGGGGTTGGCCCACCACGGGTTGATCAGACCCGGGTGTGTGTCGCACTGTGGTGGCACCATGCGATCATTTGGCAGCCCATGTTGCGTCCCTACGTTTCAGCCACAGCCAGTGACTGCTCCGTTCCGCTGCAGTGGCAAGTTCTTTAATTGCCCTCCGTTGGGACTGCCCTCTGATCCCAACTTCCTTCAAGAGCCTTGTGGTAGAGCTGGCTACAAAACCTCTGCATCCCACCTCCACTGGCCACACCTAATTATAAAACTCTTCTATCATGATTTATTTCTCCTTCTACAGGAAGAACATGAACACATTCAGTGAGTTTTTCTGCTTGTTTTCTAGTGACTCACATTGTAGGAAGT
Source organism: Rutilus rutilus (assembly GCA_021464565.1). Classification (NCBI taxonomy): domain Eukaryota; kingdom Metazoa; phylum Chordata; class Actinopteri; order Cypriniformes; family Leuciscidae; genus Rutilus; species Rutilus rutilus. The sequence continues at coordinate 59,825,708 of JAJAQA010000001.1, forward strand.
CGTTCCTGGTCTTGGGATTCATGATGGTGAAAGTGACTGTGGAAATAAACACATGAACAGTGTGAAGAGAAATGACAAGATAAAATACATTCATTTCTAATATGATGATGATATATGTATGTACATAAACGCTTGTCCACGATGATGAGTCCGTATTTCTGAACCATCAAGAGATATTTGTGCCCGTTCTGTAGGAGGATTTGATGGACTTGAATTTAATTTATTAATAACTGTGATTTATAAACGGATGCATTTAAGTAGATTTTTGTGAAAATAGACATTTTATAAATCGTAGGAACATTTCAGAAACGGTTGTACGTTCAGATTTGGGATCTTTCTCCACACGTCTGTATAAACGAGGCGCAGGACTTTACCTCCGTCTGAGATCTTCTTGATCTCCTCTTTGCAGAAATCCTCCAGTTTGTCTCTCAGCTGACGGACAGATTCTCTCACGCCATCAAAAGAGGAGAGAGAACTGAAGGAAACGTCGGGTTCGTCTGTAGATTCAGGAGGTGCTGAGAGAGACTGGAAACTCTACAGAAAACAGAAATCAAAACTCATCATCTCCACACTTCAGCCAATAACCTGCACTATATCAGATCTGAGCGGCTCTTGTTGACTTCACTTCTCTTCAGTGACTCGCTTCAATCCAGCACTTTCACACAATCAGCACATTCTTCTCATATTCATCATTTAATGCTACTAACTGTAATAAATACTTATTATTAAGTATTTCACACTTGATAATAATATGATTTTAAAAAGATATACTTAAGAGCAGATGGAATGTAATGCTTTCAGACACTTAATTATTTTGCAATTATTTTTAAAATAATTTTTTTAATTAAATGAATGTCTTATAGTCTAAATGTATATTAAATGCAATTAGCTAATATTTAGAGAGCTTTTTGACCTAATTAAGTAGGATTTAAGTATCTGTATATGTAATTTCAGAATTGCTTAAAGTTAAAGTTACTGAATGAATTGACACACATTTATGATAAACTAAAATATACTCAATGTAATTTCTATTGAAAATAGTTTGTTTAATTTTATCAACATTATCAATATTATCAACTTTGAAGATCACCTGACCCAATTTTGCTGCCAATTACTGAAATTAGTAATTATAAATAGAAATTAGTAGAAATAAAAAACTTCATTAAAGGGGTGGTTGATTGCTATTTCACTTTTTTCATTTTAAATACTGTGTAATGTTGCTGTTGGTGCATGAACAGTATCTGCAAAGTTGCTGCGCTGAAAGTTCAACGTAAGCGGAGATATTGTCTTTTAAAAATCAGGAAGTTTAATGCCTACAAAAACGACTCGAATGGGACTACAACGAGATACTTCCCGGGTTTTATACGTAACTAACCCATACATTTACATCAACCCTCCCTCCGGAACATGTTCTGCTGTCGAAGAGGAGGAGTTATAGTGGAGAGAGCTGTAGCTGTCAGGTCTTCTGTGTTCAGGCTTCCTACAGACGCTGTAGTTCGTCAACAATGGTTAAAATTTAAGTTTGATTATGTTCCTGACAATTACAATCGTAGTTTAGCTCTCTGTGCTGCGCATTTTACGGAAGACAGCTTCCAGAATCTACACGAGTTCAATGTCGGATTCAACAAGAAACTATTACTCCAACATGAAGCAGTTACAGCTATAAAACCAGAGGCAGCAGTTGTTGGGCCACAACCTGCAAGTAAGATTTAATCATTTTAAATGTATTTGCCTGTATAATTTAAGACGTAATGTTTTAGTTTTATCAAGGATGTAAAAAAATACCAGCGCTGGCTTTAGTATATGACAGATGCGTACAAACATTTTGGATCCGAATTTGTAATATGTAGAAATTTTGTAAACGTATTTTCCATGTATATGTCACAGGGTGACTATGTTCAGTGGGGGAGGAACGCACACGCCAGGGAAAGGGTTTCCCTCAGGGAATGTTTTTAATGTGGCACTCAGCCAAATTGCTGTTTCCTGTGCCTGGATGTAAACAGTGACAATCTAGCGATCTAATAGATAAATCAGTTTCAGGTGTTCGGCGGGAAGAATCTATGCTGGCGATTGGCCCGCATGTGAGGCGGGAGTGCTTTATATGTTCATTGTTGCCGACAGCTGTGGGCAGCAGAGGCGGAGAGAACGCGGCAGAGGCGCGGGAGAGACCGGCGCCCAGGAAAGGGGCGCTCGGCCGACGAGTGCAATAGACGCGGAGAGAGAGCGGCGCCCAGGAAGGGGCGCTCGGCCGATGAGAGTGCAGCAGTTGCGGGGGAGAGACCGGCGCCCAGGAAGGGGCGCTCGGCCGACGATTTGATCGAGTGCGTTTGTAACGCGAAATCGACGCGATCATTACGGCTGCCGCCGTCACGTGGACACGGCCCCGATTGTCGGGTTGAGAGGCGTGTGTGCCTGCTTCGTGGTTCAATGTGAGGAGATGTGCGTCTGCTTGTGACTCCCCTGACCTGCATGGTATGGTGAGCTTTGCTCATATCCTGTTTTCGCTGCCAGTGAAACAAATGCTCCCTAAGGGATTCCCACGGCCCGTCTGCCTTACTGCTCTACTGTTCTGCCGCTCTACTACCCTACTGTTGTACTGCTTTTTTTCTCTCAACACAGCAACTAGCCAGCCCAGCCCAACTTCAAGGAGATGTTTTCTTGGACACTGTTCAATTGCCGTGGTCACAGTGAGTTTACTGTTTTGAAGTGTCCTGTTCTTAAAGCGTTCACATTGGGAAGGTTGATGTGTGTGCACGAGTGCTTTGACGGTTTTGGATTGTTTGGTCTGCATCTACAGTTCCAGAAAAACAGCCTCCTCTGAGCCCAGTGAAGAGCCTGCTAATGCTGTGAGTCATATGTATCCTCCACTCTCTGTCTGAGCCCAGTGAAGAACCTGCTAATGCTGTGAGTCATATGTATCCTCCACTCTCTGTCTGAGCCCAGTGAAGAACCTGCTAATGCTGTGAGTCATATGTATCCTCCACTCTCTGTCTGAGCCCAGTGAAGAACCTGCTAATGCTGTGAGTCATATGTATCCTCCATTCTCTGTCTGAGCCCAGTGAAGAACCTGCTAATGCTGTGAGTCATATGTATCCTCCACTCTCTGTCTGAGCCCAGGGAAGAACCTGCTAATGCTGTGAGTCATATGTATCCTCCACTCTCTGTCTGAGCCCAGGGAAGAGCCTGCTAATGCTGTGAGTCATATGTATCCTCCACTCTCTGTCTGAGCCCAGTGAAGAACCTGCTAATGCTGTGAGTCATATGTATCCTCCACTCTCTGTCTGAGCCCAGTGAAGAACCTGCTAATGCTGTGAGTCATATGTATCCTCCACTCTCTGTCTGAGCCCAGTGAAGAACCTGCTAATGCTGTGAGTCATATGTATCCTCCACTCTCTGTCTGAGCCCAGTGAAGAACCTGCTAATGCTGTGAGTCATATGTATCCTCCACTCTCTGTCTGAGCCCAGTGAAGAGCCTGCTAATGCTGTGAGTCATATGTATCCTACACTCTCTGTCTGAGTCCATTGAAGAGCCTGCTAAAGCTTGAAGAACCTACTAAAGCTGTCTCTGTCTGAGTAGAGAACGAGGAACTGCTGGTCGATTCCTTCTGGGAGTAATTGCTCACTTCAAAGACTTTTAATCAATTAAAATATAAAACCTTTTGAATCTATTCTGTGTCCTGTCCTGACTTTGTGGGAATACGGTCTTGCTCCTCAGGGTGGTACGCAATTTAGGGAGGGGCGGCTAGCGCGCGCCCCCCTGCCTGTGACATATACTTTATGACGTAATTTTTTTATTTGATCAAGAACGCAAACCAATGCCAAAGCTGTTTGGTTATAGTAGCTAGTTAGTTCGATGTTATTTTGTGTGTATAAGAAACGTGTACAAACTTCAAAAAATTATCGCAACAGCAAACTTCAGCTGCTGTTATCATGTAAGAAAACGACAAACTGAGTAAACTACCGGTAAGTTTTGTGAATAGTTAAACGGTTGTTCATTCTATCAATAAAACAATATCTTTAAAAAACGGTATTAGGCTACTCAGTCATGTATTCAGTTATATTAAATGTTTAATCAGGGGGAAACCGTATCTCAAAAGCTAACAAACAGTAGCATTTTCAAGTAACAGCGTATGGAAATTCTTTGAGAAAATAATAATAATAAAAAAAAAATTACCATTCAGAAACGTTTAGTAAGAGCCGTGTTTGCGGAGGTTCTGCTTGACTCTCTTTATCACCCCTCTCTGGGTCTGATACTGGCTCAAACTGATGAGGCAATATTGACACCATTACATTTGACCGGGTCCGGAGCACATGCAACTGTCGCCCGTAAAGGTAATGGGCGTGAAGATTCCGGACGCAGTTTAGCCAATTACAACACACCGGCCGAACTAACCAATCTGAGCTCATTGCCTGTTTCTGAGGGAGTAGTTTCATAGACTAAGGAATTCAACCGGTCGTTCAAATGACAGAGGAGGAAGCGGCTTACAATAAAGGTGAAATTTATGAAAAATAAGGCGTTTTTTAACAAACGAAACACGAAGACATGTTATATTGCAGCCCATAAACACAATCAAGCAAAGAAAAAAGGCAGTAAACCACCCCTTTAAAAGAGGATGAAAAATCTAGTTGGCTGGATATTGATACCATCAAGTTCACTGATTTCATCAAGACAGAAGAAACCAGAAGGAAAAATGAGTTAATATTTAATGGTAAATTTCCCAGGGCTTTGTAAGTGTGTCTCTTTACACAGAAGATGATCAGATGAGAGTCTGACTGATGATTATATGATAACACAACACTTGACTGAATCTGACTGAATTCCTGACAACATCTCAGTCAACGGCTCATTCTGCTCTCATGAAATGTTTCTCTGTCATAGCAGGATCTTGCTCAAGTCCACTATGATCCTGTTCTTCTAGATCTCTGTTACCTGCAGGAACTGGATGTGATCTTGTGTGTGTGAAAGCTGCTTCAGCTCAGCGTCTCTCCTCCTCAGATCATTGATCTCCTGCTCCAGTCGCTCCAGTCGTCCTTCAGCTCGACTCACTGCAGTCTTTTCCTGATCTCTGATCCGCTGTGTGACCTCAGAGCGGCTTCTCTCAATGGAGCGGATGATCTCAGTGAAGATCCTCTCACTGTCCTCCACTGCTGTCTGTGCAGAGCGCTGTTACACACACATCACAATCACACAGTGGCTTCAGCACGACTGACAGAGTCCAAACTGAGACGTCTCAAACTTCTCTTCTTCTCCAGACTCACCTTATGAGACTTCACAGCCTCTCTCAGATGCTGAAGATCTTTCTGTCTCTGCTGGATTCTCTGACGGATCTTCATCTGCGTCTCCTTCAGCTGTTTCTGGAGGACAAACCAATGACAGGGAATGACACATAAAACTACTGTCATACAAACATTAAAGTTACATGAATCCAGAGTTGGTGAAGTGGTTAAAGATCTTGCATGGTAAGTTTTTACTGTCTGGTTCAAACCACAGATTCATGGTTTCCTGAAATGAATGTCAGCAGTATTTCATCAGTGCCTAGTTTTATATCATTAGTATCATCATTTACTCTCCCTCATGTCGCTCCAAACCTGTATGACTTTCTGTCTATTGTGAGACACAACAGAAGATATTTAGAAGAATGTCTCAGCGGTTTACAGAGGCCAAATAAAATATGGTGACACGTCAATAACATCAAACCTCATTGGTTCTTTCATGTCACAGTCACATGACTAAACACCATGATGTCATGACACAAACACCAGTGAAGTTTGATGTTTTTGATGTCATCATATTTGATTTGGGCTCCACATACATGAGTTTATCAATGATTTGATTTGATTTGTGAATAACAATTGGCTCTTTTAAAAGTAGCATATTTTAAAGACTGCACTTATTTTGGAAATTATATATTTTAAAAGAATATAATAATTGTGAAATATGTGTGAACTGAACGTAATGTTTTCAGACATGACGTAATTGCATGTTAAGTGCTATGAAATCAAAATGTATTATAGTTTAAATGTAAATGGGTGGTTGACATATTTGGCTAAAAAAATCTCAAATGTAAGTCATGGAACTCATAGTGTTATATTCTACCAACTACCAGCTGACAATATTCTAGATTTTCTCCTGAAATTTACATTTATTCACTAGTTTACTGTCTTAGTGACTAAAAATGTCATATGGTGTGACATGAATGTTATTGTGTATTAAATTGAAAAGGGGTGTATAATGTGATAATGTATGTCAATTTATCCTGATTCTTTATCATTACTATATAAAATTATAGCATTTCTTATGTGCAAATATGTTAAATTTTGCATTATTTTACTTTATCATCACTCATAGAAAGACGTTTACTTGTAATCTTTCAATATACTTCAAATTAATTTGGGAATACCTTGTTATAAAAGTACCAAAATGCTTGTAACCTTTGCTGGCACTATTCCCCATCTGTTACATTGATGATTTTATGATTAATAACCAAAAAGCCTTCATTTCTTTCAAAATTCTGAATGTCACACCAAATGACATGGTGTCACGCCATATGATTTCACGCCACACAACAATCTGTTTGCAAAAATCTGTATTAGCTGCATTTAACAAACAACCAAACTTAGTTTGACAAGTGAATCATTGTTTCAGTTACAGCAAAAATCACAAAATTGTTCAGAAGAAACTCGTGAAACCGGTTTGGGACAACATGAGTAAATGAGTGAGTAAATAAAGACACTTTCATTTCTGTGTGATCAATCCCTCTCAGTTCATACCTGTTTCTCTGTCCTCTGTGCTGCAGTTGATACAGTTTTGTGGTTTTTATGTTCACTCTCCTTACACCACATACAGATGCACTGTTGATCAGTGATACAGAACATTTCTAGCTCTTTATCATGTTTACGGCAGATCATGTCCTGCAGTCGTCCAGTGGCATCAATCACTTTGTGTGGCTTACGAGAGGGAAATTCCTCATGACGGTCAAGATGAGTTTGACAGTAAGATTCCTGACACACCAGACAGGACTTGACGGCTTTGTATTTTCTTCCAGTACAGACGTCACACTGCACGTCTCCAGCTCCAGCGTAACAGTCAGCAGGAAGTTTAGTCTTCTTCAGTTTCTCCACCAGTTCAGCCAGAATGGTGTTTTTAGCTAAAGCAGGTCTTGGACTGAAGGTCTGTCTGCACTGAGGGCAGCTGTAGACTCTCTTCTCATCCTCCTGATCCCAGCAGTCTGTAATACAGATCTTACAGTAACTGTGTCCACAGGGAATAGCCACTGGTTCCTTCAGGAGATCCAGACACACTGGACATGTGAACTCATCCACTGAAATTCTGGCTTCTGCCATTTTACTGCATGAATACAGAGAGACACAAACACACAACAGCTCAACAATACTTCAGGGCCTGTTTCTCTGAACTGAGGAGTTGAAATAGTTCCTGCTTCTGTGTTTGAGTGACGTGTGTAAAACAGGAGTGTCTGTAAAGCAGATTCCTCATTCCTGGTGAAGGAGAGTCACTTTACTGCTGTGTTTATGTGCTCTTCAGGTGGAGTCGAAAACATTCAATTGCATGCATGTTCAATGAGTGCATTCACACCGCAAGCAGGAGCAGCGTGTGAGATATTAAATAAGATATTAGCATGTAAAACAGAATAAGAAAAATATTAAACATCACCATCATCTTGCTCAAAAGTTTACCCCTGGCTCTTAATGCATCGTGTTGCATTCTTGAGCATTACCTTGCAGATTCTGAAAGATGTACAGTAGGTAAACATATGACTGTAACTATACATTGCAATCATTTTGTAAGGGTTACAATATTAATTTAAGAGCTCAGTGTTGAGACCTTTCGCTGGAATTTGATTGACAGGCGATCTGACCAATCATAATGCAGATAACCACCATTTTTGTCCGACAAACAAACCAAACCAGTTTGTTTTTAAGGTTAGATTAAGGTCAGCGGACTTGAACTTGAAAAATGGTGTGTATTGATGTCTTTTTGCAGTTCTGATGTCATTCATGTTTAATTCGTGATATAATGTGCTGCTTGAACCGAGGCCCTACACATTAAAGTGCCACAAAACAGTATTGTTTAAATTTCATAAATATTACAAAATTTGAAAGCTAAGACTTTATTTCATACCAAAAGTAGCCTGCTCTCTCTTGTCTGTTGGTGCAGTCAGTGTCCTCTTTGCTCCGCATAGGGTGACCACCTGCTAATAAGCCCAAGGGGGGACAAGGGGTATGTTTCTGAGGGACAATGTGGGACACTGCCTGGCGCGGCAGTGCCCCCACCCCACGGGCAGACTCACTGGTTTACCCAAGCACATACCACCTTACATGATATTAATAATGCCCTATTCCCCTAAACATGTGTAATTGCTCATGTATGCTCATGAATAGGCCAACCAATGTGTATTTGTTTCTAAATAAAGATTCATAATATTTTGAACATTCAATGAATTGACAGATGCACTTCCACTTACGATTTACTATTTAACCCTCCTATTACCTTTGGGGTCAATTTGACCCCATTCAGTGTTTAACGTCTCTAAATACATACTTAATTTTTTTTTTTTTTGCTTCATATTTAAAGACTTTTCCTAATTTAACGGGGACAACTGGGTAAACATAAAATTAACATGATGATAGGTTTTCAATGTTCTGTACGTACTATTACCATATAGGCCTACTTGAAGTATTGCGAGAACCACTAATAGTTCACACGATATATGAAGGGGGGAATCATAATTCTCACAAGAAATTAGATATTTCCAGTGCCAATTATATATTTCCAGGGAAGGGATAACATAATTCTTGCAAGAACTTTGATATTTTGTGCCGTGGGGGAGGGGAAAACATAATGTAGGGGAGGAGCAAATGTATGAAAGCTTCCACAGAAGCCTTATAAACCATTTCTCTTTGTGCTTTGTGAGCTCTCTCTCAATTGAAAATTACCTCTTAGCAAAGTTTTTTTGGGGGGGGTTTGGGTTCTATACGGACCTGTTCGCCAGCAAGACACCAGTCGACCCGCCCTAAATGCAGGACGATGCCATACCAGCCATGCCGTCAGTGTTGACCAGTGAGGTCAGGCATGCGATCCAGAACATCCAGAAAGACAGGGCGCCAGGGCTGGACGGAATCGAGGCCGAGCTGCTCAAAGAGGGTGGACTGATGCTTTGGGCAGCATTGGCCAGCCGTTTCAGCCGCTACATGGCGCAGAGAAGAACACCAGATCAATGGAAGACGGCCAAGACAGTGCTGTTGTACAAGAAGGGTGAGCGCGAACAGCTGAGGAATTATCGGCCAATCTGGCTCCTGCCGACCGTGTACAAGGTTTTCACCAAGGTGCTGTACAACCGACTAGCCAGGCAGTTGGACAAACAACAGCCACCCGAACAGGCCGGCTTCCGGTCTGGCTACAGCACAATGGACCACATCCACGTGCTGAACCAACAGCTCGAATGCTGCCGGAAGTACAAGATGCCCTTGGTACTGGCCTTCGTAGACTACGAGAAAGCCTTCTACAGCGTAGAGATCAATGCCGTACTGCTCGCTCTACAACAACAGGGCATCTCCTACGAGTACGTGGACCTTTTGCGGGAGCTGAACAGCGGATGCGCCACCAACATCACCTTGTTCGACAGGACACTTCCCACTTGAATGACAGGGTACAGCTGTGCCCAAATGTGAAATTTGTTTCAGTTCAAACTTCAGTTGTTATGATGTTGATTCACATTTTTCTAGATTATTGTGCAGAGTGATCAGAGGCATTTTACATCATTTCAAAAAGCTTTATCACAAAACCCCAAATTTCACTGTTTTTGTCCTTGGCACCAAATTATCAGCTAACATCATTTTACTAATCATATAATCAGCACATGATTGCTATAAGGAAGGAAGAAGTGCTTCCAATCATTGTGTTCTTCTGTTAGCAATGGTTTCCTCCAAAGAAAGATGGAGGATCATCTTTGCATCAAAATGGCCTCCATTTACCAGATCATCAAGAGCTTCAAGAATAGAGGTTCGGCTGCAGTGAAGAAGGCTTTAGGATGTCCCAGAGTGTCCAGCAAGTACCAGGAACTTCTCCTCCAGAGGAATCAGCTAGGGAATCGTGTCACCACCAGTGCAGAACTGCTCAATATTGGCAGCAGGTGGGTGTGAGGGCATCTGCACACACAGCGAGGCCAAGACTTTTGGACAACGACCTGGTGTCAAGAAGGGCAGCAAAGAAGCCACTTCTCTCCAATAAAAACATCAAATATTGGCTGAAATTCTGCAGGAAGTAGAAGAATTGGACAGCAGAAGACTGGTGCAAAGTTAATGTATCTGATTAGAACATCTGGAAAATCGATTGTCCAGAGAAGAAAAGGTGAACGCTACCATGAGTCCTGTGTCGTGCCAACAGTGAGGCATCCTGAGACTATCAATGGGAGTGTCATATTGACCCCAAACCTATCCTTGATAAAATATATTGTATAATATAATAAATAAAAAGCTATTAAAACACCAAAAATATATATAATTTTTGAATTTTCGATAAATCAGTGACATTTTATAGTGATTTGCTAATTTGTCCATAGTCGTGCAATAGGTATTCTGGATGTATAAGGGGTGGGGGTGGGGGTGGGGGGTTGGTGGTGTTTTATTTAAAGGGCTATTTAAGTAGTCAACAAAGAAACATAAAGTACCTGACTTAAACCTTTGGGGAAAAAATCAAATTGTGGGGGTTTAAATTGCTGGGGTCAAATTGACCCCAGTGGGTAAAAGATGTTGGTAGATTTGAGGGTAACAGGAGGGTTAATTTAATTTATTTTTCATTACAATTTATTCACTTTAAATAAATTATAATATAAAATTATAGGATTAACAGGAATTGTAGTTGCTCAACACCACAGGAACAGTGTCTATTACAAAATCTAATACAAAATATTGACATCGTATTCCCCTCCATGTCCGATTGAGAAGGACGTTTTGCAAAGGTCACAAAAAGCCCTCTCGGTATCCCCCTCAACACCTTTCAGCCACAAATATTCATTTTCCCAGTCTTTCTTGTACCCACACCTTCTCTTTTTAATTGATGATGGCGGTGCCTCTCAGACTCGGTCTCTTTCTTCATTTTTCGAATTGGAAAGCGCGCGCATCTTAAAGTTCCTTCCCACTGTGTCTGGTATGCGCGTGCGCGCGCTGTCATGACAACAACGAAAAAGTTGACAACAACCTAGTCGTCAGCCGTTCAACTAAGGGGTGGGTGTGGCAACAGTAGCGTGCTGAAATGTCAAGTAATGTTCGTTTGGCTGCCTGGGGCTCGAGGATATAGAGCGACCAACTTTTTTTTTTGAGCAAGCATAGATTATGCGTGACACGGTCTCAATTTGCGGGACGCATGAATTGGGCTTCAAACGCTGTGTGCGCACGCGCTACGCGGGACGGGTGGTCACCCTAGCTCCGCAATATATTTTTCACTGTGTGAGAACATGTGGAGTGAGAGCGGAATGGTTTGTCGGACGTAGCAACAGTAACTAAGAGGGATAACTGTCTTTGTGAAAGGTCAATTTCAAATAATTTTCATCTTTGTGGACTCGGCCGGACTCGACTTGGACTCAGATGTTAAGGACTCGGACTCAAGTCCGATTCGGCCCTCTTTGGACTCGGACTTGATTGTCAAGGACTTGGACTCGACTCGGACTCGACAAAGGTGAACTCGGACCCAATACTAGTTGTTAGTCTATTCCACTCATGTGTTCCTCTAAAAGCCAAAGATAGCTGACCAAAGGTAGTTCTTCTTAGTGGTACCTTACAATCACCCCGAATACCACCTTGTGTATACCGTCCTATTATCTGATCAATATAATCCTTAAAAACAGGGGGAGCAAGGTCATTTAGAATCTTAAAAACAAGTACAAATAAGCATATTGAATTAAATGTTCCCAACTTAAAAGGGAATACTTGGCTAAAATACTACAATAATGAAAACTATTTGGCTTTTTATCTAGAACCTTGAGAGTTTGTTTATATATGATTTCAACCGGTTTAAGAAATGACTTACATGTTTTTTGTCCAGGTAGTTATACAGTATGTAATATGTGGAACAATACTGTGCCAAAGTAATGTCCATATGTCAGAATGTACGGTTCTAAGATAATATAGATCATGCAGTTAACTAACATCATGTATTAATACATGATGTTAGTTAACTGCACCCCACTTCCAGCCTTCAAGGGGGGAGACAGAGTATATATGAGAATCAAAAACACATGGAAACCAGCTACAGTTGTCAGTATCCGAGATGAGCCCCGCTCATATGACGTTGTCACATCATCGGACACAGTCTACCGCAGGAACAGACGCCACCTCAGGCCTGACAGGTCAATCAAACAAGACTCACAACCTGGCTGTTCCATATACACCGACAATGACTTGTGCAACAACACTGTTCCAAAATCTGCTCCAATTGAGCCTCCTCAAGATGAGGAAAGGAGCGTGAGACGTCCGGAATGCACAAGGGCCGGACGTATCGTCAGACAACCGGATTATGGATTATGTGCTTGCTTAAGTATGCTAGATGCTTGTTCATAGCAAACGTTTATTTTATACACTGGTGATATTTTCAGCATACTGTCCTTGCTTTATGTCTGATTAATACTTTGTTCAAAGCTTAAGAAGGGGGATGTAGTATAGGCAGTGAATGGTTCTGACCAGGACACCCCCATACAGTTTGTGTAGTTGGTATCACCCTCTGGTGTATGAAGACTAGTAAAATAAGCTCAACGATAACTCCTGTGTGTATGTGTCTTAATGCTAATTAAAGTTTAACAAAGACAACCACAACAGAAGCTAGAATTACATTTGGAATTTATGTTTCTGCCTAAATTAATTCGTACCATCTCTTTTGCTGTGATTGAAGATGCTGCAGCGTTTCCTGGATGTGTTTAGGTATAGAAGGTTGCAGAACAGCTTTGCTGGCCGGTATAAAGTGTGTAGCGTTAATAGCGTGATTCTGACAACTTAATTTAGCTCAAAGGAATTATTAATCAATTTATAGGGAATTCGAAAGAATCACTTATTACGACCGAGCAAATGACTCGTTCAGGGTTCATTTGAACCGGCCGTAACCATCCGCTCTGCAGCGGATATAAATTTCCCAAACTATAGTGAAACACTATAGTTAGCAGGGTAACTAGATCAGCAGTTTAAGACATTAAATTCGTAAGCACATAACACAAGTAACACTTCTCTTTAAAATACAAACAAGACTTTATTGATTATTCTAACACATAAAACTAATATCTAACACAAACACACGCGCACACACATTAATACGGGTTGCAGAAAGGGAGAAAGTGAGGAAAGAGTGAGTTTAAGAGTGAGATGATGAAATCTCAAGATTCTATATGCACTTAGACATGACCTGAACGAACCATCAAACATTAATTTAACCCTTCTATCGTTTCTTATGGGTCATTAAATCTATATCAAATACACCAGTTCAGCTTAAGAGTCTGGAGGTTACTTGCTTGTCTTTGCGTTCCTTTTTGGGAATTCCCTTCGTTGCGTAAAAGGGGGTTTCCCCAAGTTCATTGGCTGGTCTCCTTGTGCCTGGGTCGGCGGCGGCCAGTCACGTGGTGTGCTGGCGCTGCTGGCGGATGGATGAAAGTCTTTGTCTGAAGCTGGTTTTGCCGTCGAATCGGGACCGAAACTTTGCCACAAAAGTTAACTTAGAACCGAGACTCACAACGGAAAAGAAAGGAAAACTTAGAAAAGAAAGAAAATTGAGACGAGAGTAGTTAGATGGCTTGAATGAAGCTGTTGAACCCGTTCTTCTGTCTACATGGTTACTTTTTCTTGAGAGAGAGAGCACACACGCTTTTTTTCGGGTCTTAAGATTTTAAACTCGAAAGTTCGCCAACCTCCTGAAGAGATTTGACCAATTAGACACTGGCTTTATTTAGGAGGTGGCGTTCTCTTCACTTCTTACCATAAATCATTGCTTATCTGGGATCTCCTTACTAGCAGAGAGAACAGAGGCCCCAGTTTAGACATCATTACTATTACACGAATTCGAAACATTTTACACAGATTTCAATCAGGCCATCTTTTGAATCACGAGCATACGATCATACTGATATGAAACACAACACACTTTCATTCAAACATCTAACAGTTATAACCATTAAATGACTTACATGGGATCTAAGCTTATTAAACATACATAGAATTATGTAGTTGCATGGTGTTTGATTATAAGTCCATCAAAAACTGTCACTGCATGAAAAGTGGGATTTTCGACAGTTACCGGCGCTGTAGATTGTCGTGGAAGTTCAGGTTTACGACTGCAAACGGCAATTTACAGGCAACACTGCAAACTGTCGGAAATTGTCGGAAATTGACGTGGGACTTGCTTGCCCCGTGACCCCCCTCCCTCTAATGCTTTAACATGTAAATGAGACTGCTGTGAGCTTTACAAATGCAAATGAGGGTAGCAGGGGGTGTTTTATCCCAGGTGACTCAAAGGTATTAACTTAATTCTAAAAAAAATACAATATTTATTTATAACGCAAAATTAAAAACAGCCAAGGCTGACCAAAGTGCTGTACAGGGCAATAGATAAAATGCAGGGCAGAAACAGGACAGAAAAAATAGTTGTGTCAAGGGGTATTAAAAGTTTTCAAGGATGTTTTGAAGATGGAAATTGAGGGAGCTAGTCTGATATAGAGGGGTAGACTGTTCCAAAGTTTTGGGCCTGCAGTCGCAAAAGTGCAGTCGCCTCGTTTTTTAAGTCTGGATCTGGGCACGATGAGAAGACAGTGATCACTGGATCTCAAAGTACGAGATGGAGTGTACGGGCAGAGGAGATTGGTCAGATATTGGGGGGCCGGTTTGTTAAGAGCTTTATACACAAATAGTAAAAATTTTAAATCAATCCTGAATGTGAAAGGTAGCCAGTGGAGTTTGAATAAAATAGGGGTGATCGACTCGTATTTGCGTGTCCCGGTGAGAAGTCTAGCCGCTGCGTTTTGAACTAGCTGTAGACGAGAGAGAGAGGCCTGAGATAGCCCAAAATAAAGTGAGTTACAATAGTCTAAGGCCATCCTTAAAAATATTCTTGTTTGCCGTAACCCGACCGACCCTGTCAGTTTAGTAGCCTACCGACCCAATTATTTATTTGTTCCCCCTTTTAGTCCGACCGACTTGCCGGCTGAAACTTGTGTTAAGACCGACCGCTTTTTTGTAACTCTTCAAACAACTAATATAAATGCAATAAAATAATATTAGTTATTAAGTATTGTGAATATAAATTCTGTAGGCTTGCATACAAACATAAGCTATAGCAGTGTGATTTTTATTTCAAAATAAGAGATTTTTGTTTAACAGTAACACCAGTGACACAACTCCAGGGGACCACTACTTTCATTATAAATTTTATAATATGTATTCTGCATTTTTTTTATATATATATCATTTACATAATATATTTGATAGTTATGTATACATTATTGTATTTTAAATGGTGTAAAAATCTGTCATTGACCTCAAAATAAAGCATTTTCCCTCTGTACATGACTGTGGGGACGAGCACTTCTGTGGTGCTTGAAATTCTATATAATTCAGATGGCTCAAGAGGGTGTAATTGTTCAAATAACATATTGTTTTATTTTAAAATGTAAAGAAATTGTAACCCTAAAGTGTTTTTTAAGTGTAATATTTCTGTAAAGGCTAGGGACAGAAAGATGGACATTTTCATAGAATGACCCTCTTACATTTTAGCTTAAATTGATATATTTAATGAAAGTAGCTAGATTAGTTACTGTGTCATTAGCAATAGACAATGTTATGTAAAAAAGACACAAAACCATTTATTTCAACAATTAATTTCAATCAGGCTTTGCTACAAAGGTAAAATGTGCATTCCACATGTGCATAATACAACACGAACAGAAGATTGTATTTGACTCATGCTGCATACACATATGCAATGACAAGAATTATGCCTACTGTACATATAGAGTTACAACTACGATTAGAGTTGTTTACATAAAATGTACCTCGTTTCTATTTTGAATTAAAAATGTTTGTGGCCCCTTTAAGAAATCCCTCTCTTCTCGCGATACTATTCACTTGTGCTGGACGCGTGCGCGCGACCAGAGAACGGCAGCCATTTTTCATTGTTCAGGAGAGCTCCGTGACGGTGCGTGCATCGATCGGATTCTGTGTTATACATTCTTCTTTCTTGGTAAATATTACTCCAATATCATTAATATGCACAAATAAGTTGTGAAGCGAAGTTAAAAGAACATTGGATGTGTACATTTTTGTTTATAGATTTATTTGGAGCGCATGTGTGACGAGTGAACCTCGTGGTGATCGGACGGTAAAGGATTGGGTATGTACGTTTTATGGTTTATGGGGGAAATTACTGATGGCATGTTTATTTGATAAATCTGTTAATGAGTTGAATCTATATTCTGTGATTATACAGTATAACTCTATGGTTAAATGCATATTTCTGGTTCCGCATGGCATGATTAAACGTGGGTTGTGGCTTTGTTAAAGTGCTTTTATTTCTCTTGTAACTTAGGCCTAAGTTACCTCAGCCACTGCCGTATTCCAGTTTGTGTTATCGTATTTAATTGTAGCCTAACATATTTTGGTTTGGAGAAATCAATTTAAATCTGACCAGTTGCAGTGTATTACACTGCATTTCAGTTTGAATTAAGTATTTTGTGGATTTGGGCATTGATCCACTGGTTAAAGGGATAGTTCGCCCAAAAATGATATTTAAGCCATGATTTACTCACCCTCAAGCCGTTCGAGATGCATATGTCAATCTTTTTTCAGACGAACACATTTTCAGTTATTTTAGAAAATGTCTTAGATCTTTCAGTGGTTATAATGTGAAGCAATGGGGTCCAGCTGCTCCAAGTCGCAAAATGAGCATGCATCCTTCACAAAAATAATCCATCCGGCTCCAGGGGGATAAACGAAGGCCTTCCGAGGGTAATCCGTGCGGTTTTGTCGTAAAAATATACATATTTA
This sequence comes from Rutilus rutilus, assembly GCA_021464565.1. Taxonomy (NCBI): domain Eukaryota; kingdom Metazoa; phylum Chordata; class Actinopteri; order Cypriniformes; family Leuciscidae; genus Rutilus; species Rutilus rutilus. The sequence goes on from JAJAQA010000001.1 coordinate 59,842,742, forward strand.
AAACTTTATAAACGAAAATAACTGGCTTCCGGTCATGGTCGACGCGCGTTCACGGAGATGGAAGCGTCGTGACGTATAACGAGCGTGACAGCGCAGCCAGAGAGCAGAGCAAAACAAAACTCTGCGTTCGTTCTACGTCACGACGCTTCCTACGCTACGTCATACGTCATATGCCAGCATCCATCTCCGTGAACGCGCGCCGACCGCCACCGGAAGCCAGTTATTTTCATTTATAAAGTTTTAAATATGTATATTTTTACGACAAAACCGCACGGATTACCCTCGGAAGGCCTTCGTTTATCCCCCTGGAGCCGGATGGATTATTTTTGTGAAGGATGCATGCTCATTTTGCGACTTGGAGCAGCTGGACCCCATTGCTTCACATTATAACCACTGAAAGATCTAAGACATTTTCTAAAATAACTGAAAATGTGTTCGTCTGAAAAAAGATTGACATATGCATCTCGAACGGCTTGAGGGTGAGTAAATCATGGCTTAAATATCATTTTTGGGCGAACTATCCCTTTAAGCTTTTTGTGACATTTGATTGTCATCTTCAAATTTACTGTAAACTGTTTCTACAATTTCTTTTCTTTTTTTTAACTAGTGAAATCAATTTTTTTTTTGTGTGAAATCTCTTCGAACAAGGCAAACTTTTTTCTTAATCAGATTTTTATGTTTAATTGTGCTTCCATTGACCGCTGTCACTTATTTTAAACAGCAGTCAGAATAAAACCCCAATTTCAAAAAGCATAGTTTGCTTCCGGTGTGTATTTCTGCAATTTCACCCGGTTGCATTTTTTCTCCTTTGTTTAATTTTACTGTGACTTATGTTGTTCTTATTAATATCACTCTCAATTAATTGTTTTCCAGCTGCCTTTAAGACATATTACACGACAGTGCGCAGGAGCTTCAGGTACAAACAACCAGATCTTGCATTGCAGGCGGAAGCTGTGGTGAATTCAGCTCGGAGTCGAGCGAGAAGAAAGACGGTAAGATTTATTAGATTAGATGTGTTTTTGGTCAATGTGACTATTTTTCAGGTGCATTAATAGATGTGTGTTGTCCATACGCAGTGCATTGCGCAGTATTGATTGTCTTTATTGGTTTTAACAGCTGCTAAAAGCGAGACAGAGTGTGCTAGCTGAGGATGAGGTGGGCCTTCGGAAGTGTGCTTCCATAGACCTGATGTCTGATGAGGAAGACGGCATCGTCGGCGGGGTGTCTGGATGGATTGTGCGACCTCCGTCCTGTCGCAGCCAGGAGCTCTGTGCTACGAGCTCTGTGCTACGCTGCAGTCGAGATTAGAGGCGACTCCAAAGTACAGAGCAACGCACCACAGACGTCTGCAAAATGGACCGAATTCAGACAGAATGCCGCTAGTTACCTGCAGCTGTATTTTGTCAGGCCTTGTGAAATGTAAGAATATTCTGTTTTTCATGATTTCATCATGAAGCAAGAGGTCATGGGATTGATGGCTATTATGTTTAATAATTGTAAATAATCCTGTAATTTACAGGAAGCAGTATGCCATCTTCACAACTCTGAGACAAATTGTGGGCGCTACGAACTGGAGCAAGGTAAAAAAAATAAATAAAAGAATCTTACATTCTTTTATTTTTTTACTTTCATAAAAACTTACAAACATTTTAAAGGTAAGATTCAAAGAATATGCTTTCATTCTCTTGTATAAGAAAAAAAATCTGTTATAGTTTACGATCTTAATCATACATTTTGTTTCCATAGAGTAACCTCGCCTCATAACGAGGGCGTAACCTCACATTTACTCAGAGCTATGTCTGCAAGTCCAGATTTTCATGACGCTGATCATGACGACATTGTAAGTAACTTTTACTATTTTCTCCTTGTTTCATTTTACTGTGACTTGCGTTGTTTTTATTCATATCACTCTCATTTAATTGTTTTCCAGCTGCCTGTAAGACATACTACGAGACAGTACGCAGGAGCTTCAGGTACAACCAGATCTGGCATTGCAGGCCGAAGCTGTGAAGAGTTCAGCTCGGAGTCGAGCGAGAAGAAAGAGGGTAAGATTTTTAGTCAATGTGACTATTTTTCACGTGCATTAATAGATGTTTTGTGTCCATACACAGTGCATCACAGTACTGATTGTCTGTATTGGTTGTTTTTACAGCTGCTAGAAGCGAGACGGTGTGCTAGGTGAGGATGACGTGGGCATTTGGAAGTGCGCCACCATAGATCTGATGTCCGATGAAGTTCAACCACCAGCCAGGAGCTCACAGAGCTCTGTGCTACACTGCAGTCGAGATTAGAGGAGACTCCTAAATACAGGGCAACGCACCACAGACGTTTTCAAAGTGGATCGAATTCAGAGAGAACGCCGCTGGTCACCTACTACAGCTCCGAAGATGAAAACAGACACTGAGCTTCTAATTTGTTGTGTGTGCAGATGATCTATGCTTAGATAGGTGTATATTGTTTTGTGTTTGTGCTAATAAAGCTCTTTCTTTGAATAAACAGCATGTCCCTGGCAAATTTCCCTTTCCTTTATAAATTCATGTCCTTGATGATAATAGTGTAGTCCATAGGTTAACAATGACATGAATATACCACAGAATAGCATATTATGAATATAAAAAAATAATTTATATATTATTATTTATATGAATATTATAATTTTTTGAATTTATAATGAGCGAGGGTGACCAATAGATTAGATTAGATTAGATTAGATTAGATTCAACTTTATTGTCATTACACAAGTACAGGTACAAGGCAACGAAATGCAGTTTAGGTCTAACCAGAAGTGCAATAGCAGCAAGTGCAGGATATACAGTGGTTCATAAGTGCAGAACATGGATATGTACTGAATAAATATAGAGTTGAATACTATTATAAACAAAAATTTACAGATAGATTGTCCTATGAATATAATATACAGATAACTATTACTGTGAACAGAATTTACAGCTAGATATGTACTGAATATAATAATATACAGATGGCTATTACTATAAACAGAATGTTTACAGATAGATATGTACTGAATATAATATACAGATGGCTGTTACTATAAACATAATTTTACAGATAGATATGTACTATGAATATATATACAGATGGCTGTTACTATAAACAGAATGTGAGCATAATATACAGATGGATATTACTATAAACAGAATTTTACAAATAGATATATGTATAAGTTAGGCTAATGAGCAGTATAACAATGGATTTAAAGTAGTGCAAATAAAGTTTGGACAGAAGCTATCCGAGTGAGTGCAGTGGAAAGTAATTGCATATTACAGTTAAGGTACGATATTGCAATGTATATATAACAGTCGGTACTGTAAATAAACAGTCGGCAGTGCAAATGAGCATATTCCAGTCAAGGTAGTAGTGCAAGATGCATATGTAAACAGTTGTTACTGTAATAACAGTCAGCAGTGCAAATGAACATTATAGTATTGCAAATAACAAAATGGAGGCAGGTGTGAGGAGGGAGAGGAGAGTCAATCAGTATATAAGGGGAGTGGGATCAATGAGGGTTAGAGTTTAATAAAGAGACAGCTCTGGGGAAAAAACTGTTCTTTAGTCTGCTGGTCCTGGTCCGGAGGCACCTGAAACGCCTGTAACAGATAACAGATCTGCAATAGTAACAGATCTGCCAACCAATCACGAGTGATTTTTCTTGTTTAAACCACGTGGGTTCAACCAATAGTGAGTGAGGAAATTCAAGCCTTTCTCTGGCGGGAGCTGCTATTCATATGGTAATTAGAGCCATTCACACCTCCGGCGCGAGCGCTCTGCATACGTCATGGTTCGTTTCCGACAATTTTCGGCACAGACGAACGCGACGTTCACAGGCTGTAAATTGTCGTTAACTGCCGAAAATTAGGGAGATTTACGGCCGTTTACGGGGTCGGAAATCCCAATTTTCATGCAGTGTGTTCTGGGCTGATTTTATATTGTTATAGGTAAAATCTCAGTTCTCTGGTTTGAAGAGAAGAGAACTCTAGTTTGGTCATTCAGAGGTCCTTAATGAGGAGGGGGTCTGGAATGTTGTGGGGTCCAGCAACTTCTGCTGTTATCTTGATCGGGCACTGAGTTGTGCCATCTCTGAGCCAATCATTCTTTTCCAAGCTATCTCACATTGACAAGTTCTTCCTTTAGTTTGGCCATAAAAATGTCTTCTTGTAGCCTGGCTGGAGCCGGGCTGGGTGATTTGTTGGATTCTGTGTGGAGTTATGTTTGAACAAAACACCTGGAAGCTTCATTTGTGTTTGATTCGCACTCAGTCATTACAAGTGGAACGTAAGACTCTGCCCATAATGCTGGGTACACACCAAAAGATTTTTGACATCTTATAAGATTTTCAAAATGTGACAGACCACAAACATGAGGACAAAAAATCCTAGATTTAAGCGTTTTGCTCCTATAGTGTGTGGTGTGCCATGATGTGACAAAAACAGCACACCACACACAAACAGATTTTCAACCAGGGTCTCGACTATGAACACAGGAAATCTCTCAAAATATCGTGAGACTTCAGAATAAGCATGACGGACAACATGCAGGAAGAAATTGCGATAGTGTTTGGAATGATTTTCACAGAAAATTCACGTGAAAAAAGCATTGTACCTACCATTGTATATAACCTTTTATACAGAAATATATTCATTCTTTATTGTCTTTATTTATTCTTTATTGGATTTATTGTCTCTTTAGAAAAAGTTATTTAATCCCTCTATAGAACCTCACTGAACCCTTAACACTCAGCTTCTTCTTTTTTTTTTTTTTTTGATTTTAAGAATTACAATTACAGTCAGGGGGGTACAAAGAGTAAAGCGATAAACAAACATAAAAAGACATATACATAAACAGTGACAAACTTAAAAGTTAAACAAAAATTTGAAAATGTTTACAGATTGAAACGCACTTTGCAGCTTTCTTATTTTTCAAACCCAATTGTGTTTAGGTATTGTAAAATTCCTGCACTTAAAATGAAAAACAAAGGCTTGTTTCCTCGAAATTTACACTTATGAATGCTAAATCTTAACATTAAGCTTCCTGCAAGTGTGTGTGTGTGTGTGTGTGAGAGAGAGATCTCGCTTTCTGATTGGATATTGTTTTGTTTCACGTGATGATCTCCAGAGCGTGCGTGCGTTTGTCCTCGGGGTTCCCCCCACACATCAGGATTTCTGATCGTAAATATTAAACATGTTTAATATTTACGATTCGCGATCGGAGCGGCTCCGACGTTCTTCCGAGCAGGTTCGGACACTCTTAACACACCTCACACCAACGGAAAATCTGATAAAATAATCTGTTAAACCATCAAGATAATCGGGACATAGCTAGGATTGTCGGAAGGGGGGAAATCGGCCCAAAATCAGCCCGATTATCTTTTGGTGTGTACCCAGCATTAGGATCTGGGCTGGGGAGTATTTGAGACCAGTGACAGGAGTGTTGCGGAGAGTCAATAAAGCTAGGTGAGGGTCAGTGGCAGATGGGAGTTTTACTGACTCAAACATGTTCTGAGGGCAGAAAGGAAAATGATTGGTTTACAGCTTCAACCAATGAAACTGAAGCAAGGGCGGGGTTTAGACGTTTGAATTTGAGATGCGCTGCGGAGGGATTTCTTGAGGAATAGTCGGAAGAAAAGACAGATGTTCGTGGGAGAACGCATTTATTGCAAGGTAAGTGAATTTACAACTATATTTTGTTAATTCAACATCCTCTAATGTTTACTAAGATAATAAGCAAACATTTAAAAATGCACAGAACTAATCATCGTCTAAATATCGTATTGTATGCATTTTGATTTGACTGTTTCATCAGTCGACCAAAACAAAGCTGCTTATGGGGTAACTAGTGTAAAACATGCTTTTCCAATGCTTCCTCGCTGTCTGTTAAATTGTATGCGAGAACCGAACTCGTTCAAATTTTCCGCGATATTTCAACGGTCACAATGATACATCTCCCGCCTTCGCGCTGCTCTCAGGTCAGGAGTACTCGATAGATTCAAACTGCTGTTATTTTAGTGTATTACGCGCTGCTCTCAGGGCAGGAGTACTCAATAGATTCAAACTGCTGTTATTTTAGTGTATTACTCGCTGCTCTCAGGGCAGGAGTACTCGATAGATTCAAACTGCTGTTATTTTAGTGTATTACGCGCTGCTCTCAGGGCAGGTGTACTCAATAGATTCAAACTGCTGTTATTTTAGTGTATTACGCGCTGCTCTCAGGGCAGGAGTACTCAATAGATTCAAACTGCTGTTATTTTAGTGTATTACTCGCTGCTCTCAGGGCAGGAGTACTCGATAGATTCAAACTGCTGTTATTTTAGTGTATTACTCGCTGCTCTCAGGGCAGGAGTACTCGATAGATTCAAACTGCTGTTATTTTAGTGTATTACTCGCTGCTCTCAGGGCAGGAGTACTCGATAGATTCAAACTGCTGTTATTTTAGTGTATTACTCGCTGCTCTCAGGGCAGGAGTACTCAATAGATTCAAACTGCTGTTATTTTAGTGTATTACTCGCTGCTCTCAGGGCAGGAGTACTCAATAGATTCAAACTGCTGTTATTTTAGTGTATTACGCGCTGCTCTCAGGGCAGGAGTACTCAATAGATTCAAACTGCTGTTATTTTAGTGTATTACTCGCTGCTCTCAGGGCAGGAGTACTCGATAGATTCAAACTGCTGTTATTTTAGTGTATTACGCGCTGCTCTCAGGGCAGGAGTACTCGATAGATTCAAACTGCTGTTATTTTAGTGTATTACTCGCTGCTCTCAGGGCAGGAGTACTCAATAGATTCAAACTGCTGTTATTTTAGTGTATTACGCGCTGCTCTCAGGGCAGGAGTATAGATTCAAATTGCTGTTATTTTTAGTGTATTACGCGCTGCTCTCAGGGCAGGAGTACTCAATAGATTCAAACTGCTGTTATTTTAGTGTATTACGCGCTGCTCTCAGGGCAGGAGTACTCAATAGATTCAAACTGCTGTTATTTTAGTGTATAACGCGCTGCTCTCAGGGCAGGAGTACTCAATAGATTCAAATTGCTGTTATTTTAGTGTATAACGCGCTGCTCTCAGGGCAGGAGTACTCAATAGATTCAAACTGCTGTTATTTTAGTGTATTATGCGCTGCTCTCAGGGCAGGAGTACTCAATAGATTCAAACTGCTGTTATTTTAGTGTATTACGCGCTGCTCTCAGGGCAGGAGTACTCAATAGATTCAAATCACTTTTATTTTAGTGTATTACTCACTGCTCTCAGGGCAGGAGTACTCAATAGATTCAAACTGCTGTTATTTTAGTGTATAACGCGCTGCTCTCAGGGCAGGAGTACTCAATAGATTCAAATCACTTTTATTTTAGTGTATTACTCGCTGCTCTCAGGGCAGGAGTACTCAATAGATTCAAACTGCTGTTATTTTAGTGTATTATGCGCTGCTCTCAGGGCAGGAGTACTCAATAGATTCAAATCACTTTTATTTTAGTGTATTACTCGCTGCTCTCAGGGCAGGAGTACTCAATAGATTCAAATCACTTTTATTTTAGTGTATTATGCGCTGCTCTCAGGGCAGGAGTACTCAATAGATTCAAATCACTTTTATTTTAGTGTATTACGCACTGCTCTCAGGGCAGGAGTACTCAATAGATTCAAACTGCTGTTATTTTAGTGTATAACGCGCTGCTCTCAGGGCAGGAGTACTCAATAGATTCAAATCACTTTTATTTTAGTGTATTACGCGCTGCTCTCAGGGCAGGAGTACTCAATAGATTCAAATCACTTTTATTTTAGTGTATTACGCGCTGCTCTCAGGGCAGGAGTACTCAATAGATTCAAATCGCAGTTATTTTTAGTGTATTACGCGCTGCTCTCAGGGCAGGAGTACTCAATAGATTAAAATCGCAGTTATTTTAGTGTATTACGCGCTGCTCTCAGGGCAGGAGTACTCAATAGATTAAAATTGCAGTTATTTTAGTTTATTACGCGCTGCTCTCAGGGCAGGAGTACTCAATAGATTCAAATCACTTTTATTTTAGTGTATTACGCGCTGCTCTCAGGGCAGGAGTACTCAATAGATTCAAATCACTTTTATTTTAGTGTATTACGCGCTGCTCTCAGGGCAGGAGTACTCAATAGATTAAAATTGCAGTTATTTTATTTTAGTACTCAGTAGATTAAAATCGCAGTTATTTTTAGTGTATTACGCGCTGCTCTCAGGGCAGGAGTACTCAATAGATTAAAATCGCAGTTATTTTAGTGTATTACGCGCTGCTCTCAGGGCAGGAGTACTCAATAGATTAAAATTGCAGTTATTTTAGTTTATAACGCGCTGCTCTCAGGGCAGGAGTACTCAATAGATTCAAATCACTTTTATTTTAGTGTATTACGCGCTGCTCTCAGGGCAGGAGTACTCCGATTCAAATTGACTTCAACATGCACTAACTGTGATAAGCACAATATAACTGTGTCTTTAGTGCTGTTTTGAGGGCATTATAAATGTATTTTAGCTTAAAGATCTTAAGATTTTTACAAGAAATTTTATTTGCTTACATTGGTACCACGTTACAATAAGGTTTCGTTAATGTCTCTTGCACCAAGTTTACTCCACAAAAGAAATAGTCCAGGAAATATTTTAAAATGAGGATGAAACTGAAGCTCTCAGGTGAAATACATTTTACGTTTTTTTTTTTTTTTATGACTATCAGCTTACATTGAAACCAACATCTTTATGTAATTCATTTGCAGGAAGACCTACAGATCTGGAGAATTTAAGGAGGAACTGACAGACATTTGACCAGGCGACCCGTAGCATTGGGCCTGGTTTAACGGGAAGCCCATTCAAGTTCAATGACAACCGCCTAAAAGAAAAATAATAAAGCAATTAAAAACCTCTAAGAATAATGATATGAGCTAGTTAAAAGTACAACAGTTTAATGATAGGCTACATCTTTGCTCTGCATTTTTTTGTGATATGTTTCTGTTTTATACATTTAATTCACTGGAAATGTTTTGTAATACTATAAAAAAGGAAAGTCATGATTATGCTTGAATTGGTTATTTTGCAAAATTGGACCAAAAGACAGTTCAATAAAAATATAATTAGTAAACTAGTTATTTACAATCAATTTTTGTTCAGTCATTAAATGAAATCAAAATTCCATACTTTTGTAAGGATGGATTTACTACAAGGGGTTCAGGCTGCTAGACTGCCGAATTACTAAAGAAATGTTATCAGTAAGATGGTGGAAAACTGTAGATTTCTTGTCCATTACCACCCACTGCTACTTAAATCAACAACAGAAATAAGCGTAGTTACAAGTTGTAACAACAGCTAAATATGTGGCAGATTGCTGCTATAGAGTGACGATATTGTTTTGCAATAGGTAGCACTTCAAAGTCAATACCTAATCAAAACTAGTTAGCACATTATATGTAATTGAAAGGGTCTAATGACACTATATATGGTTACACTTAAAGTTACAAAATAGATGTGATGATAAAAACTTATCCCATCCCAAAATACCATTAATTGTACCCCCATATATGTAAAGTGTTTCATGAGAGATATAAAGAGAGGGAGAGGGTGCAGAAAGAGACAAAGAGAGCCAGAGAATAAAAGGGACAGAGAAAATAAAAGGGACAGAGAAACTGTTATAATATTTGATGCCTTCCTTGACCATGTGTCTGTAACCCAAATGTGAGACGTTCAAATCGACTAATCAGATAATTACAATTTCCCCCATTGTAAAAGGTGTGACAATTCGTTGACCCCCGAAGTACACACATTTTGACCTGCAGGCCTTGAGCACTATCAGCACCTCTGCCTTTAGGAACTCCAAATGGTACCCTGGGGTAAGAAAGGGGAATTGAAACAGTAAAATAAAATGTTTTTGTTCATTTTCAAATATCTTTAATTATTTTTAATCTTACACTTTTCCACACAGACTTAAAATTGCAATCCTCTCTCTAGTTTTTTCTAACCATATTAAACATTAATGTTTCATAAAACGTTACATCTTTGGTATACAGTACAAATGTTTTCTGGAAGTGATAAGCACTAACAGGATGAGAAGAAACCTAAAATGCTTTATAACCTGTGTGGTTTGATGTTGCATGAGTTAAATGGTAGTCTGCTCCTTTATCTGTTGCTGGTAGAGGGGTAAATGCACATTAATTTAGTGACATTCAAAAGAGACTCGCTTATGATAAAGACAAACAATCTCTAAATGATCACTAAACTTTTGCCATGTATTCAATCGGCTTTTGATAAATGTATTTTTAGAAAATCTTAATTTTATATTTTGGCAAACAGAATGGTGGGAAAAATATGGAAACAAAAATATTTTTCTATACTTGGAAATTACTCAAATCAAATGCCAAACTTTTCCAAATTGCGTAGGAACCCTGAAATTAAGTGTCTTTGTTTCTCTGCAATACTCAGTGGAAAATTAAGTATTTGAACATAGATCCACATTTTGCAATCACATTTATGCATCACAAAGTCAACACTGAGATTGAGTGCTTGTATCAGGTGGAACCAAACGCTCCCCATCTTTGCATCCAGGTGTTAATCATAGACTGGGTAGCATCAGGCATCTTCAGTGTTGGTTCCTTTTATTCATCCAGTTTCTGCCAGCTGTTTCAGGTAACTGAAGAATGAGATAAAAGAACAAGTTAATAATAGACCAAAAAGAAATGGTCTACTTATGTAACAACAGAATTATTAAAAATAATCAAAAATACCCTTAAAAATGTGTAGGGCTATAGATTTACTAGACTATAAAACCAGCAAAAATATATAAAAAAAAAAAAAAAAAGTATTTTGTACTGTATATTTTGGTATTAATTTGTGGGACAACTTTGCTTTAGTTTTACAAAAGTAATGCCCTGGGAGCTGACAGCCATGTTTACTGAATGTTTTTATGAGTGATGTTTTTTTTTTGTTTTTTTTTTAGAATTAACAATGATTAGTTATAGAGAAAAATATAATTATTCTAGAACTGAGCTTAGTGTATCAAATTATTAGAGCACATAGTATCAATACTACTGTATATTCCTGCAATACAGGAATATTACAGGACTTCATTTCTAGGAAAATGCAAAGCAATTAGAATCTCTTAAGTACTCCTTCACTGACAGCTTGGAGTACTGCACTAAAAGAACAGCGATTTTAATCTATTGAGTACTCCTGCCCTGAGAGCAGCGCGTAATACACTAAAATAACAGCAATTTGAATCTATTGAGTACACCTGCCCTGAGAGCAGCGCGTAATACACTGAAAATAAAAGTGATTTGAATCTATTGAGTACTCCTGCCCTGAGAGCAGCGCGTAATACACTAAAATAATAGCAGTTTGAATCTATCGAGTACTCCTGCCCTGAGAGCAGCGCGTAATACACTAAAATAACAGTGCTTTGAATCTATCGAGTACTCCTGCCCTGAGAGCAGCGCGTAATACACTAAAATAACAGTGCTTTGAATCTATCGAGTACTCCTGCCCTGAGAGCAGCGCGTAATACACTAAAATAAAAGCGATTTGAATCTATTGAGTACTCCTGCCCTGAGAGCAGCGCGTAATACACTGAAAATAAAAGTGATTTGAATCTATTGAGTACTCCTGCCCTGAGAGCAGCGCGTAATACACTAAAATAATAGCAGTTTGAATCTATCGAGTACTCCTGCCCTGAGAGCAGCGCGTAATACACTAAAATAACAGTGCTTTGAATCTATCGAGTACTCCTGCCCTGAGAGCAGCGCGTAATACACTAAAATAACAGTGCTTTGAATCTATCGAGTACTCCTGCCCTGAGAGCAGCGCGTAATACACTAAAATAAAAGCGATTTGAATCTATTGAGTACTCCTGCCCTGAGAGCAGCGCGTAATACACTGAAAATAAAAGTGATTTGAATCTATTGAGTACTCCTGCCCTGAGAGCAGCGCGTAATACACTAAAATAACAGCAATTTGAATCTATTGAGTACTCCTGCCCTGAGAGCAGCGCGTAATACACTAAAATAACAGTGCTTTGAATCTATCGAGTACTCCTGCCCTGAGAGCAGCGCGTAATACACTAAAATAAAAGCGATTTGAATCTATTGAGTACTCCTGCCCTGAGAGCAGCGAGTAATACACTAAAATAAAAGCGATTTGAATCTATCGAGTACTCCTGCCCTGAGAGCAGCGAGTAATACACTAAAATAACAGCAGTTTGAATCTATCGAGTACACCTGCCCTGAGAGCAGAGCGTAATACACTAAAATAACAGCAATTTGAATCTATCGAGTACTCCTGCCCTGAGAGCAGCGAGTAATACACTAAAATAACAGCGATTTGAATCTATTGAGTACACCTGCCCTGAGAGCAGCGCTTAATACACTAAAATAACAGCGATTTGAATCTATTGAGTACTCCTGCCCTGAGAGCAGCGCGTAATACACTGAAAATAAAAGTGATTTGAATCTATTGAGTACTCCTGCCCTGAGAGCAGCGCATAATACATTAAAATAACAGCGATTTGAATCTATTGAGTACTCCTGCCCTGAGAGCAGCGCGTAATACACTGAAAATAAAAGTGATTTGAATCTATTGAGTACTCCTGCCCTGAGAGCAGCGAGTAATACACTAAAATAACAGCGATTTGAATCTATTGAGTACACCTGCCCTGAGAGCAGCGCGTAATACACTGAAAATAAAAGTGATTTGAATCTATTGAGTACTCCTGCCCTGAGAGCAGCGCGTAATACACTAAAATAATAGCAGTTTGAATCTATGGAGTACTCCTGCCCTGAGAGCAGCGCGTAATACACTAAAATAACAGTGCTTTGAATCTATCGAGTACTCCTGCCCTGAGAGCAGCGCGTAATACACTAAAATAACAGTGCTTTGAATCTATCGAGTACTCCTGCCCTGAGAGCAGCGCGTAATACACTAAAATAAAAGCGATTTGAATCTATTGAGTACTCCTGCCCTGAGAGCAGCGCGTAATACACTGAAAATAAAAGTGATTTGAATCTATTGAGTACTCCTGCCCTGAGAGCAGCGCGTAATACACTAAAATAACAGCAATTTGAATCTATTGAGTACTCCTGCCCTGAGAGCAGCGCGTAATACACTAAAATAACAGTGCTTTGAATCTATCGAGTACTCCTGCCCTGAGAGCAGCGCGTAATACACTAAAATAAAAGCGATTTGAATCTATTGAGTACTCCTGCCCTGAGAGCAGCGAGTAATACACTAAAATAAAAGCGATTTGAATCTATCGAGTACTCCTGCCCTGAGAGCAGCGAGTAATACACTAAAATAACAGCAGTTTGAATCTATCGAGTACACCTGCCCTGAGAGCAGTGCGTAATACACTAAAATAACAGCAATTTGAATCTATCGAGTACTCCTGCCCTGAGAGCAGCGAGTAATACACTAAAATAACAGCGATTTGAATCTATTGAGTACACCTGCCCTGAGAGCAGCGCTTAATACACTAAAATAACAGCGATTTGAATCTATTGAGTACTCCTGCCCTGAGAGCAGCGCGTAATACACTGAAAATAAAAGTGATTTGAATCTATTGAGTACTCCTGCCCTGAGAGCAGCGCATAATACACTAAAATAACAGCGATTTGAATCTATTGAGTACTCCTGCCCTGAGAGCAGCGCGTAATACACTGAAAATAAAAGTGATTTGAATCTATTGAGTACTCCTGCCCTGAGAGCAGCGCATAATACACTAAAATAACAGCGATTTGAATCTATCGAGTACTCCTGCCCTGAGAGCAGCGCATAATACACTAAAATAACAGCGATTTGAATCTATTGAGTACTCCTGCCCTGAGAGCAGCGCGTAATACACTGAAAATAAAAGTGATTTGAATCTATTGAGTACTCCTGCCCTGAGAGCAGCGAGTAATACACTAAAATAATAGCAGTTTGAATCTATCGAGTACACCTGCCCTGAGAGCAGTGCGTAATACCCTAAAATAAAAGCGATTTGAATCTATTGAGTACTCCTGCCCTGAGAGCAGCGCGTAATACACTAAAATAACAGCAGTTTGAATCTATCGAGTACTCCTGCCCTGAGAGCAGCGCGTAATACACTAAAAATAACACCGATTTGAATCTATTGAGTACTCCTGCCCTGAGAGCAGCGAGTAATACACTAAAATAACAGCGATTTGAATCTATTGAGTACACCTGCCCTGAGAGCAGCGCGTAATACACTAAAATAAAAGCGATTTGAATCTATTGAGTACTCCTGCCCTGAGAGCAGCGCGTAATACACTAAAATAAAAAAGCGATTTGAATCTATCGAGTACTCCTGCCCTGAGAGCAGCGAGTAATACACTGAAAATAAAAGTGATTTGAATCTATTGAGTACTCCTGCCCTGAGGGCAGCGCGTAATACACTAAAATAACAGCAATTTGAATCTATTGAGTACTCCTGCCCTGAGAGCAGTGCGTAATACACTAAAATAACAGCAATTTGAATCTATTGAGTACTCCTGCCCTGAGAGCAGCGCGTAATACACTAAAATAACAGCAATTTGAATCTATCGAGTACTCCTGCCCTGAGAGCAGCGAGTAATACACTAAAATAACAGCAGTTTGAATCTATTGAGTACTCCTGCCCTGAGAGCAGCGCGTAATACACTAAAATAACAGTGCTTTGAATCTATCGAGTACTCCTGCCCTGAGAGCAGTGCGTAATACACTAAAATAACAGCAATTTGAATCTATTGAGTACTCCTGCCCTGAGAGCAGCGCGTAATACACTAAAATAACAGCAATTTGAATCTATTGAGTACTCCTGCCCTGAGAGCAGCGAGTAATACACTAAAATAACAGCGATTTGAATCTATTGAGTACACCTGCCCTGAGAGCAGCGCGTAATACACTGAAAATAAAAGTGATTTGAATCTATTGAGTACTCCTGCCCTGAGAGCAGCGCGTAATACACTAAAATAACAGCAATTTGAATCTATTGAGTACTCCTGCCCTGAGAGCAGCGCGTAATACACTAAAATAAAAGTGATTTGAATCTATTGAGTACTCCTGCCCTGAGAGCAGCGCGTAATACACTAAAATAACAGTGATTTGAATCTATTGAGTACTCCTGCCCTGAGAGCAGCGAGTAATACACTAAAATAACAGCGATTTGAATCTATTGAGTACTCCTGCCCTGAGAGCAGCGAGTAATACACTAAAATAACAGCGATTTGAATCTATTGAGTACACCTGCCCTGAGAGCAGCGCGTAATACACTGAAAATAAAAGTGATTTGAATCTATTGAGTACTCCTGCCCTGAGAGCAGCGAGTAATACACTAAAATAACAGCAGTTTGAATCTATCGAGTACTCCTGCCCTGAGAGCAGCGAGTAATACACTGAAAATAAAAGTGATTTGAATCTATTGAGTACTCCTGCCCTGAGAGCAGCGCGTAATACACTAAAATAATAGCAGTTTGAATCTATCGAGTACTCCTGCCCTGAGAGCAGCGCGTAATACACTGAAAATAAAAGTGATTTGAATCTATTGAGTACTCCTGCCCTGAGAGCAGCGAGTAATACACTGAAAATAAAAGTGATTTGAATCTATCGAGTACTCCTGCCCTGAGAGCAGCGCGTAATACACTAAAATAACAGCAGTTTGAATCTATCGAGTACTCCTGCCCTGAGAGCAGCGCGTAATACACTAAAATAACAGCAGTTTGAATCTATCGAGTACTCCTGCCCTGAGAGCAGCGCGTAATACACTAAAATAACAGCTCAGGTTGAATCGAGTACTCCTTAGTGATGGGAAGTCCGGTTCTTTTCCGCGAACCGGTTCTTTCGGACAGTTCGTTTCAATGAACCGGTTCAAAAAACCGGTTCACCAGTTCTTTAACGTCATCACGTAATGACGTCAATTCTATCATCCCGGCGGATAAATATACATTCAAATAAAGGCATTTGTAATCATAACTTCAGTTAAATAATAGTACTCATCGTCATAATCATCTTTGATAGGTTTCTTACATTTACGTTTTGAGAATGAACCCTGTAGTAGGCCTAAGGCGATGCGCAAACGCGGATGTTTTACATGTCTTAAAGTGAATAAACTGGTCTTCATCATTTTTATTTTATTTGTAAATAAACTTACATTTAGCTGAATTCAGCCCCTCATTCAAGTCCTGGTTCACCCGTGCTCATGTATCAGCACAGCACATAGATATAAACACAGCATCAGTTGGCCAAAAGAAAGTTCGGTTCAGAGACGGTGCGATCAGGCATGCGCAGTCTCTCCAGCTCGTCGGTTCTCCGTATCGAACGTGTCCGAAAGAAACAGTTCTCGGTTCTGTGCTGGTGATCCGAGAACTGCTGCAACAACCAGTTCTTGACTCGAGAACCGTATGCCTGTGTGTGAGCTGAGAACTACTGAAACCTTACTAGGCTTATTCAGTCGACAAAACTAAAAACTTGATGCATATCTCCAGTATGTTTAATACGTTATGTTTTGATTAACACATTATAAACATTTACTTTGCACCCTTTAAAACCTAGGCAAGAGTTTACGTCAAAAATGTATATCAACTTACTTCGAAATTAAATGATCTGTTGCAGAAAATAATGTTTTAGTATAATAATAAATGTTTAGTTTTACAGTCCATTCATTGTGTTTCCAATCTTTAAAATAATACAGTGAAAAGGCAGTAGCCTATGAGATAAACATGTTTTATTTTGTTACACTTATTGA
Organism: Rutilus rutilus; assembly: GCA_021464565.1. NCBI lineage: Eukaryota > Metazoa > Chordata > Actinopteri > Cypriniformes > Leuciscidae > Rutilus > Rutilus rutilus. The sequence goes on from JAJAQA010000001.1 coordinate 59,859,466, forward strand.
TGTTCAATAAAATAGGCTTCAAGAAACATGCATTTCGTCCCTCTGAAAGAATTGCACGCATGCTCAGCTCATCAGCTCATCGGTTCTCCGTATCGATTCGAACGTGTTCGAAATAAACAGTTCTCGGTTCTGTACTGGTGGTCCGAGAACCGCTGTACCTGTACGTTCGGTAGTGCGCGCATGCTCAGTATCAACTGCTCGTGCTCATCACTTCTCTCAGCACGTCTCAGTTCAGTGAACTGTTGGATTTACTGGAGTAACATATGCCTACTCCGGGATATTGGTTTATTTTGAGTCGAAGGGACTGTCAGGACTCAGGCATGTCCGAAAGTGAGTAACTTTAGTAACTTCTTGTGGATCAGTGCTGACGCAAGACGCGAACTGTTTCGAACGATTCAGTCCGATTTAGTGTACTGGTTCGACCAGTTCACTAAAAAGAACCGGTTCAAAAGAACGATTCGTTCACGAACCGGCCATCACTAGTACTCCTGCCCTGAGAGCAGCGCGAAGGCGGGAGATGTATCATTTCGACCGCGGAAAATTTGAACGAGTTCTGTCCTCGCATATCAATTTAACAGACAGCGAGGAAGCATTGGAAAAGCATGTTTTACACTAGTTACCCCATAAGCAGCTTTGTTTTGCTCTACTGATGAAACAGTCAAATCAAAATGCAAACAATACGTTATTTAGACGATGATTAGTTCTGTGCATTTTTAAATGTTCGCTTATTATCTTAGTAAACATTAGAGGATGTTGAATTAACAAAATATAGTTGTAAATTCACTTACCTTGCAATAAATGCGTTCTCCCACGAACATCTGTCTTTTCTTCCGACTATTCCTCAAGAAATCCCTCCGCAGCGCATCTCAAATTCAAACGTCTAAACCCCGCCCTTGCTTCAGTTTCATTGGTTGAAACTGTAAACCAATCATTTTCCTTTCTGCCCTCAGAACATGTTTGAGTAAGTAAAACTCCCATCTGCGGGTCAGTGCCAGACTGAGCAGCAGCTTTCAGCATAGATTTGATAGTCTTTACGGCTCGCTCTGCCATGCCGTTGGACTGAGGAAAATTTGGGCTGGAGTGTGTGATGCTAAAACCCCAGTCATGAGCAAATCTAGCCATTTCAGCACTGGCAAAGGGTACATGATCTGCAATCAGGATTTCAGGCACACCATGTCTTGCAAAGGTAAACAATGAGTCCGCACACCAGAAAATGCTCCTTAGCAATTTTAGTGGTTGCTCACCACGTGTAACGTTTCGGGCCCAAGCCCTTCATCAGGCATGTAACAAGTGGGGAGTCACACCTCCATATATACAGCCATGCATGATCACATGATCACATGCATCCATGATTAATCACATGACCAATCAAGTGAAAATGCAATTACATCAGGAAAACAGATACAAATATATATATACCAACATTTGTAATACAAAAATATATTAGAAAAATATTAAGTGGCTAAGAGAAGGCCTGCAGTGCTTAAAACATAGTTTTTTAAAAAATGTCTCTACCACTGTAGACAGTAGTGATAGATGAGCAAAAAAATATAGATACATAAGGGATACCACAAAGGTGTGTTACATAATCATATATCTAGTCAACAAAACGATAACACAACATTTACAATCTTTACACAATTACAAGAATTATTTACAGAAATTATTTACAGAAATGGCCTCAGGTGAAAATCTTCATTCAACCCTTTTGGAGCTAAAGTGTCCAGGGTATAGATCCAGAGTGCTTCTCTTTTGAGTAACAGACAATTTACATCTCCTCCACGGGAGGGCTGTTTCACAAGTTCAATGCCGCAATATCTGAGAGAGGAAACGTTATGAGAGGCTTGTGAAAAATGCACCGAAAAATTGACGTACGGCTTCAGTGAGTCCTGGCCAGTAGAAGCATGATCTGGCATGTGCTAGAGACCGCTGTACCCTGGTGTGCCGCATGAAGTCGTTTCAGCACTTCTGGTCGCAGTGCACAAGGGATGATGATGCGATCATCTTTCATGAGTAGCTCATCATCTATGCTAATGGTGTGTCTAACTGGCCAATAAGCTTGAGCAGCTAGTGGGACATTTTTCTTTCTGTCCGGCCATCCATGCTCATGTAGCTGCCGTATCAGGTGAAGCTCAGGATCTGACTGTGTGGCTTGTTGGATCTTGTGCATGATGTTACCACAAAGTGATTCTCCATTCACTGCATAGATTACTTTCTCTTCGCTCAGGTCTAGACTCTCTGTTGCATCAGACTGAATGTATGCTCTGGACAGCGTGTCTGCGATATGCATCTGGTTGCCTGGAGTGTAAACAATGTGAATATCATACCTTTGTAGCTGGAGCAGCATTATTTGAAGGCGTGCTGGTGCTGCGCCTATGGGTTTGGAGAATATCGCCTCAAGTGGTTTGTGATCTGACTGAACTCTAACAGGCACACCATAAACATGCTGGTGGAATTGTCTCAGAGCGAACACTATGGCCAGTAGCTCTTTTTCTATCTGGGCATAGTTCTTTTCAGCCACAGATAGCGCTCTTGAAGCGTATGCAATTGGTTGCTGTTTCTGCATTAGAGCAGCCCCCAAGCCATCTTTTGAGGCATCTGCCTGCACTTCTATAGGCTCCTTTGGGTCAAAATGCCCAAGAACAGGTGCAGTTGCTATGGCTGTTCTGAGTTTTTCAAGTGCTAACTGCTGTTCAGGATGCCATTGCCAGAGCGGTGCAGTGAGGGTGGCTTCGTTGGGAATGTATTGCGACAGGTAGCGTGTCATACCCAGCAGACGTTGAAGGGCTTTTCTGTCAGTGGGAGGGAGAAATTGCAAAATTGCTGAAACCTTGGACTCATCAGGCTTCACTCCCTCAGCGGTGATAACATGGCCTAGGTAAGTAACCTCACTGACCATATACTGCAACTTGTCTATGTTGAATTTCACGTTTAGACTCAACGCTCTGTTCATCACTTTCTCTAGGATGAAATCATGCTCTGCTTTGGTGGACTTTGCTTATGACACCCCTTTTCTCCAATTCATCCAGTGTCTCTCTGAGTCGGTCATGGACTGCATACGTATCTTCCTGCAGTCGTGTATTACCTGAGGAACGGAAGGGTCAGTGTGAATATGGTGCTGTAAGGATGGACTTTTACTAAGACTGAATTCAAGAATTCTAACCTGCAATAAAACAATAAAACTCACCAATCTGAAGAAGAGATCTATGGGACAGAGAGCACAACACAACTTCTTCAATCTTGTCTCTTCCCCCCATGCTGAGTTCCTGACCCCTCACACTATCTTCTCCCCTCCAGGTCACAGTCATGCAAAACACACACACACCTACTGTCTCCAGTTGTTTTATGAGAGGTCAAAATAAATACTTCTGGTGCGAATGGTAAAGAAGTTTCATTCCCGCAGCAGCAGAGCAGTCAGAAAAAATAAAACAATGCCTGTTCTTCTGATGTGGGAAGATGCCCCAATAAAGGTAATAGATAACCATTTGTGTTTATCCCCCAAACTCAGGCGTGACCACTTTGGGCACGAGAAAGGGTCCAGCAAAAGCTGAATAAATATTTGGGTGCTAGATGTTTATTGTTCTTTTGTTCCACTTGGGTATTTAAAGAGAATTGGCAAACCACTCAAGGAAGCATCTGTAAACAGAACTTCCCACACTGTTGCTGTGTGTCTCTATTGCCAGGTATGCTGACTCTTTGAAACAATTTTTGATATTGCATTTTGAATGATGTCTCTATTATATGCTGATCAGTTGTGTATTATGTATTCTTTTTAATTCTTTTTATTTGATGCTTAATTCTGCCTGGCAAAAATAAATGTTAACCTTGATTTATTCTGCATTCTTCTGAAATCATTCTTTCCAGTAGATTAACAGAGTAGTCTGGTGTTTCCGCAAATCTTTGTCCAGGATAGATCAAACTGAAGGCACTTTGAATGGACCATGGGGCACATCTTAGGAAGACCTTCTGATTTCTGACTATTCCCTGACTTAACATGTTGTACTCTGCAACTATTATAAAAAATTACACCTATGGGTCTGTAGTGAGCGGCTACGTAGGGTAAAATAATTGCACTGCATCCTCTGAATATTTCAGGACTGGCTAGTTTGTGATCGTGAGTGCACATTTGCGACGTGACGTCTCAAAGTGACACTAGGTCCGTAATGAACGAATATTTGAAATTATGAGATGCCCAGAATAATCTTTGGTCTAAATTAAATCACAACTAATCCGAGGATCAGCTGTTAAAATAGAAAATTTGAAAAAAAGAAAGAGTTACTTAAATTTGGAGTCAGATTAAATTATTCATGGAGTCAGAATTAAAATTGGAAATCAACTGTTTAATAAATTAAAGTGATTTTTCCAGAAGCGCCCGAAAAGACATACACGCTGAATTCCCTTCGAACCAAGACACTGGACACCGTCTTTGGGCCGGTGATTGGAGCTTACAGTGCAATCCTGGAAACTGGCCCAAACCTTGAAACACTGATGCATAGCGGCTGAGGAGCTCAGTTTTTGTGGCGGGTGATGATGGTGTGAGAGCGTCTACTCTTCTTATGAGGTCCAACTGCACAGATGCCTGTCTCCCCAGTAGGGCTATATCTGACGCTGTAGTTACAAAGAACATCATGTCAGTTGTTTTATTTTTAGACTGCACATGGAGTTTAACAACACCTTCTGGTTTGATGCGGGTGCCTCCATACGACACAAGCACTGTCTTTTGGATGTTCACAGGAACCTGAAGCTGATCAATGATTTTCATTGGAATGACATTTGCTTCAGCGCCCGTGTCGAGCTTGAAGTTGACGACTGTGCCTGCCATACTCAGATTTGTGTGCCAGCCTGTCTCTGACGTGTTTGAGTGAACTACAGTACCGACAAACAGTGTGTCTATCCCAGATATCTCGGTATCTATGTCGAGCGCGTCCATTTTGGCTTTTGATTTGCACACAAGTGCAAAGTGGTTCTTTTTGCCACATTTTTTACACACTTCATTGTAGGCAGGGCACTGCCTTGGTATGTGAATGCGTCCGCATTTGCCACAATTTTTTTAATGTCCTCTAGTTGGCGCTGTCATTTGTTTGTGCACTGCTGGTTTGTTTGATCTCCATTTAGGCTGCTGCTTTTTTTTAGTGATGGCATGCACAAATTGTGTTTCTGATGATGCTGCCATAGAACTTTGTTCCGTATTTTTGAGAATCAATTCAGTGCAAATCCATGACAGACACATAGCTTCTAATATATGTCAGACTATGAACAAAGATATTTGTAGGCTATAAGAAAAAAAACCCGACGGTGCGGTAGATATAAATTTCTCTCCGTTTGTCTATGATCAGCGTAGCGTTTTTAACATCTTGGAACATCATCAGAGAATGCCCTTTTAATTGGTCGTTTTAGTCATTGTGAGTCACGTATCGTAGCAACGATGACGACAAGTGACAACAGCGGGAACTTTACTTTTTCCCAGGATAACCAATCAAATATATTTTTGTTCTATAATGTTTTCTGATTATTATTTAGAATTTTTTGAATTTTTTATACTTTGCATTAATTATATAATTTTTATGAGCTATTTTTCCATTAGAATTAATATATATATTTTTATTTTATTTATTTTATTTTATTTTTCAATAAATGCAACATTTCACATCAAAATAGAGTGCAGGCCTAAAAAAAAAAAAAAAAAAAATTCAAGTGAGAAGAGCGCCATCTAGTGGCTTCAAAATGTATTAATTTGTGTCATGTCCTATAACCGCCTATAGGCGGCCTATAGCTTTTTTATTTATTTATTTGATTTATTCCCATTCGGAAAGATTTTTTTTTTTATTACTAAGCAACCACTGAATGGAACAACACAAATTATATATAATTTTAAAGCTTAGGATCTCAGCTTTTTAATGCATCTAATTACATTTATTAACTCCTAACGAGTGCTGAGTAATCCCTCTAAAATCGAGTGTACCGCCAGCAGGCGCCACCTAGCTGCGAAAATATTCTTTACCATATTTAAAAAAAATCTTGCCTTGATTAACACAAAGTTGATGTCATTTGAAAGCTTAGAGTCTGAACTTTACAGTGAATGTATCCACTTTGAAAAACTCTTAAGTATTGCTGAGTTATTTGCTGATAAATAGAATTTCTTTTTTTTTCATAATCTATAAAATAATGTACTGCAATGTGTCAAAAACATCATACAGCTCATGAAACATTCTCAGATAATTGAAAATGGCACTTCATTTTTTACAGCATATTATTACAATTAAAATGAGCCCAAAATTAACATAATCTATTGATTTTACGACAAGATATTCTTCATGGAGAAATAATTGCCCATGAGGGGGTGTCAAAGACTGTACAAAAAGGCTATCTCTTTTCCAAATGCTGTAACTTTTGATTCCTTTGTCCAAAAATTATATATTTTTTTATCCAGATGCAGCTAACATGTAGGGGGACTTCACTAAAAAAGAATTTTCCTCCTACCTTATTTCCTTCCTGAGTTATTCCATGACAAATAAGAAAGATATGCAAAATCATAATAAAAATTATATATATATATATATATATATATATATTGTATTTTATCCGCTGTTTCTTGGCAGGACAATGTCCAAATGTAATTTATATTTTCAACAAATTTAAAAAGAGTTCTTTCAAACGATACCTACCCTTTGACTCTCCTTGCTATAGTTTTGGAGTTATTATGATTATATAATTTTTATATAGTTTGGGGCAAAATTTGCTGTTTCAGTCTTACCAGTTCATTTCTCTCTCTGTGTGTGTGTGTTTGTGTGTGTGGGTGTGTGTGTGTGTGTGTGGGGGAGGGTGTCTTATTTGCACTCTTGATGTTTTAGAGTGTCACCCCTTCATTGCTGTACACTTTTTTTCAGCACAGTGGCTGATCTGTAGCTTGTACCACCAAAAGTTTCTCTGAGTTTTCCTATTTTTTCGTATTTCCCATTCATTTCCTATGTCGCCCGTTTTCGGGCGGGAGGAAGCTAAGTGTGACTTTTTTTTTACGACCCTTTAACATATCAGAATCATCTCCTTGATTTTTTTGTGTGTTCATATAGGTAATAAAACAAAAGTCACCAAGTTTCACCCCCATCCGATGAAGCAAAAAAATTAAACAATTCGAAACGTTCAAGTTTTCGCCCGTTTTCGGGCGAAGAAGCCCAGAGGGTTAAAATGTTGTCTAATTAAATTAAAAATATTATTTTTTGCACTGGAAAGAACATTCTAGAAGTCTAATTCTATTGAATAAGTTCGCACAAGGCTACAGAAAACTGTTGTGTTTATTTTTCTTCAAATGCAGTCTAAGCTGATGAGTTTTGAATGTTATATGTTGTATTTGTTTAAGTTAAAAATAAAACATATTATAAACTAAACAAATCCATTGTTCATTGTTGGCAAAATGATCATGATAGCCTTTATATTTCACATCTATGTGGTTCAGTCTTGAATATTGATTAGGCCTACTTTGCTCTTCTATAAATATATAGGCCTAATAAGTTGCATTATAATATGCTATAATGGATGATCCAAGATGGCGGCGCGAGTACATCGCGAGGCTCGCGGTCTCTCCAGATTCTGTAATTTAGCAGTATTTTTCTTGCTCATTTCGGGTCTGTTCGTCCAGAACAGTTGTGCCTTAACATCGTACACCCAAGGTGAGCTTTTGGATATTGGTTTGCGAATTTCCGACAGTTTTATGGACAACCTTCGACTCCTTCCTGAGATCGCCAGATCACCCGAGGCTATGCACTCTGCCCGGCCGGGCGGAAGTGCTCGCAGGCGCCGGCGAGATCGTAAACAAAGGCGGGGGAAGCGCGGAGGACTAAGAGCTAAGCTAAAGCTAACACCACACCGGCTCTCTTTACCCAGCATTTTCCTTGCCAATGTACGGTCGCTGTTGAACAAAATGGAGGAGATTCGACTCAACATCACATACAGCAAGAGACTTTTGAACTGTAATGTTCTAATTTTCACGGAAACATGGTTAAACAGCGGAATACCGGACAACGCTATTGAGCTAGCGGGACGCCATACATTCCGGGCGGATAGAACATTACATGGCTCCGGTAAGACCAGAGGTGGTGGATTGTGCATTTACATTAACAAAGCTTGGTGCACAAACTCTGCTATTGTTGGGAGACATTGTTCAGCTAACCTTGAGTTTCTCATGGTTAAATGTAGACCGTTTTATCTACCGCGGGAGTTCACTTCCACTATTATAACTGCAGCCTATATTCCCCCGGATGCTGATGCCAAGTTTGCTATGAAAGAACTTCACGCAGCCATCAGTAAACAACAGACCGTTCACCCGGAAGCTGCGTTTATTGTTGCGGGTGATTTTAATCATTCAAACTTAAAGTCAGTGCTACCGAAATTTCACCAGCATGTTTCCTGTCACACCAGAGGAAACAAAACCTTAGACCATGTTTACACAAACATGGCTGAAGCTTACGTCGCGACACCCCTCCCCCACTTGGGACAGTCAGATCACCTTTCTTTGTTCCTCACCCCCAAATATGCACCTCTGATCAATCGCGTGAAGCCATCAGTGAAGACCATCAAGGTGTGGCCTGCGGGGGCAGATTTCTCACTCCAGGAAAGGTTTCTACACACAGACTGGAGTATGTTTGCTTCTCAAGCCACCAGTGGCTCTCACACGGACATTGACTGCTACACCTCCTCTGTACTGGATTATATTAATACCACCATTGACAGTGTTACAACCCAGAAGCAGATCACCACATACCCAAATCAGAAGCCATGGATGAACAGGGAAGTGCGACTCCTATTGAAGACACGCAATACTGCCTTCAGATCAGGAGATGCACAAGCCTATAGCACATCCAGAGCAAATCTGAAAAGGGGCATCAAAGAGGCCAAGCACTGCTACAAGCTTAAGATAGAGGGACACTTTTCCAACGCTGACCCTCGGCGCATGTGGCAGGGCATTCAGGCCATCAGTGACTACAAACCCTCTCACTCCACCCCCGCAGCCACTGATGTCAACTTCCTGAACGAGCTAAATGACTTTTATGCTCGCTTTGAAAGAGACAACAGAGAAACTGCCACCAAGCTCAAATCCTCAGCTGACCACCCACCGATCACACTCTCCTCCACAGATGTCTGCAATGCACTGAGCAGGATCAGCGCGCACAAGGCTGCTGGACCAGACAACATCCCTGGACGCGTACTCAGGGCATGTGCGGAGCAGCTCGCTGGGGTTTTTACAGACATTTTCAACCTGTCTCTTGCTGTTTGTTGACTTCAGCTCAGCATTCAACACTGTCATCCCAACTAAGTTAATAGCCAAACTTGGAGACCTGGGCTTCAACACCTCCATGTGCAACTGGATTTTGGACTTCTTGACCAACAGACCCCAGAATGTTCGATCAGGCTCCAACTGCTCCACATCCATCACACTCAACACTGGTGTACCACAGGGCTGTGTGCTAAGCCCGTTCCTCTACTCCCTCTTCACCTCCGACTGCAAGCCTGTGTACGGATCTAATTCCATCGTCAAGTTTGCGGACGACACTACGGTGATTGGTCTCATCAGCAACAACGATGAGACTGCCTATAGGGAGGAGATCAAGCACCTGGCCACATGGTGCACCGAAAATAACCAGCTCCTCAACACCACCAAAACGAAGGAGCTCATCGTGGACTTCAGGAAAGTGTCAAGAGGCACACACGACACCATCTACATCAATGGAATGGCTGTTGAGCGTGTCTCCAGTTTCAAGTTCCTGGTGTGACAGTGCAGTAAACTATACGGCCATGTTTATGTTTACTTTCACTTTCACTTTTTAACGGAATGGGTGGAGTGATTAATTAATGGCGGAAAGGGAAATGGAGGTTAGGCCTATTTAATAAGGTGGAAGGAGGACACGTCACCAGGGTATGTTTCGATTCGTGAGAAGGAGAGTGAAGTAAATGGTTACCATGTGGAGTGGAAGACGGCGGTTGTTTGAACTGAGGCTTTCCGCGCACGCTGTCTGATGCGACGTGGAGTCTGGCGATTCCATAGCGACGCACCTTAAAGACCGGCTGTTGTGGGTGAGCGGTTCACTCTCAAACGAGTCCAAGGCCGTTAAAATTCCTTCCTGGAGCCAGGCGAGGTCCAACTACACTCTCCAGTTTGCGTTTCCGTCCGCCAAAATTGGTCAGTGTGCCCGACACGCAATCTCACACTACACTCATTCACACGCTATCAGACACACACGCATTCCATTCACATCCGCACATTTGCTTCTTGCTTATTCGTGTTTTTTGATTAAGTTGAATGCATTATCGTTGATCTTTGAAGTTTTGCCTTTTGTTTGAGTTTTCACCCGCGAAATGTGAATTGAATATGTTTTTCCCTTTTTCTCTTTTGTTATATGGAAAGTTTGGCGTGAATATGGACGCACGAATCTGCCAGTGTTGACGCCCAGCTAGAGTGTGACCAGTATGACCTGGGATTTCGTTTATAGCGTTTATGTGATTGTGTGAACACTGATTTTGAACTGTGAAATTTGAATGTTACATTAAGAACTATATCTATCTCTTTATTTGTTTATTGTTTGTTTAGTTGTTTGGTTGTTTTTTCGAAATAAGTATTTTTTTTCTTAAAATAATGTTTGTGGACATTATGTAATAAATTCGAGTTAAATTGAGAATACTTTGGTTTTGTGTGTAATCAGTGGTTTTCTTTGCTATCCTGGGTGTTTGATTTTTGTCAGTTTTTAGAAAACTGTCTGGCGCCCGAATTTTTCGTTAAAAAATAATAATTTAAGTTAGGGCAGCCACCACCACTGTTACAGAGTGGCGCCCGAACAGGGACTTGAACACAACTGAGTGTGAATATGTGAATACTTGCGAATGTGACTTTGATTTGACTTATTTGAATGTAATTTTTTTTTTACTTGAATTGTTATTTTCTTTTTTTATTTACATAATTGGGAAGTTTTGAATTTTGGAACTAAAGTGTGGGAATCCTTTTTACTACACCTGTCAAATCTTATTTTTATTTTTTTTGACTTTTTGGACAATTGTTTTGAGACACTTGCTTAATGTTGTGAACTGTGTGAAATGTGAACTACATTTGTACAATTAAGAGGCAATGTAAATTATATGAATTAACTGACATACACAATACTGATTTGCAACACTTTTATTGCATCATTTATTGATATCATATTTTCTTTACATAATCATGGCAGAGCACCCTTCCCCACACTCAACCTTTGTCGAAATGGAGGCTCCGGATGTGGCCACCCCTAATTGGCCACCTGTGCACCGTCCAACCCCTCAGGAATCCTATGCTCCAACCTTCTGCCACACGCCCACCCAGTTCAGTCGCATTGTGCAGCCAGGACCACATGTGCAGTTTGTGTCCACACCTTTAGGTGGCAGCACTCCAAATAAACTTTTCCCACGGGAACCAAGACCTCCAGAACCCATGCAATTATGCACTCCATCACCTGGGACATCATCTCCAGCTGCTGTTTCACCACCACCTTCTTCATCTTCAGGGGTACAGTATGACCTGCCTAGAACTCTCCCAACACCTGGAAGAGAGTTTGGTCAACTCACTGCACGAGCACAAGGTAACTGGGACCAGTTGCATGATTTCATGACCAAACAAGAGAAAGCTGTAACTGAACTCACTAAGGAACTAAAGTCCAACTCGTCCAGCCATGAGAGCCAGATCACTAAACTCGCTGGAAAGATGGACGAAATCAAGCAACAACTCTCCACTACATTATCTGAAAACAAGCAACAAGCTGAAACTGAGTCTGATCAGATAATTAAAGCTATGAAAATGATGATGGCTCAGGAACTCCAAAAGGTAGAGAATACCTTAGTGACAGAAGTGCGCTTCATGGTGCAACAATTGCAGTCTGAGATTCAACAGGATATTCAATCGGTTCAACAGCACTTCCAGAAGGATTCTGATCAACTGCTGGAAAAAAGTAGTCAACTGACATTACTCACTGACAAATTGTCCACAAACATGAAAGAACTGCAAACTAAAATAGAAGCAAAGTTTGAGAGTCAAGAAAAAAGAATAACTGACCTGAGTGGGAAAAGTATTTCTCTTCATAACCCCTTATCTCCATCACCATCACAAGTAACTTATCCAGCAGCCCCTGTTACTGCTGTTAAAACTGACCACATCAAACTAACATTTCCCACATTTGGAAGACCATCTGATGACCCAGATCCTTTGCTGTACATAACACGATGTCAAGACTTTCTTGCTGTACATCCGCTAATGGACGCTGACATCTTGGCCACCTTCAGGACAGTTTTATATGGCACTGCGCGTGACTGGTGGGAAGTTGCAAGATCATCTGTCACAACATGGAGTGAGTTTCAGTCTGTTTTTCTTGCTGCTTTTCTAGCTGAGGACTATGAAGATGAGTTGGCTGAACGTGTCCGCCATCGGATTCAAGGCGAAAAGGAGTCCATTAGGGATTTTGCTTTCACCTACAGAGCTCTCTGTAAAAGATGGAAGCCAAGTTTAACTGAAGCAGACATAGTTAAGATGATCCTTAAAAACATAAAACCTTACCTCGCTAGTCATCTTCGTAGCCATGTAACCACCGTGGAAGAGTTGGTTCGACTGGGTCACCAACTGGAGAAAGACCATGAACAACAGAAGCAGTGTGACAGCAAAGCTGGTTCCAAAACTGTTGTAGCATCACCCAGAGGGATGACTCCTGTCCAACCTGCTGTACAATGTTGGCGATGCAGAGGATTTCACGCACCAGGTACATGCCCTCACTTTACTTCTCCAGCTCAATCAACCCCGTCTTCAGGTTATCAGCCACCTAGTAATAAACGGAATTTCCAGTCACCCAAGCCGCCTGGCCAACCTTCCAATAATTCCGTGTCTTCAACAACTATGAAGAATTCTCAAACACCCCCAGGTAAACCCATTTCCACCATTACATCTAGAAGTACATCATCTACTCCTATCAATCCTGCCAGCGTGCCTCAACAGTTGATTGTGCCTGTTAGTGTTGGCTCATGGAAAGGAAAAGCCATTGTGGACACAGGTGCAAGCTATACCCTTATCCATGAGTTTCTCTGGAAAAACATTGCTCAATCACCCCATGATCTCCAACCCTGGACACTTGGACCTTTGTATCTCGCTAACGGTGAAGCAGAGGTTCCTCTTGGATGGCTGAATATCACAATTAATCTTCATGACCAAGTATTCACCATACCAGCTGCAATTCTAGCATCCAAAGCTCTGTCATATTCAGTAGTCCTGGGCCTGGATTTCATCTTCTTTAGTGGTTTACAAATAAGTGTAATCGACAAAAAGTATACTTTCAAATCTACTCCTGACGTGGAACACCCATTCCAACCAGGCTGGGCAAGTGTACCTGAGAACAGACCCAGAAAAGGAAAGCAACAAGGTAATACCAACCAGAGTATCTCTCTCTTGAGTTCAATTCCTCCCCCTCAACCCAAATTTACATTCAGCACAGATGACATGGACATTAAAAACTTTATTGACAGTGCAGTGAATGGAGCCCACTTACCGGCTGATGGAAAATGCCAGCTACGTCAAGTCTTGGAGGCCAATCCAGAGGTATGTGCGCTCAGACCAGGTCGCACTGATGTTCTCCAACATCGTATTTACCTCACCCAGCAAGTACCAATAAAACAACGACCCTATCGCATGTCCCCTGCCAAACAAGCTGTTGTGGAGAAACAACTAGAAGAAATGTTGAGTGCAGGCATTGTGAAACCTTCTCATTCAGGTTGGGCCTCACCTGTCGTCCTTGTCCCAAAAAAAGATGGGAGTCTCCGGTTTTGTGTAGATTACCGTAAGGTAAATGCTGTTACGGAAAGTGATGCATACCCATTGCCAAACATCGCAGAGATATTGGAATCTCTTTCTGGAGCTGCTATTTTTTCAACCATTGATCTGAATAGCGGTTACTGGCAGGTGACCATGGACCCTGAAAGTACAGCGACGACAGCATTTATTACACCATTTGGGTTATTTTCAGTTTAATGTTATGCCATTTGGATTGAAAAATGCCCCAGCTACCTTCCAAAGATTAATGGAAACTGTTTTGGGTGAACTACGTGGTCACAATTGCTTTGTGTACATAGATGACATTATCATCTATTCCCCAACCATTGAACAGCACTTCCTTGACATCCAGAGTGTCTTATACAAGCTGAAAAAAGCAGGCCTGACTATTAACCTTAAAAAAAGCAAATTCTGTCTGCAGGAACTAGCGTTCCTAGGCCATGTCGTGAGCATTCAAGGCATCTCCGCTGATTCCAGCAAAGTTGAGGTCATTCGTTCTTACCCAATTCCAAGAAACCTCAAGGAGGTCCAGCGATTCCTTGGTTTAGCCGGATGGTACCACCGGTTTGTCCCATTCTTTTCCCAGATCGCTGAACCCCTCAATGCCCTGAAGAAGAAGGACAGAGTTTTCCAGTGGACGCCACAATGTCAGCAGGCTTTTGAGCAGCTGAAAATAAGCTTGATGACACCTCCCATTCTGGGACACCCAAATTTACAGCACCCCTTCATTGTCTACACAGATGCTAGTGAGACCGGTCTGGGCGCTGTGTTGACACAGAGGGACCATGGGAAAGAGGAAGTCATAGCTTATGCTAGCAGAGCTTTGAACAAAGCTGAAGTGAATTATTCTGCGACGGAAAAAGAATGCTTGGCAGTAGTTTGGGCTCTGGAGAAGTGGCAGCATTATCTGGAACACAAGTTGTTTACTGTTGTTACGGACCACTCTGCACTGCAATGGGTGATGGGGTCCACCAAGACCTCAAGTCGTTTAATCAGATGGGCCCTACGACTGCAGAGATTCGATTTCATTGTTGAATACCGGAAGGGAAAGCTAAATGTGGCACCTGACGCTCTCTCTCGAATCCCCATCAGTGTGAGTTGCAACTTGTATGCCAGCCACAAGGAGTCAGAGGATCTCCCAATCTCTCTGGATAAGATCTGGGAAGAACAACATAAAGACACCGTAATTATGAAAATATTGCAGACTATGGCAGAAGGTGATGACAACCTGAAAGAGCAATATGAAGTACTGGAGGACAAGCTTTACCGTAAAGCTCACCTGGCTGACAACCAGTTGCATTATCGTGTTTGCGTTCCTAGTAGCCTCATTCAACAGGTACTTCAGCATTATCATGCTAGCCCCTTGAGTGGCCATGGAGGAATATTCAAGACCTATAAGAGAATTCAAGAAGTGGCTTTCTGGCCAGGAATGTGGAATGATGTCAAGCAATGGGTAAAGAGATGTGTAAAATGTCAACAACTTAAGAGTGACAATCAAAAACCTGCTGGCAAAATGCAACACACCACTGTCACTCACCCCAATGAAATGCTGGGTGTGGACATAATGGGGCCTTTGCCGTGTAGTTCCAACCGAAATGCATATCTCTTAGTCTTCATCGACTACTTCACTCGATGGGTTGAGATGTTCCCCATGCGAAATGCCACTGCACAAACGGTTGCTGCCATCTTCAGGAAGGAGATTCTGACCAGATGGGGTGTGCCTGATTTCCTGCTGTCTGACAGGGGTACACAATTTGTGTCGTCTGTATTTAAGGATGTCTGCGAAAAATGGAATGTAACTCCTAAACTGACTACTGCATACCATCCTCAGACCAACATGACTGAGAGAATCAATCGCACACTTAAATACATGATAGCGGCATACCTAGATGAAAATCACAACAAGTGGGATCAGTATTTACCGGAGTTCAGATTTGCCATCAATTCTGCTGTCCAAGAGACCATAGGAATGACTCCAGCGGAACTGCAACTGGGAAGAAAGCTACAGAGTCCGATGGACAAACTTCTCCGAGGTAAAAATCTCAATCCTGATGTGCCAGCATACGATGTTGTTCATTGTTTAACCCAGCTTCAATCCAAAGCTATGGAAAACAGCAAAAAAGCTCATGTTAGACAAACAAGAAATTACAACAAACACAGACGAGAACTAAAATTTAAAGAAGAAGATCGTGTGTGGATAAGGAACTTTCCACAATCTAGTGCAAAAGCTAAATTCACTGCTAAACTAGCAAGTAAATGGAAAGGTCCTTACCGTGTAATAAAACAGCTGGGTCCACTGAATTACCGTGTTGCACTGGAGACTACTGGGGAAGATGTCCGAACAACCCATGTGTGCAATATGAAAATGTGCTACCCGACAGCCGAAGAATTAGAGTCCCAAAGTAAGGAAAAACTCCGAAAAATATTCCAAGACAACTCCGATGAAGAAGAGGAGTTTCTGGGATTTTAACACTCCCAAATAAACAACCATGGGTTGTTTTCTTTCAGGGGGGAGAGAGTGTGACAGTGCAGTAAACTATACGGCCATGTTTATGTTTACTTTCACTTTCACTTTTTAACGGAATGGGTGGAGTGATTAATTAATGGCGGAAAGGGAAATGGAGGTTAGGCCTATTTAATAAGGTGGAAGGAGGACACGTCACCAGGGTATGTTTCGATTCGTGAGAAGGAGAGTGAAGTAAATGGTTACCATGTGGAGTGGAAGACGGCGGTTGTTTGAACTGAGGCTTTCCGCGCACGCTGTCTGATGCGACGTGGAGTCTGGCGATTCCATAGCGACGCACCTTAAAGACCGGCTGTTGTGGGTGAGCGGTTCACTCTCAAACGAGTCCAAGGCCGTTAAAATTCCTTCCTGGAGCCAGGCGAGGTCCAACTACACTCTCCAGTTTGCGTTTCCGTCCGCCAAAATTGGTCAGTGTGCCCGACACGCAATCTCACACTACACTCATTCACACGCTATCAGACACACACGCATTCCATTCACATCCGCACATTTGCTTCTTGCTTATTCGTGTTTTTTGATTAAGTTGAATGCATTATCGTTGATCTTTGAAGTTTTGCCTTTTGTTTGAGTTTTCACCCGCGAAATGTGAATTGAATATGTTTTTCCCTTTTTCTCTTTTGTTATATGGAAAGTTTGGCGTGAATATGGACGCACGAATCTGCCAGTGTTGACGCCCAGCTAGAGTGTGACCAGTATGACCTGGGATTTCGTTTATAGCGTTTATGTGATTGTGTGAACACTGATTTTGAACTGTGAAATTTGAATGTTACATTAAGAACTATATCTATCTCTTTATTTGTTTATTGTTTGTTTAGTTGTTTGGTTGTTTTTTCGAAATAAGTATTTTTTTTCTTAAAATAATGTTTGTGGACATTATGTAATAAATTCGAGTTAAATTGAGAATACTTTGGTTTTGTGTGTAATCAGTGGTTTTCTTTGCTATCCTGGGTGTTTGATTTTTGTCAGTTTTTAGAAAACTGTCTGGCGCCCGAATTTTTCGTTAAAAAATAATAATTTAAGTTAGGGCAGCCACCACCACTGTTACACTGGGGACCCACATCTCGGCGGACATGACCTGGACAACCAACACCTCCAGCCTGGTCAAGAAGGCTCACCAGCGCCTCTTCTTCCTGAGGACACTGAGGAAGAATCAGCTTTCCTCCACTATCCTGGTGAACTTCTATCGCTGTGCAATAGAAAGCATCCTGACCAACTGTGCTACAGTGTGGTATGGGAGCTGTTCTGTTGCAGAGCGCAAGGCACTGCAGCGGGTGGTGAAAACCGCCCAGCGCATCACTGGGACTCCACTACCTGCCATCGAGCACATCCAGAGGAAACGCTGTCTGCATCGAGCTCGCAGCATCCTTAAGGACTCCTCTCACCCAGCCCACAGACTGTTTTCTCTCCTGCCTTCCGGCAGGCGTTTCAGGTGCCTCCGGACCAGGACCAGCAGACTAAAGAACAGTTTTTTCCCCAGAGCTGTCTCTTTATTAAACTCTAACCCTCATTGATCCCACTCCCCTTATATACTGATTGACTCTCCTCTCCCTCCTCACACCTGCCTCCATTTTGTTATTTGCAATACTATAATGTTCATTTGCACTGCTGACTGTTATTACAGTAACAACTGTTTACATATGCATCTTGCACTACTACCTTGACTGGAATATGCTCATTTGCACTGCCGACTGTTTATTTACAGTACCGACTGTTATATATACATTGCAATATCGTACCTTAACTGTAATATGCAATTACTTTCCACTGCACTCACTCGGATAGCTTCTGTCCAAACTTTATTTGCACTACTTTAAATCCATTGTTATACTGCTCATTAGCCTAACTTATACATATATCTATTTGTAAAATTCTGTTTATAGTAATATCCATCTGTATATTATGCTCACATTCTGTTTATAGTAACAGCCATCTGTATATATATTCATAGTACATATCTATCTGTAAAATTCTGTTTATAGTAACAGCCATCTGTATATTATATTCAGTACATATCTATCTGTAAACATTCTGTTTATAGTAATAGCCATCTGTATATTATTATATTCAGTACATATCTAGCTGTAAATTCTGTTCACAGTAAGAGTTATCTGTATATTATATTCATAGGACAATCTATCTGTAAATTTTTGTTTATAATAGTATTCAACTCTATATTTATTCAGTACATATCCATGTTCTGCACTTATGAACCACTGTATATCCTGCACTTGCTGCTATTGCACTTCTGGTTAGACCTAAACTGCATTTCGTTGCCTTGTACCTGTACTTGTGTAATGACAATAAAGTTGAATCTAATCTAATCTAATCTAATCTAATGTATGAATTATATTTATCTAAATGTATCAATTAGTTTCCACAATATTCACCAGAAGTCATCATTTCAGGGGTTATTTTTCAAAATTTTCTTCCTTGGGGGCATGTCACCGGACTTAATTAGCATTAAGACACATACACACAGGAGTTATCATTGAGCTTATTTTACTAGTCTTCATACACCAGAGGGTGATACCAACTACACAAACTGTATGGGGGTGTCCTGGTCAGAACCATTCACTGCCTATACTACAGCTTCATGCTTTCTTTTTTTTTATCAACACTTGAATGTCGGTTTAGTTTCATAAAAAAAGCACCATTCCCTGTCAAGGGAACAAGCTCTGCGTGGAGAATGATGCTGTGGGAATTCGCCGCGACGAAGGCTTCCCTGATTCAAAAGCGACGCCAAATGCACCCTTCGTTTCCCCGTGAAAAGAAGGATACATAAATGGACACTTAGCGGCCTATTCTACCCCATAAGTCATTGCGCGCCGTTGAAGAGAGCATTTATTTATTTATTTTTAAAGGCGGCCGAGACTAGAGATCGGTGGTGGACAGCAAATTCACATTTAAATGTAAGTATTATGTTTTCATTTACTCAAATAGCTAGCGAAACCAGAGTTCAATTTTCTCATAAACTTCTTCTTAACTCCTTCGTCACCATTGCATGGCTTCATTTATCAGATAGTTTTAAGCAAAACTTGTGGTAATAACGTTATTAGTTTAACGACCTATTTGTAATATTTGCACTTGTGTATTATAAGAAATATCACTCACCCAATAAAGCCCAAAACAATAAGAAAAGCAGTAGATAAGGCAATGGGGTTTCACTTTTATGTGTTTTTGTAGTGCTGTCATGCAAGGT
Organism: Rutilus rutilus; assembly: GCA_021464565.1. NCBI lineage: Eukaryota > Metazoa > Chordata > Actinopteri > Cypriniformes > Leuciscidae > Rutilus > Rutilus rutilus. Next base: position 59,879,017 of record JAJAQA010000001.1, read on the forward strand.
ATGTGGTTTTAACCAAATTTTAGTTTCCAGAAATATGATTTCTTAAGTATTTTGTATGCATGTCTTGATGTGTCATATTTTGCAGTGTTAACAATGCACTTAAGATTGCCCCTCTGTGTTAAGTACCCTTTTCTGCTTTTTTAGAACAATTCAGGAAAAAATGGGTCTATATATATATATATATATATATAAAGAACAGTAATACACACATCTTTGCTGAAATGTATTGTCCTGTTGTTGTTAACAAGCCATGGTTCATTTGCTCTGCCTTTAGGATTGCAAGTGTCCTGGGACAGGTGAGGGTGTGAGTGGGAAACCCACTGCTGAAGCTTGGCCCTGGTTTGTCCTTATGGATGAGGTGTTGGGACAGAGGCATTGCACCAACCCCCGTCCTCATCGTCTCAATCCCTGAGGACAGACCAGGCCCGAGTTCAGCAGTGGGTGCCCACGGTGAGGAGAGAGCCAGGGGCAGCAGCACCAGCACAAAGGCGGCGAGACAGGACGAGTTTTTGGACTTGATCAGAGAAGAAATGCAACTACAGAGGGAGGCAGAGACGAGGAGTGCACAGGAAAGAAGGGAGAGGATGGACAGGCTGTTTTCTCTTCTTGAGAGAATGATTGAAAAATATATATATTTTCTACATATTCTTGTTTAACTTTTTTCACTTTTATTTTTTTAAAGAAAAATTATGTACATTTATTTTTATGCAACTTTAATTGTGTAAATAAAAGAGAATGAATTGTTCTGGACATTGTTTATTTTTGTAATGACAGTAATACTTTCTGCATGAAACAAATTCTATACCTTTTTATTTTTTCAAATAAAATTGGTAAATGAAAATCATTTGTTCTTTAGGCTACATTAAAGTACTTTTTCCAACTATTTACAAAATACGTTAAACATATCAAAATCAACATAAACATTTAATTTTACAATACATAAAATAACAAAAAAAATGATGTAGACTCTATTGAGCTGAGCTGCTGGACCGGGATGGGCTGCCCCTGGTAAGGCCTCCTGCTGGTGGGACATCATCTGGGATGGTCTCCAGAGTGTTAAAGTGCATATTTCCACTATCCACTAAGTTGTCTACCAACAGGTTTGCAGGGCTGATTCAATCGACGGCTTTCTGAAAAAAGTACTTTTAATAACTACTGCATTTATATTAGGCTACTACTGCATTACTGCGTAGGCTATGTTGCATTTTACTTCTGTATATTTTCAATATACAGTAATATCTGGTTGTTACATTATATACTTTTGTGTAGTGTAATGTAATCACATTGGCCCTCATTTATCAAAAGTGCGTACACCAAATTTCCAGCGTACACCTGGCGTACACCCAAAACCACGGTGACTTTGAGATTTATCAATATGGACGTTGGCGTACGGCACGCTCAAATCCTACGCCAGCTCAGGAGGTGGTGTACGCACGTTTTGAGTGCGGGAATGCGCAGAAAAACAATTCCTAACACCACAAAACGCACTGACAAACTAAAAGATATGATAGGTTATGACCCACTGTAAAAAAACAACAACATAGGGATGTTAACCGATGACCGTTTGACCGATGGTTGACCGTATGAACCGATTAAAGTTGTCGGTAGTCGGTTAAAAAAAAAATCTCTAAATTAGACAGTGGACTAAACGATAGGCTACAGTTAGCCATCTCATTCCAAGATCTTTTTGTGTGAAGTGAACAAATCCCTCACACTCAATTTTTCATAACTCGCCTGTTTGTAGACCTACTTAATAAACCAATAAAAACATTTGGTTTTCTGTGTCGGCTGCAAAGATGAAGTCTGACTCGCGATCTTCGCAGTAGTGAACGCGCCGGAGAGAAATACACATTTCATACAGATTAGGCCTACATCATTTTATTTTGTTTTGAATGGTTCTGTTTAAAAGTAGAGATTTCTGTAGATAATAGATATATTTCTTTTTTTTTTTAGGTGTGTGAGGCGATCAGTCTACCTTATACGTTGAGTTTCGGTTCATGGATGATAGCTTAACGTTAGCTCCAGTTCAGGCGCTGGCGCCTCCGTGATTATCTCTGCTATTTAGGCATTAAATCCAGAAAATTGGATAATGAAACACTGATTAAAATTAAGATACAATTAATACAAAACGAAATTCGCTTTAAAGAAAGGCTTTGTGCTTTCTGTTTGAGGTCTCTGTGAAAGTTTTAAAGCATGCCGATTTCACAGCGCTCACGTCCGTAATGGATAACTGTCACGTAACAATGCTTTTTCCTCATAAATGCGAACACGAAAAATAAAAGACAAAAGACTTTTTTAAAAAGACAACCATCCACAACTTTATAACACTCCAGGCAAAGTATACCTCTTTTTTTTGTTCAGTAATAAAAAGGCTTTCAATGACAAATTTTTTTTAATAATTCAGACTGACAAAATAATAAAAATGACATTCTTCTTCTTTTAAATAATAATAATAATAATAATAATAATACAAATAATAATAATAACGACATTCTTCTTCTAAATAACAATAAGCGTCATTAATAATAAAAATCATAAATAATAAGAAGAATATTACAAATTGTCATGCAATTATTAATGTGAATGAATGGTACTCCACATCACATCATCATCATTATTGTTCACCCCAATACATGTGACGTGATACGAAATTAAATACTAATTGTTTCAAAACACCTGCTGTAAAATAATGCATTGTGATAGGTCATTTGCTCATCCAACGTCGGAGAAGTTTCTCTTCTTTGCCGTCTTCCGTGTGTCCATGGCGTAAAATGAGGGCGTGGGGGAAGCGGAGACTTGAATATATAAGGGCGTGTTATTCTAATGACGCTCGTTTTCCACCGCGGCATTTATCAAGGGCAGGTATTGCGTACACCTGGATTTCAAAGGTACGCACAGCTTCATAAATCAGGCGATGAGAGGAGTGTAAGCATAATCTTACGCCAATATATACGCCCATTTCTACGCAAGAATGATAAATGAGGGCCATTGTGATGTGAGGGAAAAAAAGTACTTCAGGTTACTTCACATTTGTAAGTGAATACTTAACGAAATATGCAGTTCCGAAAATTAAAGTAACAAAATGTAGGCTTATTGTCACAATATTAACAAATTGTTGCTAACTACAGCAGCGTCCCATATCAAAGGGCGCATCTGAAGCGTTCGGACCAGTCTAGCCTATGAAGGATTGTTCTTGTCGCCTGACAACCGTGACAGCTGCAGATGACGAGCGCGAGAAATACTGGACTTTTTATATTAAATTGGGTTTTGTATTCAAACAGGGCTAAACCGAAAATACATGATCCGGCAGCGCCGGGGCACACCATGACCTCCAGTAAAATATAAAACATAAAAATGACAATAGCCAATTCTGGCTCCATAGCTGTTTACTCAGTTATCAAAATGAATGATCAGGATAGCAGCTGTCCTCTCGCACCGTTGCTTGGCGCCAGGAGCGGTGATCGGGAACACCTGGTTGCACAATTAGGAAATCCTAGGGAGGCTACATGGTGCGTCCTTCAGAGGACGCATAGGTTCAGGTTCGTCGTCAAGTTCAGTTTGAGTCTGCGCAGTACGCTCAGCCATCAGGAAGAAGTGCTTCTAATTGACTTCACTTTTCTCTGTTGAATCCAATGGGGTCGCTGTGTCCAGTTTATATACTGTCTATGGGAACAAACAATGTCAGCTTCTGTGCCTTCAGCAAGAGCTCTGTGTGAAATTGTCATTGTCTATTTATTGTTTGATTTTCTCAATCATATCATATACAGGTCCTTCTCAAAAAATGTGCATATTGTGATAAAGTTAATTATTTTCCATAATGTAATGATAAAAATTTAACTTTCATATATTTTAGAATCATTGCACACCAACTGAAATATTTCAGGTCTTTTATTGTTTTAATACTGATGATTTTGGCATACAGCTCATGAAAACCCAAAAAATCTCAAATCTCAAAAAATTAGCATATCATGAAAAGGTTCTCTAAACGAGCTATTAACCTAATCATCTGAATCAACTAATTAACTCTAAACACCTGCAAAAGATTCCTGAGGCTTTTAAAAACTCCCAGCCTGGTTCATTACTCAAAACCGCAATCATGGGTAAGACTGCCGACCTGACTGTCCAGAAGGCCATCATTGACACCCTCAAGCAAGAGGGTAAGACACAGAAAGAAATTTCTGAACGAATAGGCTGTTCCCAGAGTGCTGTATCAAGGCACCTCAGTGGGAAGTCCCAGGAAAGAGAAGCGGGTGTTCAGATTCTATAGAGGCCACACATTAAACCAGTTCATCACAAAGTTATCAAACGACTCCTCTGTTTTGTGCACTTCTACATTGAGACAGAAGCTCGATAGCTGACAAATCATGAGTCAAAATCTACGGCGCATAGAACCGCTCGTTTTTGATAAAGAGATCGCAAACAGCTGGCTGAAATTCAAGAGGGAATGGGACGTGTACAGCAAAGCAGGACTGTCGGACAAATAAAAAAAAGTGCAAGCTTACACTCTCCTCAATTTAGCCGGTTTGGGTGGACTAGATAAATATGAATCATTTCACTCTCAAGAGGGTGAGGACAAAAAGAATCCTGATGTGTTAATTAAAACATTTGATGAGATATGCTTGCCAGAACGGAACATGATAATGGACAGACATGCATTCAATATCATAGTGCAAAAACCTGACGAAGGAATTCAGACTGTTGGATAAAAAAATTGACTTTGGTACGCTAACTGATGAACTAATACGTGACTGAATTGTCTGTGGCATCTACAATGATGCAGTCCGTTCTCAACTATTAAAGGAACACTCCACCGTTTTTTGAAATAGGGCTTATTCACCTTATTTCCTACATTTAGATAGGTGGGCAAATGCATTTTTGTCTCAGTGCATGCATTGTTTTAGTTTGACAGGGTCAGCGCTAGCTTAGCTTAACACAATGAATGGAATCCTTTGTTGCCAGCTAGCATGTCCTGAGTAAAAGTGATATAAAAAAAACAAAAAAACCCCACCTAATTACTTCTTGTGGCCTGCGTATTCACAATAAGTACAAATAGTTAACACTAGGTGATTTCCTAGGCAGATATTGACTTATATATTAAGGACTATATTAGGGGGAAGCACAGGCGAAGCACTGCTACTTGAGCGTGATATCTCTGAGCCCAAGTAGCAGTGCTTTGCCTGTGCTTCCCCCTAATATAGTCCCATGTCAATATCTGCATAGGAAATCACCTAGTGTTAATCTGCATCGCTATTTGTACTCGTTGTGAATACGCAGGCCACAAGAAGTAATTAGGTGTTTTTTTTTTTTTTTATATTACTTTTACTCAGGACATGCTAGCTGGCAACAAAGGATTACATTCATTATGCTAAGCTAAGCTAGCGCCGACCCTGTCAAACTAAAACAATGCATGCACTGAGACAAAAATGCATTTGCCCACCTCTCTAAATGTAGGAAAGAAGGTGAATAAGCCCTATTTCAAAAAACGGTGGAGTGTTCCTTTAAGGGAAAAAGACTTGACATCAGAATCAGCCATCAGAATATGTATGTTTGAGCGTTCTGGAAGGGGTATAAGGAGCTCAAAAGAGAGGCTGAAGTGTTTGCAGTGCAACAGAACAAAAGACGATGTAACAGTTATGGAGGTGAGCAGGATTATGAGCACAACAAATGCCCAGCTTTTAACAAACGCTGCAACTCATGCAACAAATGGAATCACTTTGCCAAGTGTTGTAGATCCAAGCCTCAATATTCAGCTGGGCGGATGGCGCCATCTAGTGGAACTGGTGAAAATAACCTACACAGAGTAAATGAAGTGGAAAGTGAAGTCCGCCAAGATTATTTTCATTGTGAAAGTGTGGACCTGCTTGTAAACAAACTAGAAATATTCACCAGTCTCAAAGCAACCTGTTACAAACAGGTCAAGCTGAAAATAGACACTGGAGCTAAATGCAATGTTATGTCTGTATCCACATTGCTGCACGTTGACCCCAACGCTCAAATTGATCAGTCAGAGTAAATCTGATAGCCTATGGTGGTCAAACAATTCAGACACTGGGCACTGCCACCCTAGTTCTTTCAGGGGGGAAACTGCAATTCCACATAGTGGATATAAATGTTAAGAGCCTTTCAGGCTTACCAGACAGCATGAGGTTAAATCTCATACAACTTAGCCCAGAAGTACATGATGTACAACAACAGGCTCCCGAGATGAGTGATTATGAGGACTTGTTTCGTACTGACACGGTTGGGAAGCCATCTTCATATTTTGAACAAAGATTATTAAATGACAACTTGCACGGATGAAGGTTTACCACAAGACTACAGCAACAAGCATGCACATCTGGCTCCTGCATGAGAGGAATGACTGTCAACACCAGGAGGAGGCAGCAGCGTTCATCACTCAAAAGCAACTGGAACTTGGACTGCGGTTATGCAAACCATTAACAAGCAGCGCCTGATTCATTTTGATAACCTAATCTTCACTTTCTTCATTTCAAGACTTTTTTCATTCGGTGAGAACATGCTTGTTGCTATGCCTTATGCGGGTATTGGCAACATACTCGTTTAGGTGTTAATGGGTAAGGGCAACATGCTTATTGCTAAAGGCAACATGCTTGTTTCCTTAGCTCACTCAGGTAATCAGAAAAAAGCCCCTGATGTTCTGAAATATTTAAAACGTGTCATAAATCAGTGTTAGAAACAGTTAGAGGCAAAAACACACGTCACAAACTACCTACGTCACTGACTACAATACAGTATTTTAAGCTCTTTTTTTTTTTTACTTTTCTTCTTGCCAGTATTTGTAATTCATTTATTGCTCCTTTATTACTGTTCATGTACAGATGAAGATTCCCTGATCCTTTGCTGTTAATGCTTGTGTGGTTGAATGATATAAAGATATAAAGAGCACAGAAACTGATCATTTACACAGAGCTGATTACAACAGCAGGAGTTTCCTGTGTGTCAGGACTAAAGAAAATCTCCACCGCTCACTGCATCTGCTAGAAGACAAACTTCAGCATGAGCTTTAAAATCCAGATTCACATGATGTCGGATCATATGAATGTCAGGCCATCAGGAGCATTTTATTTCTCATAGTTTAGATCGTAACGTTACTCTATCAAATAATAGTGATTTTTTATGTGGCATTGAGTCACTAGTTTATTATTAGTCATGTGATCGTCTCAATCTGCATAATCAACCATATTCAGACATTCATCTCTGCTGTGCTCTTAACAAATTATATTTACTAGCAGTAAATACTACTTATCTTAAATGAACACGCCGACTTTTTGGGACTTTAGCTTATTCACCGTATCCCCTAGTTAGATAAGTCCATACATACCTTTTTCATCTCCATGCGTGCTGTAACTCTGTCTGACGCACCCACCGCTAGCCTAGCTTAGTACAAAAACTGGAGGTAAATGGCTCCAGCTAGCATACTGCTCCCAATAAGTGACAAAATAATGCCAAGATTTTCCTATTTACATGTTGTGATTTGTATAGTCACAGTGTGTACAAATAACAAGGTCACATGAGACACAGCCATCTTCTAACCGTATACATACTGGGAACTATATTCTCAGAAGGTGAAGCACTGCTACTTGGGCGGAGTGATTTTCATCTTTTTTTCCCCCCATCAATCCAGTACTGTTATTGTCCTCTATTCTACATAATGACTGTAAAGCCGGGTGCACACTGTGTGATTTATAATAGTTCTTTACGATTGTTGCTTGTCAGACTGTACGAACATGATCATTGCTGTAAGCCATGTCACACTGTAAGATCTGTTGTCATTTATATCAAACTGTACGGCAGTCAAGACGCATTAAAAACGGATGCACGCGAGAAAACTTGTCTGCAGTTTTACATCAATCAATGCCACGTTCCTTCATAGTGAGCAGGACTGAAATGGTGGCTACAAAGAAATCTCTAACGTTAATTTTGGTCATGGCTTGTCTTGAAAAACGAAGACAATTTGACGGTCGTTGTAGGAAAAGTCACACTGCAGGACTGAGAGCCAAATCTGCCACTGCAGACTGTTTTTACCCTATTTTTTTACCACACAACCTTAACTGATTAGACAGGATAAACCAACTTCCTGGACTATACAGAGGAAGAAACTTCTCTGGTGGCGCGGAGGACAACCACAGAAATGGACAAGTTTAATACCAAAACAAACTCCAATCAAGCAAAACAAAAAACATTTAATTAAATATATTTATTTGGTGATAAAAACAGGGAACATTCCAAATGAATAAAGCATTGAATTGATCTGTAAAAGAACTCCAGCATGAATTCGGCAAAATCAATATGGTTACGGCTTGCATTGGCAATCGTGATCACCGGGACCCTGATCTCCGTGACTGTGGTGACCGTGATCTCTGTGGTGACCGTGGTGACCTCTGTGACCGTGACCTCCGTGGTGAATGTGACCTCCGTGGTGACCAGCACACTCTGGTTGCGTCGGCAGTTCAGCTGCAGGCTTTGGAGGTTCGGCCGCAGGCTTCACGGGAGGCTTTGGCCGCAGGCTTCATGGGAGGCTTTGGCCGCAGGCTTCACGGGAGGCTTTGGCCGCTCGGCCGCAGGCTTCACTGGAGGGATACAGATAGTCAGCTTTAGTCTTTCCTTTCAGTGGCATTCAGCACAAAATTCAAATCATGAATAGCAAGTCTTACGGAGTGAAATGCATTTTAAATATTCATCATCTTTATTAAAGTAGTAAAGCTATTCTGTGAAACTGTGCCATGTGCTAAATTCAGGATTTTTGGCAAGGCAAGGCCTGTCCAGCTGGTTGCGTTGGGAGGAGAAGCGCTGTGCGTGGAGAAGAAGGTCAGAGCGGGAGCAAGTTGAGAGTTGAGAGTTGAGAGCGAGTGCTCTGAAAGTTTGGCTGAAAGTATGGACTTTTATCAGTGTCCCGTGAGCAGTGTCCCACGTCCCCTTTTTCGTGGCAACAGCGAATCGGATCTTCTGATCTGAAGCGGGAAAGAGTTTCTTTGTGTGGAGAAGACACGCCTACCTTGACCATATGTCTTATGAGAGAAAGAATTCATATTTCCTCTTAAGATTGTACACACCGAACAATACATCTCCTATGTGTGACTGGTTGAATTAAAACAGGACGGTCAGACAGATACCAAGGATGACAGGTAAATATAGGATACACATAACGTTACATTCATATGCATCATTACACACAGATAAAGTTTGATTAAACACACAATAAAATTGTCAGTGTTTCCGTTATGGCCAGTGACGGCACTTGAGAAACACAGGAATACATATCAACATTTAGTGGCTTGTTATGTGGGGGAATATCTGTTTCAAAGTCCAGAGTGTGTGTGTGTGTGTGCGTTGGAATGTCACGAGGCTGTAAAGTCATGAGAAGCTGGGGGGATCCAGTCACCCTGGCGTTGGTGAATTACCCCATAAGGAGTAATAATAACCAGAGCTCGTCTTCCTAAGGACAAAGGAGATGTGTTCGACACCCTCATGATTCACTTAATGTGAAAAGCAGCTGGTCAGGATGTCATTGTTGCTACATAATTCCCCCTTTTTGTTAGATGAAGACCTGGGGATGGACTTCATCGAACAACAAATTAGCACAATGGATGACAGGTGGATCATGATTGTCAAATAGCAGGTGGTTGTTAGGCTGATGACTCAGCTCAAATGAGGTTGAGGTGGTCGATGGTGTGAGACCCCCCCCTTTCCAGGGTTCGTAGGAAACCGCCATACACAGCTTCGTGGGCTTGGCTGTGGATGTTCACATCTCATTGAGTCCTGTATAGGATGAAAGCCAAGACGAGTGTCGGGGCGTGGTCAGTGACCGTGGAGATGCACAGTGTCAGCTGCGGTCCAGGTTTGGACCCAGGCGAGGTATTCAGGCTGGGCGGTTGCCCATGCTTGGAGGACTGTGGTGGGAGTGATGTCTGTACTCAGTGTTGTGAGCTGCTCTGTTAGCTGTGAAAGTTCAGTCTGAATGTCGGCCACAGGCCGTTTTACTGTGACTATGTTTGTTGTGTTGAGGTAGTGTGCTCTTTCGACGTTTTTGGGTTTGAGTCGAACGTACACTTTCTGAGTGTGAGTCCTGCCTTGGTAATCAGGAGTCGGGGCTGCTCTCTCTCCATGCGATGCCGGATGCCGGATCTGGTGATGTCCGATTGTGGCTGCTTTCTCGCGAACCACCACAGCATCCTGTTAGAGGCAAAAGAGAGAGAGAGAGGAAGGGAGGAAAAATTTCAGCGAAGGTTGTCCTTGGTTGGCTAGGACAGTCTTTTTGCTTCGCTGAGGTTGGTATGCCACATGTTTTGATGTCCCATACGTGGCTTTGGTGCTGCGGTGTTCAGCACATGGGGCGTCCTTGGTGGCATAGGACAAGTCTGTTCGTCAGAGGCCCGCATGACTTTCTTTGTACACAGCGGAGGTAGCGTAAGCGGCTCTGAGGCGTGCCGTGTAGTTGGTAAAGTTCGTTTGTGCTGTGTAGTCACTGCAATCGTGAGGGTGGTTGGTCTGTTTGTGGCGCAGACATTGGTCTGGTTACTCAACTGCAGGTCAGTCATGACCTCGAAGCAGTAGGTGTCAGTGTTCGTTTTCTGTGTCTGTGTCAGACGTGGCTGCACTGTCTTCATCTGTTGTGTAAGAAGACTTGGGCTCACCAGTGTTCTGGAGAGAGTGGTTCCAGGTTCGACGGTCTGGGCTTGGAGTTCTGGACGGCGGGTGATGCTGGTTCCAGAATCGTTCCGAGCGCTCGGTCCGATGCTTTGGATGAGCACCAACACAGTTGTGCTGCCACCTGCTGGCCTGGAACGGTGTTGATTCTCTGTGGTAAGGTCTGTGACTGAGGGGTTGTTGGGCACTCACTGTGCTATGTAGATTCCGCAGAAACAAAATTCTAAAGTTTACATCTTCTTCCATATCTGGTGTGTTGATTGCTCCGAAGAACGTTTGTCGGAGTCGGCCATAGTAGGAGTGTGGGAGTTGGGCCTGTTTGACGTCAAGGGCCGCGATAAACCCTTGGTCTGACTCTGGATCAGAGAATTCACGGATCAAAGCTTGTCGCAGTTGCTTGTAATCTGCTTTGACAGTTTCTGGTTGACGATCCAGAAAACTACGCACCTCTCTGCTTGAGGTGATTCGTAACAGGTACAATGTGTCCCAAGCTGTCACGTTGGCGACAGTTTGCAAGTGAAAGTCAATGTCTTTTAAATAAGCATGAACGTCACGACCTCCTGCAGAATCTGGATCGAACATAGGAATGTTTCGAGCTAGCTTGTCAAGTTCTCGGGGAGGAGAGCTGTTGCTGGGGGCCCAATCCGTCTGGAGAGGATTCTGACCCTTTACAGCTCCGCCCCCTTCAGCTTTTGTTGTTTGGCTGACAGGCGTGGACTCGCTGGAAGGGGGAAACGGTGTGAGGTGTTCTTCTTCTTCCCGGTCACTGTTAAGTCTGTAAGAATGCCTCAGTTTTCTACGAACAATGTCGAGTTCGTCTCTGAGATCGTGTTTCTGCTGAGCGAGCTGATGGATTTCAGTCTCTGCTCTCTCAAGGAGAGCTTCAGCCCGTTGGAGCCTTTCGTTGAGTTCCTTCCGGGTGTTTTCCTCCGACTGCTGTCTTTGGTCTGTGTGCCGACGAAGATCGTCCAGGGCATTTTGAAGTCTTTCAACTTCCTGTTGTAGCGTTGTGTCCGTCTCGTCCTCTTCCTCGGTCAGGAAGAGTAGCTGTTCTAGACGGCTCTGTGTGTGTGCTCGGTCCTTCAGGGCCTCTGTGGCCTGGAGCTGTAGTGCGGCTGCCTTCTGCTCCAGGTCGAGGTTGGTCCGTTCGCTGGTCCGGCCCTTGGTGACGAGGTTGAGTGCGAGTTTTCCGAAGATTTTGGCCAGCTGCTCATGGTCGTACTTCTGGGTTGGATCATAGGTCTCAAATTGGTCCAGGTACTTGTGGGTCAGCGGCGTCCTGGGGTAGAACGGTTGTTGTCATTTCTCGCAGCCATGTATCGAGGTCGTGCCAGCGGACTGCGGGACTGGGTGAGCTCGACATCTCGGCTTACTGTGGCAAGAGAAGCACAGCACACACACAAAAAGAGACACAATGCAAGTTTGTGTTAGGGTTAATGAGCTATACTCATGCGGGCTATGCCGTTTATGAGAATTTCGGGGCTAACTGATGCCGACAGTTAGCGGAGCCAATTTCATGGGTATGGGTAAAACCCACAATAGAGATTTTGACAGGCGGTAGCCTGGGGGTCGTCTAGTGACACCCGCTTTGATCATCACTCTTTTATTCAGCTTTCCTGGGGTCTCTCTTAGGTTCTGTCTCTAAGTGAAATGAGAGAATCAAATCACAACAGAATGGAGAAAAAGACAAAGTTGAAGGTAGGGAAGATCAAAGGGAAACACAACACAAGGAAGTGAATTGGTCTGCAATGAAATGTCACAAACAGTAACACGGGGAGCGTTATTTAAAATAAAGAGGCCTAAGCCTATTAAAACTGCTAGAGTTCCTGATAGGACCAGGAGATGAGTGGATTATCGGGACAGGACCTCGGAAGAAGGTGTGTCTTAGAGAGAAAAAGGTGGGCCAAACACCTAAAATATACCCGGAGGAATATCTAGTATTCTGTGGTTCATAATAAGTGGATGGGTTCTATCAAAAATTTTAAATTTAGTTTACCTGGGGTGAATAGAGGTCATCCAGGTGGAAACCAGCGGGCGCGATCAGACTCTCCGACGGTCCCAACACCAGACGGAGCGCAGTGTCAGTAACGCCGGACAGATGATCCCCGCCCACCGGAAACCAACCAGTGATGACGTTCGAATCACCACAGTGCACTGACTGAGTCCTGCCAATAGATACACAATAAGGGATTAAGATGTTAGACTTAAAGTGAATTAAGGCTTTCTGGTTTCATCAAATTGAGTAAATATGTATGCAGGAGTCAGAGGCAAAGGCTTTACCAAAATAATGATACAACGGGAGGGAACTATGATAACTGATTGTAATTATCAGAATAACCAACAGCTGTGAACTCAACAGGAATTATTAGTGATGTATGTCTCGAGACCACTTTTACGTGGTCTCGGTCTTGTCACGGCCTTGACGGTCTTTGGTCTTGGTCTTGTCTTGGTCTCGGACCTCTCGGTCTTGTCTAGGTCTCGCTGTCTCAGACCGACATAGTGGTCGGGGATTTAGCAATACAATAGGCTACTACAATATCCACGACGACACAACATTCGATAATGCAACATTATTATCCGCAACGGAACGGATTGAAGCGCGCGTCCGAGTGAAGACAGTGCGGCGTGTGCGCCCAATATACGAGAAAACACTTTATCCGCGACACTGATCGCAGCGGCAATGAGCACTTTGATCACTTGATTTAAAAAACACATATCAGTGACATGATGGGTTTTAACTTCATTCAGGAGATTTTGGGTAACTGCACAACTGACAGATGACTTTGAGCGCAGTCAGCGCACCACCAACGGTGTGTGTGTGTGTGTAACCATAGCGACAAAACGACCAACTTTCGGATCCTGCACTTAAGCCTATAATTTCGTTTTTAAACATTTTATTATGTATTTAAAAGTTGCAGAATGGATTAATTTGGAGACTCCGAAATCGGCAGAGATAGGCAGGCATTTGCTTAGATGAATTTGTGTCTTTGATATCTCTCTCTCTGTGTGTGTGTGTGTGTGTGTGTGTGTGTGTGCATGTGTGTGTGTGTGTGTTGTTTGATTACAGTATTGTATTTAAGATGGTGTTAGACTAAATAAATGGTCTTTTAAATATCATCTGCATATCTCCGTTGTGTTGACTAAACATTAGGCCTAATCCAAGTTTATAATAGCGTATCTTTAATTTGATGTTACGATTTCATCTACACATTAAGTATAATTTCAATTGGTTACATATTTCTCATTCTTTAGACAGTTGTTAGAGGAGCAAGATGGTGTTGGAGGTGTTTGATCTTTTGTCAGATGAACCAGTCAGTACCAGTCATGTCAGTCCTCAACAGTACACAAAAGTTAAGGGAGTCTCAATCCTCTAATAGTGCAGTAACAGCCGTCATGCAATTGCTACACATAGTTGATCTCACCCTGCAAAAACATTTACACTGAGCTCACAGTCACACACATGACATGGTCTGCGTCTGTCTCTGTATTGTTCTGCCTGTGTAGTTGAAGTAATACCGTCTAATATGTATTGAATGTAAACTGCGGCTGAACCCTAGTATGCTGCTGTTCTTGAATTCATATTGCTTAGCTTCAACACTAGTCTATTTTTTTCCCTCCGGTCTCGACTTGGTCTCGGTCTTGGTCTCGACTTGGTCTTGGTCTTGACTTGGTCTGTCTTGGTCTTGGTCTTGTCTTGTCTTGGTCTCGATACCCTCTGGTCTTGGTAGTGTCTTGGTCTCGGTTTAGGCTTGACTACAAGTCTAGGAATTATGCATCTGTTTCACCTCCCATAAACATTAATCGAAATCGCACTTTAATGATTAAATGCATTAGGTTTGCAAAATTGGTTAGCTAGGCCAATTTTTGACCAGGAGTTTTATCGTTGTTAACGATATAATAATAAGGCCTATTACGACTGAAAACTGAGGCGTCTGCTCAGATCAGATTTACGTCTTCGCACTAAAAAAGGGATTTCTTCGTCTTATTTAGTCGGTTTAAATCAATATTACATGTACCAACTGCAAAGAGTTTGCTTCGTCTTTACAGGGATAAATGTAATATTACTGCAGTTTTAGCACTTAACAGTGATAAAAAAAAAATGCTTAGACATTTTTGAAACTGTTAATTTGCAGAGCTGAGCTGGCTTTGTGCCTACCGTCAGCTGGGTGAGTTTGCTTTAGCGACTTACCTCACAATTCAAAACGCGCGTGTACAATTATTAATAGCCATAATACACATTCAACTGAAACTGAATTTGTCCACCAAATAAAGTTTGAAATTGCCCGAAATATCTCCACCATCTGTAACGTAAACGACTCTGGGTCAATGCGAATTAGCTCAAGAATATAGGGAATTTGGGAAATATTACTAATCATAACTCATGGTCATAATTCATAAATCGCATATACATTACTTTAAAAATTTTCGGAAATACCTCTTGGCTGGCCTGGTCTCTTTTATCAATCAGTCACTTGTCTAGCAAATGTATGTAAGATAGTTTATCACAGTTCAGCCAGGGTATTACCGTATTTACAAACTCCAAGAAAGTTTTATCTTCTGGCCACGAACATCAAACTTTCTGAGTTTATGAATTAAAAACTACTCAAGGTAGTCTATAATATCGAGCTTGTAGCTTAGATCTTTGATTTCATTGACTTATAAGGTGGATTTTTAAACACAGAGACAGTTAAAAGTATAAATGGATTTTAATAAATGCAAAACTAGAGAGATTATATGAGCTACAAATATAAACGTACGTAAAAATTGCAAACAATAAAACAAACAAACATTTAAACAAACAAGAACATAAGAAATAAGGTGATAAGGTGAGAGAAAAGAAAAGAGGGTAAGTTAATTCACAGACCTAAGACCTAGACACCAGAAATCAGCTTTTTAGAGAGAGATACTTGCAAGATTCTGTGCTCTTTCAGTGTGGTGCTGAAAAGGGACGCGCGCGTGCCGGCTGGTTTGCGTCTAGATTCGTCTTCTGGGTCGTTTCGCAAGACGATGTAAAGGCTCACTTGAATTTAACGTTACAGAGAAAGTTAGATCATTTCCCTTTTGGAGGGGAAAGGCACGTATGAGCTTAGTTGCAAAGGAACGGCAGCTTCTACATGACGCAGGGTATGCGTCCCAGAGGCCAAGGCAAGGCCTGTCCAGCTGGTTGCGTTGGGAGGAGAAGCGCTGCGCGTGGAGAAGAAGGTCAAAGCGGGAGCAAGTTGAGAGTTGAGAGTTGAGAGCGAGTGCAAACTGAAAGTTTGGACTTTTATCAGTGTCCCGTGAGCAGTGTCCCACGTCCCCTTTTTCGTGGCAACAGCGAATCGGATCTTCTGATCTGAAGCGGGAAAGAGTTTCTTTGTGTGGAGAAGACACGCCTACCTTGACCATATGTCTTATGAGAGAAATAATTAATATTTCCTCTTAAGATTGTACACACCGAAAAATACATCTTACTGTAATCTCCTATGTGTGACTGGTTGAATTAAAACAGGACGGTCAGACAGATACCAAGGATGACAGGTAAATATAGGATACACATAACGTTACATTCATATGCATCATTACACACAGATAAAGTTTGATTAAACACACAATAAAATTGTCAGTGTTTCCGTTATGGCCAGTGACGACACTTGAGAAACACAGGAATACATATTAACATTTAGTGGCTTGTTATGTGGGGGAATATCTGTTTCAAAGTCCAGAGTGTGTGTGTGTGTGCACGTTGGAATGTCACGAGGCTGTAAAGTCATGAGAAGTTCACGCTGAGCTGGGGGGATCCAGTCACCCTGGCGTTGGTGAATTACCCCGTAGGGAGTAATAATAACCAGAGGTCGTCTTCCTAAGGACAAAGGAGATGTGTTCGACACCCTCATGATTCACTTAATGTGAAAAGCAGCTGGTCAGGATGTCATTGTTGCTACACCGCCGTCGGTGTATGAATGAGTGAGTGAATGTGAGGCTATATGTAAAGCGCTTTGGTGGCCATAGGTCTGTGAAAGCCAGTCCATCGCTGGCTAATCGCTATAATAGTCCTTCACGATTGATGCTTGTTAGACTGTACGAACATGATCATCGCTGGCAGCAGTGGCTCAGTGGTTCATGTAGGTTGTCTACAAACCAGAAGGTTGGTGGTTCAATCCCCGGTTCCACCTGACCAAGTGATGAGGTGTCCATGACTGACACCTAACCCCAGCTGCTCCCGACGAGCTTGCCTTGCATGGCTGACACCGCCGTCGGTGAATGAGTGAGTGAATGTGAGGCTATATGTAAAGCGCTTTGGTGGCCATAGGTCTGTGAAAGCGCTATATAAATCCAGTTCATCGCTGTAAGCCATGTCACACTGTAAGATCTCATTTGTCATTAACATCAAACTGTACGGCATTAAAAGCGGATGCACGCGAGCAAACTTGTCCGGAGTTTTACATCATCAATCAATGACACGTTCCTTCATCGTAAGTGGGATTGAAATGGTGGCTACAAAGAAATTTCTAACGTTAATTTTGGTCATGGCTTGTCTTGAAAAACGAAGACAATTTGACGGTCGTTGTAGGAAAAGTCACACTGCAGGACTGAGAGCCAAATTAGCCACTGCAGACTGTTTTTACCCTATTTTTTTTACCACACAACCTTAACTGATTAGACAGGATAAACCAACTTCCTGGACTATACAGAGGATGAAACGCTGTTTTGTCAGAGGTCAAATTTGATCTCAACGGTCATTAATCAGCTGTCGGTGAACATGTCAAATCAAAGAATTCAGATTTTAGCCAAGGATCAAAGGAATCTTTTAGGATTTGCAAAATTAGTCTCAGACGGCCAAAATCGCAGTGTGCACCCGGCTTTTGTCAGGTTAAGTTTCATCTGACTGTTGGTTTTGAGTCACATTTGGTTAAGGCCTGTTGGAAACTTATTCCTTCATCGAAGCAGAACCAGGAGGTGTTTTGGGATATCTTGGGATAGTTTTTCTTTATTGAGGACTTCGCTGTGATGCTGTAGACTTCCAAATTTCGTCTAACAGTCTGACTAAGTTCTATACAGTATAGTTTTTATACATTTACAAGGAGGAGGGACTTTTGGAGGTGGAGACAAATCCAAACAAAGCATGCAAATGTAGGGATGAATCTTTCAGTGATTTGATTCTATCAAGCGAAAACCGGTTAGGCAGGTTATCTGGCTGCTCAACAATTCTGCCCAATCAAGAGAAAACAGGCTCAATCAGCATAACACTATCATTCAAAATGCATAGACGCTAATCCCATCAGTCTGACTATTCATCGTCTAGGGCTGGGGCTCGAGCCATTAAAGACAAAAGGTGCGTCTGGGGCTACGGGCTCGAGCCATTAAAGACAAAAGGTGAAACAGGAATTGCAACTTTGCTGAGCAGAATCATTCGTGTGAGAGTCATCTTAACCTTAAAAGCTAAATACAATATTCTTCACCGTGATGTTATGTAAGGAAGCATATCTGAAATAGATTCTTAAATTTGTTATTCCACAGGCCTCATGGCCCACCTTTTTAGTGAGACGGGACTCGTGTAATATGTTGGTTTTGTTCTTTTAACTTAGCAATACACGGAGCTTGTTCTTGTGCAGTGGATAAGGTAAATTCTCTGTGCTGTTGCAGCAGATAATTCATTCATGGTTCTCTTCTGAACACATGCACCTTTTTGCATTCTTCAATAGACCCTACTTTGTGTGAATCCCAGATTTCTTTGTGACTTTCAATCTGACTTAGTCACTATTGAGTCTATGTGCCGTCCTAACAATGATTTGAACTCCCTGTCGGTCCACAAAGGTGTAGCTAGACCACCCTTCTCAGTCGTTGGGATTAATGTAGCATTACATTTGAACCATTTTGTGATGTTTTCCTGGCAGTACTTCCCTGACAAAACCACCTTGTTAACATGAACTAACAGCTGTTAACCTTCCCTGAATGAGCAGAGGATACATTTTCCCTTACTATACAGAGAATGACTCTCCTCCGGCATTGCAGAGGATGAGGTTTGTTAACACAACCTTCACTGATTAGACAGGATAAACCAACTTCCTTGACTATACAGAGGAAGAAACTTCTCTGGTGGCGCAGAGGACAACCACAGAAATGGAGAAGTTTTTTAATACCAAAAAACTCCAATCAAGCAAAACAAAAAACATTTAATTACATATATTTATTTGGTGATAAACAGGGAACATTCCAAATGAATAAAGCATTGAATTGATCTGTAAAAGAACTCCAGCATGAGCTCGGCAAAATCAATATGGTTACGTCTTGCATTGGCAGTCGTGATCACTGGGACCCTGATCTCCGTGACTGTGGTGACCTCTGTGACCGTGGTGACCGTGGTGACCTCTGTGACCGTGGTGACCTCTGTGACCGTGGTGACCTCCGTGACCGTGGTGACCTCCGTGGTGACCAGCACACTCTGGTTGCGTCGGCAGTTCAGCTGCAGGCTTTGGAGGTTCGGCCGCAGGCTTCACTGGAGGCTCGGCTGCAGGCTTCACGGGAGGCTTTGGAGGTTCAGCCGCAGGCTTCACTGGAGGCTCGGCTGCAGGCTTCACTGGAGGCTTTGGAGGTTCGGCTGCAGGCTTCACTGGAGGCTCGGCTGCAGGCTTCACTGGAGGCTCGGCCGCAGGCTTCACTGGAGGCTTTGCCGCAGGCTTCACTGGAGGCTTTGGAGGTTCGGCTGCAGGCTTCACTGGAGGCTTTGGAGGCTCGGCCGCAGGCTTCACGGGAGGCTTTGCCGCAGGCTTCACGGGAGGCTTTGCCGCAGGCTTCACTGGAGGGATACAGATAGTCAGCTTTAGTCTTTCCTTTCAGTGGCATTCAGCACAAAATTCAAATCATGAATAGCAAGTCTTACGGAGTGAAATGCATTTTAAATATTCATCATCTTTATTAAAGTTGTAAAGCTATTCTGTGAAACTGTGCCATGTGCTAAATTCACGATTTTTGGTCATCAAGTAGGATATGACAACCGAATTATAAAAGGCACACTGGAAAATAAAAAGCTGACCCAAACACTAGATAACCGAATATAATACAACTACCTGTATACGGAGCCATACACTCATGTCCACATCCATTGCTGCAGCATTTCTCATTGTTCGGACAGTCACTGTCATAGTAACACATCTCAGCACAATTTCCTCCTCCAGTTTTGGTGCTTGGACACTCTCCAGGCTTTGCTGTTATACAAAGATTCATGATTATATCAATGTGTTACTTGTTTCTTTGCAGTTATTTGTGAGTTTTACTAGCAACTTCTGAGAGAAAATTTGTAAAAAAGAAAATTCTCAGGGTTTCTTTTGGGAGGCCTCTAGCATCCATCATTAATTGAAACTCACTGAAAACAGGCGGCACACATGCGGGCCCACAGGGGAATTGACAGCATTTGTGTCCTCCAGAGCAGTCTTTATCAGAAGTACATCCTCGGCGGGACGGCACGACCGTCAGCATCACCGGACACTGACCGGACACTACAGAAGATGATCATTAAGGAGGACCAAGTAGAGTTGTAACAGTTTCAGTATTTAGAAATCAGGGGTTTTTAAATGTATGTCTCACACTTTATTTATCAGCTTAAAATCAAGTAGAACTGCCATTTATCACTTAACTGTCAATTAGTTTTAAAGACAAAGAGTACGGTTACAACCTACCCCACTACTGGTGGGGTGTGTAATAGAAGCACAATGCAGATAGAAGACATGGACAGTTAATATGTTTTTCACAAGTTTACTATTGCATCTAAACGTACTGTAGCTACATGTTCAAGAGAAGTCATATTTTGTAAGGCACTTCTTCTGCATTTCTTCGGCCGTGTAATGAAGCTAAAATATCTTCTCACCTGCGACTCCAGCGTGTGTTGTGCTCAAACATGCATACAGACACAATAAAACAGCACTAAACGAGCAGTACACTCGAGCTGTCATCCTCTCGACTTGCGATCTCACAATCAACTCTGCTGGAAAATGCAATGAATTAGACAGTCAGGCGTGCGCACAAAACTACAACAGAAACATGTGCTGCTGAATCCCGCAATATATATTGCTGTATGTGTTTTTTTGGAAAACGAGTTTTTAAAGATCCAAGGAGGCCTGGGTAACTCCAACACTAATCAACCTCACCTGCCTGTAGCTTTCAAGTAGTCTAATCTTGAAGACCTTGATTAGCTTGTTCAGGTGTGTTTGATTAGGTTTGGGGGAGCAGAGCGTTGCGTTCACGCCAGATGTTGTAATAATAATTACTGTAATTAGGAGATGATAAAGATGACGACAAGTTTACAAGTTGTTATTATGACTAACTCCTACACCTCTTTCACCTAAAATCTGCAGGAAAGAGGATGTCTTGTGAAAACTTTTGCCATAAATCTGCATAGAATATACACCGACAATAATTGCATTTTACTCTACTCAAAGCCTTTTGTCTTGCTCCACACACTTCAACTGTATTCACATCTTTTTTTTTTCATCAATCCAGTACTGCTATTGTCCTCTATTCTACATAATGACTGTAAAGCCGGGTGCACACTGTGCGATTTATAATAGTCCTTCACGATTGTTGCTTGTTAGACTGTACGAACATGATCATCGCTGGCGGCAGTGGCTCATTGTAGGTTGTCTACAAACCAGAAGGTTGGTGGTTCAATCCCCAGTTCCACCTGACCAAGTGACGAGGTGTCCATGACACCTAACCCCAGCTGCTCCCGACGAGCTTGCCTTGCATGGCTGACACCGCCGTCGGTGTATGAATGAGTGAGTGAATGTGAGGCTATATGTAAAGCGCTTTGGTGGCCATAGGTCTGTGAAAGCGCTATATAAATGCAGTCCATCGCTGTAAGCCATGTCACACTGTAAGATCTCAGTTGTCATTAACATCAAACTGTACGGCATTAAAAGCGGATGCACGCGAGCAAACTTGTCCGGAGTTTTACATCATCAATCAATGACACGTTCCTTCATCGTAAGCGGGATTGAAATGGTGGCTACAAAGAAATCTCTAACGTTAATTTTGGTCATGGCTTGTCTTGAAAAACGAAGACAATTTGACGGTCGTTGTAGGAAAAGTCACACTGCAGGACTGAGAGCCAAATTTGCCACTGCAGACTGTTTTTACCCTATTTTTTTTACCACACAACCTTAACTGATTAGACAGGATAAACCAACTTCCTGGACTATACAGAGGATGAAACGCTGATTCGTCAGAGGTCAAATTTGATCTCAACGGTCATTAATCAGCTGTCGGTGAACATGTCAAATCAAAGACTTCAGATTTTAGCCAAGGATCAAAGGAATCTTTTAGGATTTGCAAAATTAGTCTCAGACGGCCAAAATCGCAGTGTGCACCCGGCTTTAGTCAGGTTAAGTTTCATCTGACTGTTGGTTTTGAGTCACATTTGGTTAAGGCCTGTTGGAAACTTATTCCTTCATCGAAGCAGAACCAGGAGGAGTTTTGGGATATCTTTCAAGCAGAAGTTTTTCTTTATTGAGGACTTCGCTGTGATGCTGTAGACTTCCAAATTTCATCTAACAGTCTGACTAAGTTCTATACAGTATAGTTTTTATACATTTACAAGGAGGAGGGACTTTTGGAGGTGGAGACAAATCCAAACAAAGCATGCAAATGTAGGGATGAATCTTTCAGTGATTTGATTCTATCAAGCGAAAACCGGTTAGGCAGGTTATCTGGCTGCTCAACAATTCTGCCCAATCAAGAGAAAACAGGCCCAATCAGCATAACACTATCATTCAAAATGCATAGACGCTAATCCCATCAGTCTGACTATTCATCGTCTAGGGCTGGGGCTCGAGCCATTAAAGACAAAAGGTGCGTCTGGGGCTACGGGCTCGAGCCATTAAAGACAAAAGGTGAAACAGGAATTGCAACTTTGCTGAGCAGAATCATTCGTGTGAGAGTCATCTTAACCTTAAAAGCTAAATACAATATTCTTCACCATGATGTTTATGGAAGTAAAATAATGTCAAATGTTTTTGAAACAAAAAGCCTGTTGAATTGCACTACTTGAAAAATAATAGGCATTGCATTAACCATGCTTGCATTTTTATGCATTGTATTTTTAGGGCTTGCATTTTTAAGGGCTGAAATTCAACATGGTTGAATATTTAAGCTGTGAATATTTCAATTAAAAACATTTCAAACACATTTTCATTATTAAAAATTCAATAATCCATATTCACCTTTCATATTTCACTTCCAAAATATTCAAACTGTTTAAAAATACAACCTATAATATTCAACAGGCAATTTTCGGTCCATTTTATTTCGCTTTGCAAATTCGCTTCCACAAATTCAGTGGTTCAAATTCGACAGTAAATTCAAAGGAACTGCAGGAAAAGCAGTAGATTATCGAGCATACTATCCATCTGCTGTTAGTCATCCTCACCAGCAGGTGGTGCAAAAGCGCTTGTTGTTTACGAAGACCAGCAACAGTTAGAACAAGCCATTCATTCATAAAACTCATTTACAGCAATGTACAGGGCCGGCCGTGTCATAAGCAGTATAGGCAAATGCTAAGCCTAGGGGGGGCGCCAGAGCCGCGTAAGGAACTTTCCACTTTTATTGTACTTCATTAACACTGCAACGAGTGGAGCAATAATGGGATTTACATGGCATTGACTTTCTTTCTTTTTTTTTTTTGTGATCAAATTTTTCTAATGGCATTGACTTTCTCTTATAAATTCTTACTTTAACGTGACCAGGGGGGAGTTGAAGGGATCATACACTTCCACCAATCAGACTTCTTTTACCCGCGGCCGCCATTCGGTTTTCGTTTTTATTGCGTCAAAAAAAGTCAATATATCAAAGCGTCCCAAATTATCTGGTGCCCAGGGGAGGAAAAAAAGAAAAGAAGAGGAGGAAAAACGCGACAAAGACAAAGGTAATGTTACAGTAAAGATGATGTTAATGATATTATTTTGATGTTACAGAAAGATGATCAATAATGCCATTAGTCATTAGCATACATGGTGGTTAGCTAACGTTAATCTATAAATAACCAGCGCTATCTGCTAGTTCTAACCAAAATATTAACAGTCAATGGTTCTCACAGATAAGCCTAGCGCTATTATTATGGAAAATAGTAATATGAGTACCTTCCTCGGACAAATGTGTATATTAGATCTAATCAGCAGGTGTATTAATGTTAATTTCATTGACATCCTTATCTCACGTTTTCCCAGCTTGTAATAATTAATCAAAATACCATTAATAATCATGTTGGTCCCCTTTGGAAAACGTGTAGATGTCACAGTTTAACAGCCTCAGACGTGAATCTTACACGTACCATTATCCCCGGACGTTTGCTTATCCTACCATCTAATCATAACCATTTCTTAAAACTACGTAGGCTACAATTATAAAGAAAAACAACAGACAGACAAATATAATCACAATAATTTATTTAATGAGAAAATGTCAAAATCGGTACCAAAAGTTGTTCACGTGACGATGTGTCCTCTCTGGCAGTGGTTTTGTATGAGGTAACAGAGCAGAATTTAACTTATTAATTCAAATCCATGAAAATGTTAATCCGTCTTCGGTTTGGTTCGCTCTGAGGGCTGCCGCCTGCGCGGCAGTGCGCGCTTTCATTTCAAATGTGAATGTGCATGACGCAATCTGTGACGAAGCAGGCGAGGCGAGAGCCAATGAGCGTTTGATATTACTGCCGTAACCATAGTAACCTGTCGTAACGCTTCTTGAGGGCGCAATTTTTTTATTTGAATTCATAACAAGCGCGGGGTTTGACGTTTACGGTCAAGATGACGATTACTGGATAAAGGGCTGAGTTTGGATCTTTTTCTTGCAAATAATGGATTCTGAAGGTTTGGATTACATCAAGCTAATAAAATTAGTGTATTTTGTGAATCGATGTTGTGTTGTAAGGATAATTATTGTGATTATACATTTTAATATTGTCCATAAAATGGGTATGTTTAGGTGTGGGAGTACAGTTAAGGGATCTTACATTTATAATCTATACATGGTATTAACCCCAGTGACGGGTAGGTTTAGGGACGGAGTTGGGGTAGGTCATATTTATAATGTAACGTTAAGTCAATGGCGTTGATAAACACGCTGAAAAGCGATTATGCGTGTTGATAGCACGCCAAAAATGGAAATCGAATTGGCGTGTCATACATACGCCATTTCATGAGATCAGCCTGAATAATCATAATAATAATAATAATAATGTTAACTGTGTTACAGCTCATATTGTCTATAAAGTGTGTTTATCATGTTAAAATTTACACCTGTGTTAAAGTGCACATCATTAATGTTAGAGCATAACTTAGCATTCCCACATGCAATATTATACTGCAGTTTACTGATTCTTTTGCATTCTGCTAATTAGAATTTCATTGTAATGACAATAAAATTTAAATTATTACTAATATATGAATTACTAATATAATTTGTATCTGAAAAAATACATTGTATATTATACACTATAGTCTACATCATGTATTTATATCTCTAGGTTTCTCATTTATATTATTTCATTTTATTGTATTTTTTAAAATATTGTGTTTATTATTAGTCTGGTGTCACATACTCCTCTTCTGTCTTCAGATGCGCTGCTGAGGTTTCTCAGTCCCACCCTTGCCAATCCCTCTGTTCCCTCCACCTCAGCAGCACAAACCAGCAGTGATGCAGCTGCATCAAGCGCTCCTCTTGTCGCCTCCACCTCAGCTGCATCAAGCGCTCCTCCTGGACCTGTCGCCTCCACCTCACCTGCATCAAGCGCTCCTCTTGTCGCCTCCACCTCACCTGCATCAAGCGCTCCTCCTGTCGCCTCCACCTCAGCTGCATCAAGCGCTCCTCTTGTCGCCTCCACCTCAGCTGCATCAAGCGCTCCTCCTGGACCTGTCGCCTCCACCTCACCTGCATCAAGCGCTCCTCCTGTCGCCTCCACCTCACCTGCATCAAGCGCTCCTCCTGTCGCCTCCACCTCACCTGCATCAAGCGCTCCTCCTGTCGCCTCCACCTCAGCAGCATCAAGCGCTCCTCCTGTCACCTCCACGTCAGAAGCATCAAGCGCTCCTCCTGTCGCCTCCACGTCAGAAGCATCAAGCGCTCCTCCTGTCGCCTCCACCTCAGAAGCATCAAGCACTCCTCCTGTCGCCTCCACCTCAGCAGCACAACCTAGCAGGTATACAGCAGCATCAAGCGGACCTTCTGTTGCTCCAATAGACCCAGCTGACTGGCCATCTCCTCTAACTGATAAGGTACGGACAGAGTTGGTTCACAGAGGTCCATTTCAAATAGAAAACAGCTTCACATTCCCTAAATCAAAAGACGGACGAAGATGTCAGCATGACCATTTTAACAGACTCTTAATCAATGGAGAAAAAGTCAGAAGAAGCTGGCTTATGTACTCTAAAAAAGATGATAGCTTGCACTGCTTCTGCTGCAAACTTTTTTCTAAAAGAGAGTACAAACTTAATAGGGAAGGACTAAAGGACTGGAAAAATGCAAGTCACTTGCTCAAGGTCCATGAGGATAGCCAGGAGCATAATGCTCACATGGCAACATGGAAGGATTTGGAGGTCCGTTTTGCAAAAGGGATCACAATAGATAAACAAGAGATGGCACTTGTTGAGGCTGAGAGAAAAAGGTGGCGTGACGTTCTACATCGATTGGTGGCAATAATTCAGTCCTTAGCTGAAAGAAACATGGCTTTCAGGGGTTCCACAGACACATTACATAAACCAGACAATGGGAATTTTCTGAAAGAGGTGGAGCTCATGGCCAAATTTGATCCAGTGATGAAGCAGCATGTCAGTAGGGTGGAAAGTGGACCTGGCAGTCATGTACATTATCTTGGCAAAACAATTCAAAATGAACTGATAGACTCCATCAGTTTTAAAATAATAGAACACATCGTGACAGAGATAAAAATATCCAAATATTTCTCCATCATTTTAGACTGCACCCCAGATCTGAGTCATAAGGAACAGCTCTCTGTCATAGTCTCTGTCATAGTGTCACAAGAAGACATTCCTCAAGTAAAAGAGCATTTCTTAGGCTTTCTTGTGGCAGCGCAGTCAACAGGAGAACATTTGTCATCTCTAATCCTAAAAAGGCTAGAGGAACTTAACATCCCATTTGAGGACTGCAGAGGCCAGTCCTATGACAACGGCGCCAATATGAAGGGGAAAAATAAAGGTGTTCAGGCAAAGTTGCTTCAGCTGAACTCAAGAGCTTTTTATGTCCCATGTGGTGCGCACACTTTAAATCTGGTAGTAGCTGATGCTGCAAAAAGCTCACCAGATGCCCTTGGCTACTTTGGGCATTTGACAAAGCTATTCAAGCTCTTCTCAGCCTCCACCCAAAGGTGGGATGTCCTCTTGAAATATGCAAAAATCACTCTGAAATCATGGGCTGAGACCAGATGGGAAAGCAGGGTGAAAAGCATTGAGGCAGTAAGGTATCAGGCTGGGCAAATCCGAGAGGCTCTTCTGGAGGTGAGGGAAAAAACTGCAGACCCTGTGGTGAGAGTTGAAGCCCAGTCTTTGGCTGAGGAGATTGGATCCTATCGCTTTTGCATTTGTACAGCCATATGGTATGACATTCTCTGCAAGATCCAGCATGTCAGTAAACTGATGCAGTCACCCTCCATGCAGCTTGATGTAGCTGTCAACTTGCTGAAGAAAACAAGAGATTCCCTCACCAGTTACAGAAACACTGGATTTTCTGATGCACAGACAATTGCGAAGGAGATGTGTGAAGAGATGAACGTGGAGGCTGAACTCAAACAAAAGCGCTTGAGAACCACAAAAACACACTTTGGCTATGAGTCTCCAGATGAGCCCATACAAGATGCACTGCGAAAAATGGAAACCACATTTTTTTATGTGGTCGTGGATACTGCCATCTCTTCACTTGATGAGAGATTTCAGAATCTTGGAGAGGTGAATAACACGTTTGGCGTGCTCCTTGATTTCCCCAACTTAGCAAAAGAGGACCTGCTACAGAAGTGTCAAACCCTAAGTACTGCTCTGACCCATGACAGCCAGCCGGACATTGATGGCATTGAACTTGCAAGGGAAATGCAGAATTTCCCACCATTGCCATCAAAGAATATGACAAACATGGAACTTTTGACCTTCCTGCATGTGAAGAAGCTGGCAGAAATGTACCCCAACATGTGGGTTGCTTTGAGAATTTCTGCCACTCTTCCTGTTACAGTGGCTGCTGCTGAAAGAAGCTTCTCAAAGCTCAAACTGATTAAAACTTACCTGAGATCTACTATGATGCAAGGACGTCTCAGTGGACTTGCCATCATAAGCATCAACCATGTGGTCTCTAATCAGTTGTCATATGATGATGTTGTAGATGACTTTGCCTCAAGAAAATGCAGGAAAGTCAAGCTGTAGCAAGTCATGTTAGATTAAGGAGGTGGTGGTGTAGTTTCTGAAGTAATTTAAGGCAGGACCAAAAACACCAATAGAGCTCTTTTTAAGATCATCTTTTCATTTTTTTTTTTATTCAAATCCTTGTAGTATTTCTGTGCCTACTTAAAGATACAAATAGATAAGATATCTATTCGCAATTGGGAGATATAAATTTTCTCCGGTCTGGCGCTGCTCGAGTGGCTGCCTGTTGCTGCAGCTCCCGTTTCGTGTATTTGTTTCATACATTCTAAGTGTTTGTTGATCGTTCTATCATTACAGTCGAATGGATATCTTGTGGAGTTGCCATTTTCTCTGCTTATTTTTGGCACTTATGATTTTTTTGCCGGGACACTTTGCTTATGGGCCTAAAGGTAACGTCAGGCCTATTGTTTACCTTCGCGACCAGCTAATTGCGCTATCCAAGCCTTCTCTACTGCAGCCCGATGTCAGTTCCTCGATCCCAGTGGAACTGAAAAGAAGACGAAGGGGTTGTAGAGCTGGCGCCGTTCGGAGAATAAGAAGGAGGAAATATAAACCTTTTCTCCCCTCTATTGTAATGGGGAATGTGAGGTCCCTGGTAAATAAAATGGACGAGTTGAGCGCACTGACGAGGACACAGCGGGAGTATCGAGAGTGCAGTGTTATGTGCTTCACAGAGACATGGCTGCAGGAACATATTCCCGAGTCCAACACCACTGTCTCCGGCTTCCAGACGGTACGGGTGGACAGAGATCGCTGTCTGAGCGGTAAGAAGAAAGGAGGGGGGATTGCTGTATTTGTAAACAACAGATGTAATCCTGGACATATTACTGTGAAGGAACGTTTCTGTAGCCCAGATATTGAACTGTTAGCTGTGAGTCTACGTCCATATTATCTGCCGAGGGAGTTTACTTGTGCAATCATTATGGTTGTTTACATTCCACCGTCAGCTGATGCTGACGCGGCGTGTGACGTTATCCATTCAGTCACCGCTGGATTACAAACAAAACACCCGAACGCTTTTATTGCAATCTCTGGAGATTTTAACCATACGTCTCTCTCTGCTACTCTCCCAACATTTCAGCAGTATGTGAACTGCCCCACCAGAAACAAAAATACTTTGGATTTACTGTATGCTAATGTTAAGGACTCATACTGCTCTGCAGCCCTTCCTCCTCTTGGAAGATCAGATCACAATCTGGTACTTCTTAACTCCACATATACACCAATTGTTCAAAGACAACCGGTTACTTATAGGACTGTGAGAAGATGGACACAGGAAGCGGATGAGGCTCTGCAAGGGTGTTTTGAATCCACAGACTGGGAGGTACTCTGTGATCCCTATGGAGATGACATAAGTTCCATGACGGATTGTATCACAGGGTATATTAATTTCTGTGTGGTGTAGCGACAATGGGTAGAAAGCAACCACCAACTAATCTTCTTTTTGAATATTAATTCAAATTCTCTACTTCTCGATGACTGAGGGGGGAAGATTTGTTCAGAACGTCTCATGATCATCACCGGTCTGACTAATTGAAGGAGCCCCCGGCACTAACACCTAACTGGTCAATGGCTAGCTTTGTGGCCTAATACTGGTTAAGATAAAGACAGTGTCCGCACATTCCAGAGTCAAATCACCAAGACCAGAGCCATAAGTCACCCATCCCGGTGCCAGAGAGTCTGCAAAAGACCCTTTAGAAGAAGAATCGACACCAGCAGATGTTACTGAAACCCCCGACAACATTCCTGAACCACCGCCTCATTAAGACCTCTGAACAAACAGAGTTCTGTCTCTTCACCAGAGAACTGATTCTTATCAATAACTATACATAAAATCATTCAAGAACAATTTTCAATGGACTCATGATCAAAC
The DNA here is from genome assembly GCA_021464565.1 of Rutilus rutilus. Lineage (NCBI taxonomy): Eukaryota > Metazoa > Chordata > Actinopteri > Cypriniformes > Leuciscidae > Rutilus > Rutilus rutilus. The sequence continues at coordinate 59,908,954 of JAJAQA010000001.1, forward strand.
ACTCATGCAACTACCTAATCCTGGGTTGTTTCCACCACTTATATGTATATTTTAATAAGATAATATGTTTTGATCCCATTTAATTCAGGTAATAGTTATTATATTAACTATTAGAAGGAGTGAATGAATGAAAGTGTGTACTGTTTCATATCAATGCTATCTTACGAACACAACTAGCAAGATGGCTTGAATGATATCGGTGTAATATGTTTTGATCTTCTTTTAATTAGAAATCATGTCTAAACTGTGGCCCCTGTTCTCTCTGTTAGTAAGGAGAGCACAGATAAGCATGATTTACGATCAGAACTGAAAAGAACTTCACCTCCTAAATTCAGCCAGTGTCTAATTGGCCAGAACTCATCCTGGAGGTTGGACAAAGTTTTAGTTTAAAACCTTAGACCCAAAAACAATGCTCTCTCTCTCTCCCTCTCGCTGCTCTCTCTCGCTGCTCTCTCTCGCTGCTCTCTCTCGCTGCTCTCTCTCTCGCTGCTCTCGAAGCTCTCTCTCTCTCTATAGGAACCATGTAAACGCGCAAACGAAATAACCCAAATCAAGATCTGAAGAACATGGGTTAAATAGCTTCATTCAAGCCATCATCATCTACTCTCAATTTCCTTTCTTTTCTTAGTTTCATTTCTTTTCCGTTGTGAGTGTCGGTTCTAAGTTAAGTTTTGCGACAAGATTTCGAGCCACGTTTCTTCTGCAAAGCCAGCTTCAAACAAAGACTTTCATTCCGCCAGCACACCACGTGACTGACCCCGTGATCCAGACATCAGGCACGAGGAGACCGAACGGACCGGGAAAACCCCTTTCACGCAACAAAAAGGGAATCCCCAAAAGCAAATACGCAAGTACCTCCATGCAGGCTAAAATCTTAACTGGTGTATTTATATAACTTTAATAACCTGCCTAAAACGATAGAAGGGTTAAATTAATGATTGATGGTTTGTTCAGGTCATGTCTAGTGTATATGGAATCGTGAGATTTCATCCTTTCACTCTTAAACCCACTCTTTCCTCACTCTATCCCTTTCTGCAACGCGTATGAATGTGTGTGTGTGCGTGTGTTTGTGTTAGATATTAGCTTTATGTGTTAGTAGTCTATATAATCAATAAAGTATTGTTTGTATTTAAAAGAGATTACTCGTGTGTGCTTATCAGATTTATTGTCTTGAACTTCGATTTAAGTTACCTATGCTGTTACCCTTAATTTACTTCGTAATTTATTGTTAGCTGGGGATTAATTCTTTCTTGACCAGGAAGATATTATATTTCCTAGAGTTAATACTTGTTTATGCTTTCTGTTCATTGGATGAACTGATAAAATGATCATACTATTGATTCTGCTACAGTAAATTCTGAAGATAATTAAAAATAATTAAAATATTAATTATTGGTCATATTCCGTTATGAATAATAATTAATAATATTTATACGTGGGCGTATAAACGCTGCAGTGGATACGGTCATACCCTATAGGAGAGTGAGATGTTTTCCTAACAACAAGCCATGGATAACCAGCGACCTAAAGGTGCTTCTGAATAGGAAGAAAAGAGCTTTTAGGCAGGGGGACAGAGAATTAATGAAGACTGTACAGAGGGAGTTGAAAGTGAGGCTGAGAGTCGGCATGGAGGTGTACAGGAAGAAACTGGAAAACAAGCTCCAGCAAAACAACTCAAGGGATGTATGGGCGGGAATGAAGACTATCACAGGGTTTAAGGTGACTGGTAACCAGGCTGAGGGAAGCCGGGATATGGCTAATGAGCTGAATGTGTTTTTCAATAGGTTCAGCTCACCCCTAGCCTCCCATGCAGCCTGTCAAATTGGCCACACATCACCCCTTGCTCTTCAGCTGCATCCTTCTCCCTCCTCCCTCCTATCCACTTTCCCCTCTCTCACCTCCTCAAAGATCAAAATTGGTGATTCACATGGTGCCACCTCCACCCACCCTTCAACATCATCATCTATCTTCACTGCTGATAACACCATGCCACCCTCTATCTCTCCCACCCCCCTGTATGTCTCTAGCTGTCAGGTTAAGAGGCAGCTGGTGAAACTGCATCAGAACAAAGCCCCGGGACCGGATGGTATTAGCCCCAGAGTCCTGAAGGTATGTGCTAACCAGCTATGTGGGATTTTACAACACCTTTTTAACCTCAGTCTGAGTCTGGCAAAAGTTCCACTAATGTGGAAAACAACTTGCCTTGTTCCAGTGGCTAAAAAGTCTGCTCCGTCTGCTCTCAATGACTATAGACCGGTTGCTTTAACCTCACACATTATGAAAGTTCTAGAGAGACTGGTTCAGGCCCATCTGAGACCACAAGTTACTGCCTTCATTGATCCACTGCAGTTTGCCTACTGCCCTGGGGTGGGTGTGGAGGATTCTATCATCTACTTGCTTCAGCGAGCTCACTCTCACCTGGATAGAGCTGGCAGCATGGTGAGGATCATGTTCTTTGACTTTTCCAGTGCTTTTAACACGATCCAACCGTCATTGCTGCGTGAGAAGCTTCAAGTGATGCAGGTGGACACCTCCACAATTTCCTGGATTATAGACTACCTGACATGCAGACCTCAGTTTGTGCGACTAAGGGGTGGTGTGTCTGAACGAGTGGTCAGCAGTACAGGAACACCACAGGGGACTGTTCTTTCGCCATTTCTATTCACGTTGTACACGTCAGATTTCCAACACAACTCAGAGTCCTGTCATCTTCAAAAATACTCAGATGACTCTGCAGTTGTTGGGTATATTAACGGTGGAGATGAGACTGGGTACAGAGATTTGGTTGATCGCTTTGTGTCGTGGTGTGGGATAAACCACCTTCTCTTAAACGTGACTAAGACAAAAGAGATGGTGGTGGACTTTAGAAGGACCAGGAAAACAACATTAAAACCCATTTACCTGCATGGAGAGGAGGTGGAGGTGGTTGATCATTTTAAATATTTGGGTGTGTACCTCGATAACAGACTGGATTGGAAACGCAACTCTGAGGCCATCTTCAAGAAGGGCCAGAGCAGACTCTATTTCTTGAGGAAGCTCAAGTCTTTTAATGTATGCAACAAGATGTTGTATATGTTTTATCAGTCTGTCGTCGAAAGTGCAATATTCTTTGCAGTCATCTGCTGGGGCAGCTGCATCAGAGGCAGTGACAGTAAGAGACTAAATAAACTAATAAAGAAGGCTGGCTCTGTGCTGGGGTTTGCTCTGGAACCTATGGAGTTGGTTGTGGAGGAAAAGATGTTGAAGAAACTATTTAACATCATGGACAACACATCACATCCGCTGCACAACTTGGTGGTTGGGCAGAAGAGTGTTTTTAGCTGGAGACTACGGCAACTCTGCTGTAGCAAGGACCGGTACAGAAAGTCATTCCTACCCACTGCAATAACAATATATAACAGATCTTCTCTGGGTAGATAAGAGATTATGGACATTAATGACAGAATAGAGAATAACACATGAATATATGGTATATGATATTTAAACTGCACATCTTGTGTAACTATTTTATTTATTTATTATTATTATTAAGGATTTTTATACAGTATAGGTCAATGTATGTTATATGTAATATGTCTGGTATGTATTGTAAATTGCTGCTGTGACATCACAATTTCCCCTTGGGGATTATTAAAGTCTTTCTATTCTATTCTATTCTATTCTATTCTATTCTATTCTATTCTATTCTATTCTATATATAAGATAGATAAGATAAGATAGATAAGATAAGATAAGATACTAATGTCTTATTTTGCACAGTTCCGCATTTCTATTGTATATAAGGTAATGTCACTTGTTTACACTTCATTTCGGGAGTCTTAAAATGTAATACTTTATGTAAGCTATATATATTTTATTTCATATGTTGAGTTCATTTTTTTTATTTGTTTCTTTAATTATTATTATTATAATTAGTATTTTGAATGTGCAATTGTTTTAGTTAAATAAAAGAATGTCTAAAACAAAGCTATTAAGTTTCTTGTGAGTATATGTACACTAACAGTGCAAGTACTGTACTGCGATGCAAGGGGGCGCCACTTAAAATCTTGCCTAGGGCACCAAATTGGTTAGGGCCGGGCCTGGCAATGTAAGTGTATTTGTGATTATTATGACGGTGGTTTTATGTTAAATTCAGTGTCTTCACGGCTACTTTCCCTGTGTAGCCTACAAGCATCTTTCTCTACCGTGAACAAGATTATAATCTGCTTTTCCTGCAGTTCTGTTGAATTTACTGTCGAATTTGAACCACTGAATTTGTGGAAGTGAATTTGCAAAGCGAAATAAAATGGACCGAAAATTGCCTGTTGAATATTATAGGTTGTATTTTTAAACAGTTTGAATATTTTGGAAGTGAAATATGAAAGGTGAATATGGATTATTGAATTTTTAATAATGAAAATGTGTTTGAAATGTTTTTAATTGAAATATTCACAGCTTAAATATTCAACCCATGTTGAATTTCAGCCCATAAAAATGCAAGCCCTAAAAATACAATGCATTAAAATGCAAGCATGGTTAATGCAATGCCTATTATTTTTCAAGTAGTGCAATTCAACAGGCTTTTTGTTTCAAAAACATTTGACATTATTTTACTTCCATAGATTTGCTTCAAACTTTATGTGTATAATGTAAACACACGGCAGATGTAGACCTGTGAAAGGATTATTGATATCTTAGATACTGTTGCCGTGGCAACGCATCAAATTTTAATATTCTTTTCGGATGCGTTTGAGACTCTTAGCATGCTTGAAATTGGATGAAACTCGACAGACACATAACACTTATTAGCCAGTAGACATGTGAAAAGTTTCAGAAACGGGCATGGCAGGGGGGCTCAACAGCGCCCTCTTGAACAGGGTCTGAAAACTTGGTCCATATATCAAACACGCTTGCATGAATTAATATGAAACTCAGTACACATATAGATCTCATCGGGCCGAACAACTTTCCCTCTGTCAAGTTTCACGCCAGCCCAACAGGAAGTCGGCTATTATGGGTTTTTTGGAAAACGCTTGCTGTGGAATGTGATGTATTCCTCCTAGAGAATTCATTCAATCACCTCCAAACTCAGTCAGCATGAAGTCAAGACATTGAGGATGCTAAATTGCGGACGGATTTTTGATATCTCGAACGGTTTGGCCGTGGCGAGGAAACAAATTTATGGCGAGAAAAGAGAGGAGACGAAGTGTTATAACTTCTGCATACATTAACTGATCTTGATGAAACTTTAGCAGTGTGTTCGTGGTAAGAGGCCGATCAGATGGATGTAACTATTGTGAGTCAAAGTTATAGCGCCACCAACTGGCAGCAGGAAGTGTGTCACTTTCAACATGCGTTTGACAAAAGTGGGGGGGTTAGTTTTACCAACAGTTACAAAAATCAGTATATATATTGGTCTCACCGAGCCGGACAACTTTCTAATTTACAGTTATTAGCTCAGAGCAAAAGGAAGTCAGATATTTTGGTTTGAATGTGGATTTTTTGGATATTTCAGACTCTGAGTTTTTAGCTACTCTTCCTAACTGGTTTATTTTATTCACACCAAACTTTTTCAAAATGATAAAGATACATTAAAGATGCTAAATTGTGAACGGATATTAAACATCTCAAACGGTTTTGCTATAGTGAGGGACTAAATTAAAGTAACACTTAAAGCCTCATCTTCTAAAAATGTAATTAAACACCATTTATTTCTATATAAAAGTATAAAAATATCACAACTAAACCCATTTTATTCTTTTTTTTCAATTTAATAAATATTTATAAGTTTAAAAATAGTAATTGTACTATTTAGTCCCATAAAAGTCAAGTCATACATAGGGCTATACTGCCCTCTTGTGTTCAAAATCAGGTAGGCCTATTGTATCTACATAAAAATATACTAGGTATGTGACGGTGAGAATATTTTACCACCGGTTAATCGACGTGTGACACCGCTGGGGGCTTTTGAATCGCCAACTTAAAAACGAAAGTAAAATATGTTCGTCCGCACTGACATTGATAGTGGTTGAGCGAGCGTTTCAAATGAATTCCTATGGAAGTAGGAATTAACTGAAAAACGTTCACTCTGTTCTGCTCGTTCCTCGCCGTGGATGCGCACCGTTATGAATGCCCGTGCAGCCATGAGCATTTTAGTTTAATTTTAAAATTAGCGCCTTTCGGGGGTGGATTGCTTGAAATAATTTTACAAAAGCACAATGTTGTGTTTTATTGCGACTGTACACAAATATAAGTTAACACTTTGCAGTTTGAATGTCGTCCTGTATAATGACGGAGTATGTTTTTATGTGTCCACTGTTCAAACGCGCCCACGCCACACACACACACCCACCCACACACACGGTTTACTATCTTTGTGGGGACTCTCCATAGATTTAATGATTTTTATACTGTACAAACTGTATATTTTATCTCCTTACACTAACCCTACCCCTAAACCTACCCATCACAGAAAACTTTCTGCATTTTTACATTTCCAAAAAAACTCATTCTGTATGAAGCTTGTTTACCCATGGGGACCTCTATTTAGGTCCCCACTGTGATACGAGTCCCCATGAGTCTGTGTGCATTCAGGTTAAAGTCCCCACCGGGACAGAAAAACATGAACACACATACACACATACACACATACACACACACACACACACACACACACACACACACACACACACACACACACACACAAATACACTCCAGCATTGCAATCTTGACATTGCAGCCTGTTCATTATAGACTTAATAAAATCTAATAATAAAATGGTCAACCTAACATATAAAGATTACACTGCTCTAAATAGTCAGTAGTACAATTCGTACATTCACAGTAAGCACCGCTCCACTGTGAATTTTCCAAGCACATTTTTGCGCATGTGAAGAGGATAATTTTTCCCTTTGATATTGGAACGTGAGTGAAGTACAAAGCATATAATAAACAATAGTTTAGCATCCAAAAAAAGGTAATTATATATATATATATATATATATATATATATATATATATTAAAAATAGGGGAAAAAAGAATATATATATATATATATATATGTATATATATATATATTTTTTTTTTTAAGTGACAAGACAAAGAATATTACTTGTCTGACATATATATATATATATATATATATATATATATATATATATATATATATATATATATATATAAATATAGCTGCGAGCAGCCGATGGAGGGCCCAAGACGGTGACACCGCCACCCCGGTGCCTTTAGTGTAACTAAAGGCACCAGGGTGGCGGTGCCACCGGCTTGGGCCCGCAATCGCTGCTCGCAGCTATATTTTTTTCTGTAACTGCATGCTTTGGATGCTGTGTTCTCCATTTATGTTGATATTGTCTATTGGTTGATCTGGGGCCTGTTCCAGAAAGGAGGTTAAGTGAAAACTCTGAGTATGTTAACCCTGAAGTGAGGGGAAACTCTGGGTTTTCTGTTTCAGAATGGGAGGTATGTCAAACCTGAGAAAGCAGAGTAAGTCAAGCCCGTTTCTGAAAGAGAGGTAACTTATACTCACGTCTGGAGCAGGTTTTCTTCGGTAAACCCAGAGTTTCTTTCGGTCTCCTCCCCTTTTTTAAAAAGGAAGTGGTGTTTAAACACCTCATTCATTCTTTCAGTTTTTTAATTAATAAATAAAATATTGCCATTTTTACTGCTGTTTTTTTCAAAAAAAATGTAATAAGATGAAGTCTATATAACTCCTTAACTGGCAATTGAAAATACAGTAGTAGATTAGAGTTACATAATGTAGTTCTAAACAAATTGTACAGAGTTAAACATATACTGGCATTTACTGAAAATCACTGAACTGTGTTCATCTGTGCAACAGAAGTTGATGGACCGTCCTCCTGCTGTTCTTCCACACTCTGGGGGCGGGGGGAGAGATAAGAATACCTGTTTATACTTAGATTTAAACCTAGATTCTATAGGCTACTCATAAAAATGTGAAAAATCTGAATGTGTAGACTGATGTGTAGACACATAATATTAACATTACCTCTGTAGGCCTCTCTGTGGCAGCAGAAACTCTTTATCCCCATCGTCCTGTGAAGCTGAGCATTTGGTTGAGAACACTTTATAACACTATTTGTCATAATTTCTGTTGTATTGAGTAGGCTACTTACAACTGCCTGGGGTTCTGTTGGGACAGGAGGCTCCAAAAGACAGATATTACCATCAGAATCTGTTAGGACCAACCAAAAATGTAATATGTAATGTTATAATATGTAATATGTAAAAATATGTAAACCTCTTACATTTTATGAAGGCCCTTGGATCTTCGGGAGTGACTGGCTCTGTCTGAAGTCCCTCCAGGAATTCCCTCAGCCAAAAAGGCTGCTCCACTGCTAGACACTGGATGGTATTTAGTTATTTAATATGTCAAATGTTTGTAAAGTCAGGTAGCCTACACCCATGATATGCTCAAGCCTTACTTGAGTGAATTATGTTTTTATATTTAATTTTCAGCTGCTGCCATGTTCTTTTAATACCTGCAGGATTGCACCTACATGAAAATTAAAATTAGGTTGAATAACATAATGTTCTTCCAGTTTCACTGCTCTGATATTATAACAGTTGGGTAAGTTACTTGTATTACTAACTACAAATGACATCTTCAACAGTGTAATTAGATTAATGTAATAATGACTATCTTTAGAAAGTATTGGTCTACTTATTACTAATTACTAAATCCCATATCAACCTCAACCACTTGAGCAATAACGTTACAAGGAGAGACAATAAATGACACTTTTAATGCTTTCAAATGAACAATATACAATTGCATGAATTATTCTTGAATTGACCAAAGTGTGAGGGAGAAGGTTACATTAAAAATATACCTTTTAAAAATGTATGTTAAATATACAGAATTGTTCTATAGTCTAATGCAATTACATCAGATTTTACTTTCAATTACAGAAGAATTAAGAGTAATCCCTTTAATTAAATTACAGTATTTAGATTACGTGGTAATTAATTACACCCTACACTGTATAACAGTAATTAAAATGTAAACTTACGCATTGACTCAAGCAACTATTTTCTCCCTAGCTAACTCTCTGTCCTTCGCTGCCAGAGCCGATATGTAGGGGAGAGCGGGGCACAAAGTAACGTTTTTTTGACTTTCTCAGTTTGTGTAAATCTACTTATGGTTCAGAGTATTTATTTTTTCCCACATTAATTTCACACATGTCTAGAACAATTATGTGCTTTTGTTTTATTAATACAGTATATACTTTTTTCTTGATATACCCCGAAATAATGGAAGTGAAATGTGACAACATGTTGTAACGTGTGGGGCACATTGTAACATGAGCATATGATAGCTTAAAATGTTATCTGATCTAATAAAAAAAATATACAAAACAAACTAAAATATTTTCTAAATAAAATACAATTAAAAACGTTTTCATATAAAATACTGGCAATTTTTAATAATTAAATATAAACTCATTTTTGAGTTTTGACTACGAACACATGAAAACACAGCTATACAACATAGTTCAAAACAAATAAATAATTAGTCATTTCTGAACATTGACTCTCAGTCTTTATTCACCTTTTTCTCACGTTTTCTCAATAAAATTAATAAAAGTATAGAATATAATAGCATATTTCTAATAGGGGCACATTGTAACGCAGTGTTACAACATGCCCCCGCCTGCACAACTGGGATTTAAACCCTGCTAGTGTCTTCTGCTAGTCTAAACACAAAAAATAGAGATGAAAACTTTTTCAACACTATATAGTGTTGATATAGCAACTAGTAAATACACAAAGTTTCGTCTTCCAAGCATGTGCGGAAGTATTTAAAACAAGCGTGTTACAACTAGCCCCACGTTAGGTTGTGCCCCGCGCTCCCCTAATAATAATATGTGTTTGGACTCTCCATATGCTTGCAGAAGCTCATCCAGTTCTGCTGGTGAGAAATATGCAGACCTCTTTTTGTCTGGCGCTGTTGCCATGGTGACTCATAATATCTGCGCTCCATTGATAATGGCTTTTTATAGTTGTGGTGCACGTGCTTAAAGGAGACATATCATGCTTTTAAATCGTTTCTTTTTACATATAAATCATACATTTGTAGTCTATATAAAGCGGAACTGCAATGCTTGGGTCTGAATTCCTCATTATTATCGCTCCACAGGCCTCTTTTCTACCCCTTTTCTGATGTGCGTCTGAGAGCAACTCGTTTTGGTGCGGTCTCTTTAAATACAATTGAGACACTTCATACCCCGCCCCCTCTCCAGGATGCAGAGGTGACACTCGGTTCAACTCCACCCCGTTCGGCCATTTTTGTAGTTTGATAGCAGAGATACGATTATCTAGCGGCACAGAAACTTTTTATTCACATGTTATTAACAAAATGTCAACAACGGAAGACTTGTCCAGCCAGCCTTACATGTTCGAGCCAGAGTCGGAGCCGGAGCGAGATGAAAATGAAGACGACGAACCTGCAGAACAACGTCTTCATATGGATGTATCGCAATGGTGTGTTACTGTATTTACACATGAAACTTTGGTCTTCCGACCTTTTACCACCGTGTCGATTTATTTTGATTAACCCTCTGGGGTCCTTCGGGTCCAAATGGACCCGAAGCGTTTAAATAAAAAAATGTTAAAAATCATAGCTTCATTGGAATGGTCCGAGATTTGGTGACTTTGTTGGTACTTGGTATATGAACACCCAAAAAAATTGGGGACAGGATTTGAATAGTCTAAGTGGTTGTAAAAAAAATAGTCACACTCAGGACCTTCGGGTCCAAATGGACCCGCCATAGGAAATGAATGGGAAATTGGCAAAAATGTGAAAATGCAGAGTTTTTTTTGTGCGTACAATCTACAAATCAGGCACGATCCAGAAAAAAAGCACACAACAGTGAAGGGGTTAATCTATAAAACATCAAGAGTGCAAAACAGACACATCCACACACACACACACACACACAAACACACTTTTATACACATACACACTAATAAATTCAGATTACAAAAATCTGTTTAGAATTTTTAAAAATCACAGCTTCATCGGAATTTTCCGAAACTTGGTGACTTTTATGGTATTAGGTATGTGAACACACAAAAAATATTGGGGTCATGATCCAAGCACGTCACACTTCTGCTCTTTGGTCAAAAATTACCCCCATAGGAAATGAATGGGAAATTGTCAAAAATATGAAAACACAGAATTTTTTTGTGCATACAATCTACAAATCAGCCAGGATGCAGAAAAAAAGGACTCAACGGTGAAGGGGTGAATCTCTAAAACATCAAGAGTACAAAAAAAAAAACACACACACACACATTTTTTTTAATAAAAATAAAATAAAATGAAAATATATATAAAAAATGTCTATTATATTCAATGGGAAAAAATGGGTCATAATTATTGAATAAATATTAATTAAAATCATAAAATTATCTCAAAACACCAAAAAAGAAAAGAAAAAATATTATAGAAAACAAGTAAAAAAAAAAAAAAAAGATTTTTTATATATATATATTAATCCCGCCCTCCGGGTCCATTTGGACCCGAAGGTCCTGAGTGTGACTGTTAAACGAAGGACCCCAGAGGGTTAATATGTGCGAGGGAGAGAGAGCAAGACAGCGTCTAGTTTGGAGACGGTGTCTTGTTTACATTTTCGCCTGGCTGCGAAGAGAGAGAGTGCGTGCGCGCGACCAGGTCTCTCTGCTCGTTCTTTCAGTTAAACATGCGCCCTGTCACACGCGCGGCAGTTCATCTACATTAGACGGTGTAATGAAGCGTGTGGGTTACTACATCCAACAACCAAACATTTTAACCTACCCTCTCGTAACTTCTGCATCTTTTAGCTTGGACTACAAAATTGCAGCGAGAAATAAAAATGGCGGATTGCTCGAAGTGTTGGGCTGGAAGTCAATGTCTTTATTTGGCAGTTCCGCTGCAAATACTGTGACGTAATAGTTCAAAAAACGTCATAGATAACAGAAAAATCGGAACAGGTTGAAAAATAAGGCCAAAACAGAATATAAAGATATCAACGAAGCACCTGAAGAGAATAATTCCAACTTTTCTGTACTTCTAAACACTCCAAATATACAACAAAATGCATTTAAGGGCTAAAAAAGTGGATTTAGCATGATATGTCCCATTTAACTCAGAGTCAGTCAACTCAAGAGTTGATTGAACTAACTAATTGCAGCTGTTCTGTAACTGAAAACTCAGAGTTTCCCATCTCAGGGTAAGTCATCTCAGAGTTCAAGTTTTAACTCAGAGTTGGTTGAACCTCCTTTCTGAAACAGGCCCCTGAAGTGAAATGGCTAGACTCTCCACACATCCATATAGAGAAGCAAGAAGAAGGCAGAAAATAAAAAAACACAGAGTAAATATTTTTGTGAATCTGCACTTTTCTTTTCCTTAATTTCCTTAGTTTAATTGAATCTTTTTCAGTTGGAATCTTTTCTTTTTATCCAGAACTAGAGCTCACTGCTTTTTCCAACAACAACACTGATATATTTCTCCATATCTGGAAAGAACTATTTTATATCAACAACTTTATCAAACGTTGTGAAAGTCATTTATTTCTTGTAAAGAGTCAATGATTTCCATTCCTTGTGACCCAATATCTGAAATCTTCCTCACATTTTGAACTGTGATTGTTTTCCAGCACTATTTTCTCCACTACTAATGTCATTTTCCACATCTTCACTCCTTACATTGTTCACAACCATTTCTGTTATTTTATTTCATTATTCATTATTCATTATTCCTTAATCTTTTCATTTTGTTTGTGTTTCATAATTTCAAATGAAAGTTACTTTTAATAGTAATATTAAAATGATTATGTGTCACTACAATAAAAACTAAATTAAAGGGCACCTATTATGCAAAAGTCACTTTTACATGGTGTTTGAACATAAATGTGTGTTGGCAGTGTGTGTACACAACCACCCTATAATGATAAAAATCAACTCAGTGCTTTTTTAAAATCTCCATAAATCATAAACACTGTCTCAGAACAAGCTGTTCTCAGATTCGGGGCAATGTGACGTCACTTTGCACAGGCCCCGCCCACGACTGTTGATTGACACTGCAGTTTGAGCATAGACCCGCCCTGAGTGAGCTGGACACAGTCCACCAGTGTTTCCACGCCAGAGCAGCTGTAGACAAGAATGTCTCCTAAGGGATTGAGGTGTTTTGTTGTTGGATGTAAGAATGAACATATAGTAGCAGTCTTCATTTACTCCCGTTGTTACTCGAGGATGGATCTGTACCAACTGTTTGTGATCCAGTCTCCGGAGCGACAGGCCTAACGTGACTGATCACAGAAGAAATGAAAATGAGAGCGCACACTTTATGACAGCTCATCGAGTCGTTTTTCCAGTTTATTAAGCACCCACTGAAAAGGTGTGTATATATATTTGTTTACTGTTGGTTGGTTGTAACGAGTGTTTTGTGTACTTCGCTATGTATGTTGATGACAATGAAAGGGAGAGAGAGAAAATTTATGGATAAGACTATGAAGTACCAAGAGGCGAAACTCCGTTGCAGTTTTGACAACAATCGCTAGATGGCGCTGCTGTTGCGCTGTCGCCATTTTGGACTGAACCAACGGCTTTACCGTTAGCACAACTACCATATACAGCATTAACAGTCTAGAAATAATTGGAAACAAAGAAAACAGTGTTCTGCCATCAACTGCAACAACTACCAGTGTACAACCAATCAACTAACGTTAGCATTTCATAGATTGAAATCTATTGACGCTCTTGCTCGCTCGCTCTTGATTCCGGGAGATTTTAGCTAATTTGCGGCATCAGGGAGCCACTATCAATATGCGGGAGACTCCCGGAACTTCCGGGAGACTTGGGATGTCTGCTGTAGAGATATTCAAAACTAGTGACTACTATTTAGTTCCCTTAACCGCTTTTGAATTGGAACCGGTATTGTTCAATTCTATGACAGCTGTGTTGCGTTCAGTCCAAGATGGCGGAGCTGCAGCTCTGCGCATGGGTGAGTTTGTTGCAATGGAACGTTCTATTGAGTTTCGCCTCTTGGTACTATGATAAGACTTTAATGCGCACTATGTTTATTAGCTCTTACAGTGATTTTCTGGAGTAAAACTGACGCTTCATCTTTTGTGTGATGTACAATAAACTTCATTGAACTCGTCAGAATATTTTGGTCATCATAGACAGGGTTTGCTACAGCAGGCTTGTATTAATAGTGGATAAAAGCAGATGACAAATGAGTTATAACCGTAATTAAACTAAACTATTCCTGTTCTGTCTCCATACAGCATATATTCTCTGGCTCTGTGGGCATTATTGTCCGACTCCAGGTCGAAATGAACACCGCTACTGAGAGTTTCTGTTTTGATATTATCAGATGAGATTGTCCTGGCTTTGAGAGCAAGTTCGTGAGGCTCCGCCCTTTGGGCCGGCAGCAGCTCATTTGCATTTAAAGGGATACACACTAAAACGGTGCGTTTTTCTCAGCCCCAGAAAATGTCAATTTAAAAATGCTGTAAAAAATGATCTGTTGGGTATTTTGAGCTAAAACTTCACATACACACTCTGGGGACATCAGAGACTTATTTTACATCTTGTGAAAAGGGGCATAATAGGTGCCCTTTAATATGATTTCCATCAATACAATTATAGCTTGATAAACACACACACATCATGCTTATTGTCTCTATAAAGAAGGATTTAACACACACATGTATTCTGTTATTTCTGTGGCAGAAGTTAAGATATTAAAGAAAATTAAAATAAGAGTCTCTGTATCTCACTGTTAATGATTTATCATGCAGCTCAAAGTATTATGGGTAAAATCTCTCTACAATCTGTTCTGAAACATCAACACAGTTTCACTGATGATCCAGAATAAACATAAAACCCAGGATAGAGCGTCTGAGTGAATGTGGTCTGGACTGTGTGGATGAGGCTCATTGTGTCAGAGACGCTGTAGAAGGACAGAGTTCCTGCACTGTGATCCACATACACTCCTATTCTTCTGCTGATGGGCTTTACAGGGAGGGAAGTGCGTATGTTATTGTGCCACAATGTGTAACTAGAGGAAGAGCAGTACAAACTCCAGGACTGATCATTAAATCCAAACGCACACTCATTACCCCGTCCCTTCCTGCTGATGCTCTTATATGACACTGATATAAACACACCATATTCTCCAGTCCACTCAATCTCCCAGTAACAGCGTCCCCACACATTCTCTCTACACAACACCTGAGACCACTGATCAAATCTGTCTGGATGATCAGGATACGGCTGATCTGTATCAGTGCCAGTAATCACTCTTTTCCTCTCAGACAGACGGATGCGTTTATGCACTGTGTTCAGATCCAGAGTGAGCTGATGGGAATCTGATGGAGAGAAAACACATCAGAAACAGGAATTATGAATCTGTCTGATCTATTAATGTATCTGAACTCTTCATGAATCAATGTTCAGTGTATCATCAGTGTCTCAGTACAGCTGACCAAATATCCTGTGCAAATCATCATTTACATGATCAATTATAAAACTCTTCTATCATGATTTATTTCTCCTTCTACAGGAAGAACATGAACACATTCAGTGAGTTTTTCTGCTTGTTTTCTATTGACTCACATTGTAGGAAGTCGTTCCTGGTCTTGGGATTCATGTTGGTGAAAGTGACTGTGGAAATAAACAGACATGAACAGTGTGAAGAGAAATGACAAGATAAAATACATTAATTTCTAAGACATTTCTAATATGATGCTCTATAATATTAGATGATGGATTTATTTCTGAGAGCAGATTAATAATCTCCAGGGGCTTCATTTATAAAACACACACATCGGATTGATCCTAAATTCCATGGATTTCATCCTCCGTCATGTGTGTATAAACGCTTGTCCACGATGATGAGTCGTATTTCTGAATCATCAAGAGATATTTGTGGCCGTTCTGTAGGAGGATTTGATTGACTTGAATTTAATTTATTAATAACTGATTTAAAACTGGGATGCATTTAATTACATTTTTGTTAAAATAGACATTTTAACAATCATAGGAACATTTCGGAAACGGTTGTACGTTCAGATTTGGGATCTTTCTCCACACGTCTGTATAAACGAGGCGCAGGACTTTACCTCCGTCTGAGATCTTCTTGATCTCCTCTTTGCAGAAATCCTCCAGTTTGACTCTCAGCTGACGGACAGATTCTCTCATGCCATCAAAAGAGGAGAGAGAACTGAAGGAAACGTCGGGTTCGTCTGTAGATTCAGGAGGTGCTGAGAGAGACTGGAAACTCTACAGAAAACAGAAATCAAAACTCATCATCTCCACACTTCAGCCAATAACCTGCACTATATCAGATCTGAGCGGCTCTTGTTGACTTGACTTCTCTTCAGTGACTCGCTTCAATCCAGCACTTTCACACAATCAGCACATTCTTCTCATACTCATCATTTAATGCTACAAACTCTAGAATTATATATATATAGTGATATGCATAAGTTTAGACACCCATGCTAAAGTTGACTAAAAAGAGGAATAAAAAATCATCTTTTGGAAATTGATCTTAATGCCTTAATTAAAAAAAATAGGAAAAATCCAACCTTTAAAGGGACACTAAGTAGGAATTTCTCCCATCTAGTGGTGAAACTGTATTTTGCATTCAAACGAATAATGCTCTCCAGCGCCTCACTTTTTCAAATGCGCGTTATGTACCAAAAAGCTATGATAGGATGTCTTATAATAGCACTTCGAGTTTTCCTTCGGGTGAACAGGTTTGTTATTTAAAACAAACTGAAACTTGAATCAACGAAAAAAAGAATGTTACAGTATAAATTACTGACTGTGAAAAACATTAACTATGGTAGTTAGTAGTAATGCCGCCTTTATTTGTTATATTTTTGAAGTACGTGCATTGTTAGATATCATCATCATCCGTGCCTTCTCTAACGTTCCTTTACTCAATAGCTGCTATTCATCAAAGAGCCTGTTTAACTTACTATGAATAGATAAATAGATATAACTATAAATGTTCTACTATCTATATAATAAAGTTCACAACCAAGCAATGAAAAATAAGCTTGTAATTAAGACCGTAACATTGACTTACCTGTCGAGAAGAAAGCAGGCAACTTCAGCATCTCTTGTTTTGAAAGCTTTCTCCTGCATTAGCTATCCCGACATTAACCCTTGTTTTTGTAATCTCCGGTCACGTTTCCTTTTACGGTCTATTTTGGACTTTTTCGATGACGAGGACTCCTTATCCTGTGACTCATATGTATGTATGAATGAACGGTGTATAAATAACCGTGCAGTGCAGCCTTTTAAACTTGCCGCGGCAGTGACAAGCGCCTCTCAACTGCTCTGCTCCTCCGCTTCTGCTGGCTTCAGTCACGTGACGCTGGCTCTGAACGAAACGTGTTGGCCTAGTACTTTTTGTCCCTCTCTGCTATTATTGTTTTTCAAGATGGCGGAACTACATGGAAGCCTCCGTGGACCTACCGTCCCATGTATATAAAGATAATAAATTCTTCGTTTACGAGGATTAGTCTGATCATTGGCATAGGTATTTGTACACCATGCATTGAGGGCATATTTATGAATAAAAATATTGATTTGAGATAATAAAATACCTAAAAAGCTACTTATTGTCCCTTTAAGGACACCAATTTTCTTTGTGAATGAATAATGTATCGTAAATAAATAAATGTTCTTCCTTAAAATACAGGGTGCATAAGTTTGGACACCCCTATGTTAAATTCCCATAGAGGCAGGCAGATTTTTATTTTTAAAGGCCAGTTACTTCATGGATCCAGGATACTATGCATCCTGATAAAGTTCCCTTGGCCTTTGGAATTAAAATAGCCCCACATCATCACATGGCCTTCACCATACCTAGAGATTGGCATGGTTTTATTTCAGTTAGCCTAATAGCTAGTTTGATTTGCATTGAGAGATGATCTTATGGAAAGTACCCCATGCCAATCTCTAGGTATGGTGAAGGCTATGTGATGATATGGGGCTATTTTAATTCCAAAGGCCAAGGGAACTTTATCAGGATGCATAGTATCCTAAACAAAAAATAAAATAAAAATACTTAAAAATAAAAATCTGCCTGCCTCTATGGGAATTTAACATAGGGGTGTCCAAACTTATGCACCCTGTATTTTAAGGAAGAACATTTATTTATTTACGATACATTATTCATTCACAAAGAAAATTGGTGTCCTTAAAGGTTGGATTTTTCCTAATTTTTTTATTCAATTTCCAAAAGATGATTTTTTATTCCTCTTTTTAGTCAACTTTAGCATGGGTGTCTAAACTTATGCATAGCACTGTATATATATATATATATATATATATATATATATATAATATATATATATATATATATACACACATCCATTCTACCTACTTTTTCCAAGGTACTTGAGAGGGTTGTGTACAATAGACTTAGTGGTTACCTGGATAAAATGGATATACTCATCCCATCTCAATATGGCTTTAGGAAAAAGAGCTCTACTTGTTTGGCAATTCTGGATCTCATTGAAAAAATCAATGACGCTATAGATAATGGTGAGATTGGTATTGGTGTATTCTTAGACTTATCAAAAGCCTTTGACACCATTGATTTAGAAATTCTAATTGGGAAATTGCAACACTATGGTGTCAGAGGGAATGCACTCAGCTGGTTCAAAAGCTACCTAACTGACAGGGAGCAATTTGTCCAAATAAACAATAGCTATTCAGAATGCACAGATATTGTTTGTGGAGTCCCCCAGGGCTCCATATTAAGTCCACTTCTTTTTATTTTGTATGTAAATGACATTATAACTTCATCAAATATTTTTCATCAGGTTATCTTTGCAGATGACACTAACCTTTTTTTGTCCCATAAAAATCTTGATATTTTACAAAAGCTTGTTAATGAGGAATTAGTTAAAGTAGATAGTTGGTTTAAATATAACAAATGATCTGTAAATGTAACTAAAACCAAATTTATTATATTTCGTTCAAATAGAAGCCGGACAAACATTTAAAGGATACAAATCAAAATACATAATAAAGTAATTGAAAGAGTAGAGAACATCAAATTCTTAGGAATTTATTTAGATGAGTCCTTAAACTTTAAACAACATATAGAGTTTTTAACAAAGGAATTGTCAAAATATGTTGGCCTGGGGCCGTATTCACAAAGCATTTTATCTTACCACTCGGAGTACTCCTAAATCGCACTAAAATATTTTAGCTAGGAGTTTTCTCTTAAAAGTTATTCACAACGCCTTTCAGACCTACTCTTAGTAAAGAAAAATGACAACTCCTAAACTAAGAGTGAGTCTTCGTTGCTATGGATGACGTCATTACTCATGCACGAGCTTGACTGAAGTGACCACCTTGATTGGCTGATGATTGTAATGCGGGAATGATTCCAAACACCTCCCGTACGATGATGAGTGACAGGTGACAGGTCTGAGAATGCGAGCGCTACACAAGTAGTGCGAAGGACGGAAGATGATGAATAACTGAATAAATAGCCTAAATGAATAAAAAGGCAAAACAAATAGCCTAGTAGCCTAATGAAACATAATGGATTGATGCAATATCTTTGCAACATTATTGAATTAATCTGTCACTATATGCCTCTGCCTACGTTTGCAAAGAGAAGAACATTTTAATTTGATTCACAATGAAACGTTACAATTAGTTTACATGCAATGAGTAGCCTAGTTTTGGTTGTTGGTGGCGTTATTGCATCCCTAGTTATGCCTACAATGCAAAATTGTTCCCTCGCGATTGGAAGCTCCTGTAGCCGCCGCATACGCATTTCAAAACATCGCAGCGTGAAATGCCACAAAAGCGGTTTGTGAATAGGTCTTAGTGAGTTAGGAGTCCTCTCGACTTCTTTTAAGCTGTCCCAGGCTTAGGTGCTACTTTTAGGGCTAAAATGCTTCGTGAATTACTCTTAGTCAAAAAAATTAGGAGTCCTAAAGTTACGAGTGACACGGCCATTATTTTTAGGAGTTGCTCCTAAATTCGCCAGTTAGGAGCTACTTTTAGCCTTAAAATTCTTTGTGAATACGGCCCCTGTTCTATAAATTAAGATATGACCTTCCTTTTGATGCTCTTCTTCCTTTTGAGCACCTCCGCAAACTAATAGAAAATAACCAAAACAACCCTATAGGTTTTTATTTAACACCGTGGCTAGACTAACAAATAAACAGATGTCACCTGAACAGAATATCCCGTTACAGTTTAGTAGTAATGATTTCATGAACTTCTTCACTGAGAAAATAGAAAACATCAGAACCACAATTGTAAACGTTCAATCCTCAATCGCGCCTTATAATTTAGCCTCAATTATCACCCCGCAAGAACAATTACAGTGCTTTACAACTATAGAACAAATAGAGTTAAATAAACTTATCACTTCATCTAAAACAACAACATGTTTATTAGATCCTATACCAACTAAACTACTGAAAGAAGTGTTACCTGTAGTGAAAGAGCCTCTCCTCAATATTATTAACTCATCTTTATCTTTAGGTCATGTTCCTAGAACATTTAAACTGGCAGTTATAAAACCACTCATTAAGAAACCACAATTAGACCCACATAATCTAGCAAATTATAGACCCATTTCAAATCTTCCTTTTATGTCTAAAATACTAGAAAAAGCTGTGTCCGCCCAACTGGGCTCTTTCTTGCAAGAAAATGACATCTATGAAAAGTTTCAGTCTGGATTCAGACCGCATCATAGCACTGAAACTGCGCTCGTTAAAATCATAAATGATTTACTTTTAGCTTCTGACCAAGGCTGTATCTCAATATTAGTTTTACATGATCTTAGTGCTGTGTTCGATACTATAGATCACACTAGGGATGTCCCGATACCACTTTTTCACTTCCGATACGATACCGATGCCGCAGCTTTGGCTATTTGCCGATACCAATATCAATCCGATATTTTTATTTTATTCTTGAACGAATACTACTAATAATAAAATATATGGAAGCACTTTGCTCAATTAGCCACATAAAAACATCTCACTCAAATGGAGAACAAATACTTCTCCAGTATATAGTCAACAACAACAGATGATAATGAAAGACTGCCACCCTTTATTCAAAAGACCTTGAGATATGTTTGGTAATTGTACCTGAATGAGTTTAAAATTAATTTGCTATATTTCAGATCAATATATTTGTTTCCTTAAAATTTTAATTAACTTTAACTTTATTCTCATCTGAATTATAAGTAATTTATTTCTGTATAACATAATACTACTTTTAAAAACACATTTGATTTTCTTTTTTATTCAATGAAGAATGTGTAAACCCTTTTTGCAGTTTTAATGATGTCCTGTATGAAAATGACGGAGTATGTTTTTATGCCTCTCTCTCTCTGACACACACACACACACACACACACACACACACACACACACACACACACACACATTCCAGCAATGCAATCTTGACATCGCAGCCTGTTCATTTTGCTGCGTTCACACCAAACGCGAATAGAGCGCCAAATTCGCGTCTATCGTGTCTAGTTCGATGCTTGAACAGTTTGAATCCATTCGCGCGTCCAAAGCGAATAGGATGCGCTGCGCGCGTATAATGATAAAGCGAGCGTTTGAAGCGATACAGACGCGCGTTCCTGCATATGTCTATGCGTGTATCTAACAGTATCACATTAATTAATGTGCACGCGAGTTTTATTTATTTTTATGCTGTGTATTCTCCGTGTAAATCCATGCACCGAACGTACGTTCAGTACGAATACATGTACCGTTCCACCCCTAATAGGTATCGATCATAGGTATCGGATAATTATTTTTCTCCCCTCCGATATCCGATCTAGCGTTTTGGGCCAGTATCGGCACGATACCGATGACGTGGATCGGATCGGGACAAGCCTAGATCACACAATACTCTTAGATCGACTACAAAATTATACTGGTGTTCAAGGACAAGCATTAAGCTGGTTCAGATCATACCTATCTGACCGCTACCATTTTGTCTATTTAAATGGAGAAAAATCCATCATAACTCCAGTAAACTATGGAGTGCCGCAGGGATCTGTGTTAGGCCCTCTGTTATTCTCAGTATATATGATGCCACTTGGAAATATTATAAGGAAACATGAAATTTGTTTCCATTGTTATGCTGATGACACTCAAATCTATATTTCATCAAGGCCAGATGAAAACGCTAAATTATCCAAACTAACAGAGTGTGTTAACGATATAAAAGATTGGATGACGCGCAATTTTCTTTTATTAAATCCAGACAAGACAGAGGTACTACTTATCGGTTAAAAAAACTGCACACAAAACCTCTCGCAATACAACTTTAACATCGTAGGATGTCCTGTTACTTTATCCTCTACAGTAAAATACCTGGGTGTTATACTAGACTGCAACCTGTCTTTTGAAAATCATATTTCATATGTTACAAGAACAGCCTTTTTCCACCTTAGAAACATTGCTAAGCTACGTAATATGCTATCAGTTTCTGATGCAGAAAAGTTAGTTCATGCATTCATGACCTCGAGACTAGATTACTGTAATGCTTTATTAGCTGGTTGTCCTGCATCCTCAATTAACAAGCTACAGTTAGTCCAAAATGTAGCCGCTAGAGTTCTTACTAGATCAAGAAAATATGATCATATAACACCGATTTTATCATCACTACATTGGTTACCTATAAAGCTCCGTATTAATTATAAGGTATTGCTACTGACTTATAAAGCCCTAACCGGCTTAGCTCCAGTCTATTTAACCGATCTTCTATCGCCCTATAATCCATCGCGCTCTTTAAGATCACTAAATTCAAGGCTTTTGGTCATACCTAGGATATCTAGGTCCACCAAAGGAGGGAGAGCATTTCCATATGTAGCTCCAAAACTCTGGAATAGTCTTCCTGATACTGTTCGTTGCTCAGACTCGCTCTCCCAGTTTAAAACTAGATTAAAGACGCATCTCTTCAGCCAGGCATTCATATAATACTTTTAATCTTACAGTTAAATCCGACCTCTAGTTCATAAACGCCAGAGGAGAACTGGCCCCCGACTGAGCCTGGGTTCTCCCAAGGTTTTTTTTTCTCCTTTAGGTCACCTGATGGAGTTTTTCGGTTCCTTGCCACTGTTGCCTTTGGCTTGCTCAGTTGGTGATATTTGGGGATACTTAATTTAATTAATCAATCAACAATACTATCGATCAGCATTACCAAACGTGGACGTTTTACACTAGAAACAAACATTGATGTATTATTTTAATTTAATACTGTGAAGCTGCTTTGATACAATCTGTATTGTGAAAAGCGCTATATAAATAAACTTGACTTGACTTGACTTAACATTGTACCGGTCTCTTTTTGAATCACATTTAAATTATTGTAATATTATATGGTGTAACATGTATCCAAGCCATCTTGAAAAATTGCAGATTCTACAGAAGAAAGTTATACGTGTTATATCATGGGCAAATTATGATGCTCCCTCTGGTCCGCTTTTTTATAGGTATAAGCTTCTGAAGCTCGCTGAGTGCAACAGTTTTCAAAATGCTTGTATTATAACATAGTTTATAAATTGCATCCAAAACTTTGCCATCTCATTCCAGTTACCTTGTCTACTCATGACCATAACACTAGAAGGAGAACTCTATTACGAGGGAAAAAGCGTAAGCTGAAGTGTACTAGCTTTAGTATAGCATGTAAGGGTCCTGGGATCTGGAATGAGATTGACAATTCTATAAAGGAACTACCTTCTCTTGATATATTTAAAAAGCATTTTAAACACAAATTGTTACAACATTATGCATGATAGACCCCATAAGGCTGAAGGTTTCATATTTTATTGATTTATCTGACTTTCTTTTGTGATGTTTGAATTCTTTTGGATTTTGTTTGAGGGATGGATGAGATGTGTGATGTAAGCTGGCTGGTGGGAGGATATTTTGTGATTAATGGTGTTGTTGTTGGTGTGGATGGGTATTGGGTGGGTGGTCAATTTTTTTTGTTATTAGTGCTGATTATGTGTCTTGAAGGGCCCTATTTATAAGCTGGTATGGCTTCTGGGGAGTCCTTTTTACAGAATGGTATCTTCTTTAAATCTGTAAATATGAACTTGTTGTGTTCTGTGAATAAACAAATAAATAAAAATAAATATATATATATATATATATATATATATATAAATATATATACTTAAGAGCATATTGAATGTAATGCTTTCAGACAATTAATTATTTTTCAATTATTTTCTAAATTATAATTAACATATTTATTTTAATTAAATGAATGTCTTATAGTCTAAATTTAAATTAAATGCAACTAGCTAATATTTAGAGAGCTTTTTGACCAACTTAAGTAGGATTTAAGTATCTGTATATGTAATTTCAGAATTATTTCTATTGTCTTTGAAATATGGTTAAAGTTACTGCTGAATGAACTGACACACATTTATGATAAACTAAAATATACTCAATGTAATTTCTATTGAAAATTGTTTGTTCAATTTCAAATATAATATTGAATAACACACTAGAGTTTTAATTATAATCAAGTACTTTACATGTGCTTTATTATGTTGGTCAACTGCACTTCTTTAAAGCATGACAAAATATTATTAAAACATAATGATTTCAAATGTACAACTTAAAACTTTTAATTTGACTGTTACCGAGTGCAATTTAAAAAAAGTCTATTTAAAGTGTGTTAAGAAATATAGTTGTCACATGGACACTGTTTAGTTAATTTTTGTTTTGTTTTCGCTTGTTTTGTTCTCATTTATCTCCTAGGTTACTCATTAGTTCCCTCTTTGCTTCACCTGTGTTTATAATTATCTATAAAACTTTTTTTTATAAAAATTTGATAAAACATCTGCGTTTACCCTTTAGACGGGAACGCGGCAGTGGAGCGTTTTTAAAATTTCCACTCTGGAGGGTGGTTTCACTTTTTTGCGTTTTTAAACCCCAAAAACGCAGTCGCTGTCTAAAAAAAAAAGGCACATCTGCTAAAATATTTTTACGTTTTCACCTGCGAGTGTTCTCGTGTAAACAGGGTCTCAGTCAACGGCTCATTCTGCTCTCATGAAATGTTTCTCTGTCATAGCAGGATCTTGCTCAAGTCCACTATGATCCTGTTCTTCTAGATCTCTGTTACCTGCAGGAACTGGATGTGATCTTGTGTGTGTGAAAGCTGCTCCAGCTCAGCGTCTCTCCTCCTCAGATCATTGATCTCCTGCTCCAGTCGCTCCAGTCGTCCTTCAGCTCGACTCACTGCAGTCTTTTCCTGATCTCTGATCCGCTGTGTGACCTCAGAGCGGCTTCTCTCAATGGAGCGGATGATCTCAGTGAAGATCCTCTCACTGTCCTCCACTGCTGTCTGTGCAGAGCGCTGTTACACACACATCACAATCACACAGTGGCTTCAGCACGACTGACAGAGTCCAAACTGAGACGTCTCAAACTTCTCTTCTTCTCCAGACTCACCTTATGAGACTTCACAGCCTCTCTCAGATGCTGAAGATCTTTCTGTCTCTGCTGGATTCTGACGGATCTTCATCTGCGTCTCCTTCAGCTGTTTCTGGAGGACAAACCAATGACAGGGAATGACACATAAAACTACTGTCATACAAACATTAAAGTTACATGAATCCAGAGTTGGTGAAGTGGTTAAAGATCTTGCATGGTAAGTTTTTACTGTCTGGTTCAAACCACAGATTCATGGTTTCCTGAAATGAATGTCAGCAGTATTTCATCAGTGCCTAGTTTTATATCATTAGTATCATCATTTACTCTCCCTCATGTCGCTCCAAACCTGTATGACTTTCTGTCTATTGTGAGACACAACAGAGGATATTTAGAAGAATGTCTCAGCGGTTTACAGAGGCCAAATAAAATATGGTGACACATCAATAACATCATAATAATAATAATAATTTGTTACATTTATATAGCGCTTTTTCTGAGACCTCAAAGCGCTTTACATGGAAGGGGGGAATCTCCTCAACCACCACCAATATGCATCATCCACTTGGATGATGCGACGGCAGCCATATTGCGCCAGAACGCCCACCACACACCAGCTTACTGGTGGAGAGGAGACAGAGCGATGAAGCCAATCAGTATATGGGGATGATTAGGAGGCCATGATGGACAGAGGCCAAGGGGCAAATTTGGCCAGGATGCCATCAAACCTCATTGGTTCTTTCATGTCACAGTCACATGACTAAACACCATGATGTCATGACTCATGACACAAACACCAGTGAAGTTTGATGTTTTTGATGTCATCATATTTGATTTGGGCTCCACATACATGAGTTTATCAATGATTTGATTTGATTTGTGATTAAAAATTATTTTACTTTTACATATATACTTTTATATACTTTAAAATAATATAATTGTGAAATAAGTGTGAACTGAACGTAATGTTTTCAGATACCTAATTGCATGTTAATTGCTATTAAACAAATTATTATATTCATCATATTATTAACTATTATGAATAATAATTTAAATGTAAATATAAAGCAATTAGCAGAACTTAAGAGTGACTTTTTGACCCACTTAAGTAAGATTTAAGTATATAATGTAATTTCATAATTCTATTGAGTAAAATTGAAATATTAAATATTATTAAAATGTACTTTAAAGTAAAACTTTTCATTTTACATGATAAAAAAAGTGTACTTTATAAAGTGTACTTATGAAACAGTTTAAAAGTGTACTTATGAAATGTTTATATCTATACCCGCCCGCGCCGTCAGATCATTTGGACGTGTGCTGTTTTCAACAGAGATAACTATTGTGAGATAACAACGATATAAATACTGTTCGTTTTCTCACACAAACCGCTCGTTTCGTGTCTTAGGCCATCAATGTGTACTTATGATGGGGAATTGTTTCATTTGGACGATGGGGAATTGTTTTAATTTGGACTCTGTGCTTGTGTTTTGAGACAGTGACCATAGACCTGCATATGACTGACAGACAAGAACGGTTTGACCTAAAAATATCAAAATTGAAACTACTGCGGAAACAAAGACACCTACATCTTGGATGCCCTTGAGGTAAGCTAAAACATATCAAAAATTAATTTCAAAGTGAACTATCCCTTTAAGTGTTCTTTCATTTCATTAATATTATATTATCTGCAAGTACAGTTTTTTTGTTTTTTTTAAATATACTTTTACAAGTGCATGTCAATACACTTAAGCGTACTCCTTTCTTTAACCACTAGTTGTTTAGATTACTTTTATGCTTTTTCTCCTTTTTGGAGCTTGAAACTTTTTTACTCCATTGACTTACAATGACTTTCTCACTGACTTTCAATGTATAAACTAAAATAGACGAGACATTCTTCAAAATGTCATATTTTATATTCCACAGAAGAAACTCAGTCAAACCGGTTTGGAACAACATGAGTAAATGAGTGAGTAAATAAAGACACTTTCATTTCTGTGTGATCAGTCCCTCTCAGTCAGGGCCGTATTAAGACAGTGTGGTGCCCCTGGGCACTATACCACAAACATCAGACATAATCGAGGTGATTTCTCAAATGTAATTTACTAACTTGTTCAACTAAATACATGTAGGCATATGAGCAGTGAGCACTATATAATGTCTCAATTCAAAATGTACATCAATTCATTGGAAGCGTCAATTCACGTTTGCCCAAAAAACTTTCATTAATGTCCTCTTCCTCACCCGAGTCTTCCTCGCTCCTGTCTCCCCCAAGAAGAATATCCTCATTCGCCTGGCGGTCATCGCCGACGCCAAGAATATGACGAGTGGATAGTGCCTTTTCTAAGACTACACTGAAGAAGGCGAAGGAGCAGTCTACCCTTCCGTCGCCGTCAGTCCGTGGCTGAGTCCCAATTCGCCTACTTATACTACGACCTAAAAGTATGTACTTTTTTTGTGAGGAAAAAGTACATACTTTTGAGTGTGTAGCAAAAGAGTATGCACGTTCTGGGACATACTTCGATGACGTCATGCAACGTGAACGAGAACGTGGTTGCCTAGTTACGCACACCATGACTGTTAACAAAACATTTTACATTTTATTCATTCTTATATGTCCAATATAACTGTATTTACTATTCCCATCTTTTTTTCCTCATAGTTTTTTCCAAAATACATTTACAATGTGTCCTACCAAATTGAGGAGTGAAGCAGGCTGTCGTCGTAGATCAACCAAACGCAGGTCGTTTGTGAGGCGGCTGGTTCTGACGTTCATGTGCAATGTGTGTAACGAAAGCTAAAATATTTAAAGTTTATATATATTAAACTATTGTTTAACGTATTTTATACTTATGTATAATACTCAAAAATACCCCAATGAAAATGAACCATGCTTTTACTATAGTAAAAATGTAGTAACCATGTTTCTTTGGTTGGATTGATAAAGTTAACATTTGTACAGCCACAGTATTACTACAAATAAGTCAGTGTGGTTAAACTATGGTTAGTGTAGTGAAAGGTGTTTATTTTCATAAGGGTTTATAGTAAGGTAACTTATAAATCTAAGACAGAAACATCAGAAGAAATACATTAAAAAAAAAGACACTTGCATGACACTGTACTTTTTATTTCATCGGTCCCTACAAGATAAACACGGTACTTTTTGGCACAACATAACCCCATTAATATTACGAGACAATAAAATATAACTTTAATAAGGGTTCAACATTTGAATTCTTACACTTAAAAACTGAGGGCGAATCTCCGCGGCGGCATCCGGCTGCCATGTTTACATCACCATAGATACCACCATCACCACAAAGCTCCTCCCTCCCGCACGCAATGGGTTGTGGGCAATATTAGCCGTTAGAGTGTGCATTGATCTGCACTTCGAATTCTAACCGGAAATAGTAGACCATCCGGGTATCTTTGGAATACACTTTTCAACATGCTACGATTTGGGACGTACTAATTCTAGTTTCGCATACTATTTAGGACGGATAGTATGCGAATTGGGACTCAGCACGTGTGTATTTTTGAATGGGATTGATAGAGATGTCAAACGACAGACCAGCGGCGACGTCATGGCGACGTCACAGTAGTAACGTATACCTTACGGCGATGTGGCGACGGCGTACGTGAGAAATGTATAAAAAAATCATAACGTCTGAACTAGGCACGTCGCCTAATAAGACGCCTGATACACACGTCGTCCCAATATTATAACGTTATTTTTCCCATGTTGATAATGAAAAGTGAATAGCATGAGTAAGATTGGATTTGCAATAGGCTATATCGGGAGACATGATTTTGACAACTTAATAAGTTTTGTTTTGCAGGAAACCTTTCTTTAAAGTGAATTTTGTTTAATTGTATCTTAATTTTAAGCAATTTGTCATCAACCAATTGCATGGATTTAATAAAAAAGAAGCGAATATTCCATAAACTGGCTCTAACTTGTTGGTCTTTCTACAGCAGTGTTTCAATAAATGGTCTATCTTTTCTAGACAGAAAAGTTAACAACAAAGTAATAAAAAATCTTTTATGTGCAAAATCTATCCCTGCCTCCAGATACAAATGGTTCCCCTTGTATGAAAATATTAATTGGAATAGAGCATGGAGTAACCCACATACATTTTCATTTTTAATTACAAACAAAGTAAAAGAAATATCATTTAATATTCTTCACCATTATTACCCCTGTAACAAGATTATCTTATCCCATAGACGAAAAACGCAGCTTTTGCTGTTTAGCTTTTCCGTTTTATGGAAACGGAAACGTTAGACCATTTATTCTTGTTCACATAGCTCTTCTCTGTGGAATGATATACAATGTTTCATTAATGGACAACTTGGCTCAAACATACATTTATCTAATTTTGATATCTTCTTTTACTTTTCTGACTCAAACTTATCTGTACAATATATATAGTCAATTTAATAATTTTGCTGGGAAAATTCTTTATTCATAAATCGAAGTTTATGAAAAACCTACGGTGACGCATTGCTGCCACATACATATTTTTTCCACTCAATTATGTCGGATCTTACGTCGTTTTAACTACATCTTTTTCTCGTAATAACGAGATCTTATGTCGTTAAAACAACATATTTTCTTGCCCTTATAAGGACATGTGTAGTCATGTACAACATATTCCTTTATCCACATAAAATTGATAGCCAATCATGTCTTTATCATACGTTCAAAAAGCTGAAGAAATAGCAGCCCCCAACGGACATTCATGTTTAAAGATCAAATTCTGTACACACCTTATTAATAGCAGATGAGCCAAGAATACGAACATTGTGTTTAATTGCACATATAGGCTAAGCGTTTTCCTCCCATAGAAAACCCTTATAATAAAGAAAAAGCTTAATGTGGCTTAATAGGCTACTTCAGTGATAAAGATCAAATGCTGTACCCACCTTATTAATAAACCATACTATCCTACAGAAAAGCAGATGAGCCCAGAATATGAACGCAATGCATTTAGTTATACGTTAAGCGTTTTCCGATAGAAACCCTTTAAAGAAAATATAGGTGGCTCTTAACGTGTCTTTCTATGGGAGGATGGCATTGTGGTGCACAGCAAATCCTTTAAATGGTAGCCTATTCAATGCAAAACAAAAATGAAAAATAAAAGTAGCCAATAAAATAAACAAATTATTGTGGCATTAATTAGCCCACAAACAATATTTATTTTAAAGGTCCCGTTCTATGCCCCTTTTCACAAGATGTAAAATAAGTCTCTGATGTCCCCAGAGTGTGTATGTGAAGTTTGAGCTCAAAATACCCAACAGATCATTTTTTACAGCATGTTTAAATTGACATTTTTTGGGGCTCAGAAAAACGAGCCGTTTCAGTGTGTCCCCTTTAAATGCAAATGAGGTGCTGCTGGACGACACAGGGGGCGGAGCTTCATGAGCTCGTGCTCAGTCTGTCAGGAAAAATTCATCTCACGGAATGATGATAATATCAGAAACTCTCAGTAACGGCGTTCATTTCGAGTCGGACAATAATGCCTACAGAGTCAGATTGCTGTATAGAGATGAAACAGGTATGGTTTAGTAGTTTAATTACGGTTATTGTAACGTATTTGTCATCTGCTTGTAGGCTATGTATCCATTATTTATTAATAGCCTACAAGTCTGCTGTCTGAATGATGATCAAACATGTACTGATGAGTTTAATAAAGTTTATTGTACATCACACAAAAGATGAAGCGTCAGTTTTACTTCAGAAAATCACCGTAAGAGCTGAGTAAACACAGTAGGCTAAGTTATAAGAAGTGCGCAAGTAGCCAGTAGAGTTGAGGGAGCATTCCTGTGGGCGGAGATTAGTCAAGAAACGGTTCTGGTGATGTCACTAATGCAGGATGTAGAGGGGTGTAGTCCAATCGAGCCGTTTTTTGTAGTCAACTTCTGTTAAATAAAATATCTCGCTTGGCATTGAACTTTGAGCTTTATAATTTTACAGATATTATTTATGCTCTAACAGCAACATTACACACTAACTAAAGTTTGAAACATGGAATCGCATGCAACGGGACCTTTAAAGACTAAACGAATTTGTTTAAAGAAAAACACCAGCGTTGGGCGTTTATCTGTATCCGTCCTTTTCAAACTGGCGCAATAAAATGCAACAGAATTAGATTTGTTAAACATGAAGAGGACTTATCAGTCTGGCACGGCCGCTCGCTCTAACGTTAACCTAGATAAATGTTCGCTATTATTAAGTGCATATCCAAGTGTTTGTGCGGTGTAGCAACAATGACATCTGCTTCTCGCATTAAGTGGATCATGTGATGGCAAAACACATCGTCTTTGTCCTTGCTGGTTAATAATTGCCCCACAAGGACCAATTTACCAGCACCCATGTGACTCGTATCCCCCGACTTTACAACCTTATGACACACACACACACACACACACACACACACACACACACAAACACCCTTTTGTGTATAACTGAGAATAAGAGAAATATCGTTTATTTTATTTCCCAATGTATGTACATTCCTATATGCATGTGTGTGATTAGTTTTACCTTATAATAGAGGTTTGGTTTTCTAAATGTGTAGTTTTGAATTCTAAGTGTTTATCGAAAGGATGTTTCTCCCAATTTAAGGTCTCAAATAGAACCATGGTTTCGTAACCCTACCCCAGACCATAAAACTTTACGACCCAGGAAAAGGCAAACATTCCAAGCAAGTCACATCCCAAACGCACCACACACACACAGATTTTTCATTGACTTTCCCACATAAGACATTACCCAAAATGTTGATATATTTCTGAGGTGCCTTTTGTTATGACCATGTCATATTGGGGTGTCTATGATTTTGTCATGTGGTAATCACAACTTTAAATGTGTGTAATTCTGCATATCTCCTGTAACGTTGCATTTCTACAACCTTCATGTGATGCGTTTGATATCTCTGAAATTCTCTCAATCTAACAGAGTCGAATTCCAATAGCAGAATGCAGTAATATATATTGTTTACACACTTCATATTTCTGGAACCGAAAGGTTTAAGTCAATCGACACTGTAACCCGAGCCAGGACACTGTTTCAGACAAACAAAGGGATCTTCCCGCTAGGAAAAACCTCGACATCTGATTCGTCTTCCACGAAGAAGGGGGCGGTACCTGGGACACTGATAAAAGTCCAAACCTTCAGTTTCCTCTCTCTCTTCTCTCTGATCCCTGCTCTTCTCTCATCGATCTCCTCTTCTCCCCGGCTTCAAGAAACATCTGAAAGGCTCAGGCCTTCTCCTCGGACCAACACATGTTCGAGTCGTAGCTGCCGTTCTTTGCAACTAAGTTCCTATCGCCTTTCCCCTCGACAAGGGAAACGACTGAACTTTCTCGGTAACGTTAAATTCAAGTGAGCCTCTACATCGTTTTGCGAAACGACCCAGAAGACGAAGCTAGACGCAAACCAGCCGGGAAAGAGTACCACATCTCGCAAGTATCTTTCTCTCTAACAGCTGATTCCTGGTGTTTAGCTTGTAGGTCTGTGAATAAAGTTACCCTCTATCTTTTATCTCTTTATTTCTTTCTTGCTTTCTTTCTTTCATTTCATTTTATTCTGATCACATATTTTCTTGTTTGTTTAAATGTTTGTTTGTTTTATTGTTTGCATTTTACGTACGTTTATATTTGTAGCTTATAATCTCTAGCGTGTGCCATTTTATTAATAAACCCATTTATACTTTTAACTGTCTCTGTGTTTGAAAAACCACTTTTTATAAAGTCAATGAAACAAAAGATCTATAAAGCTACAGGCTCTATATTATAAAACTACTTTGAGTAGTTTTTAATTTATAAACCCAAAGAGGTTTTATCTTCGTGGCCAGAAGATAAACTTTCTTGGAGTTTTGTAAACAGGAATACTTCTTCTTAACTGTGATAGTCTTACATTTATTCGCGGGACGAATAACGGATGACGAAACCAGTTACAGAACGAGGCATTTCCTATAATTGATAAAGTAAATGCATATGCGATTTATGAATTATGACCATGAGTTATGATTATTAATATTTCTAAAATTCCCTATATCCTTGAGCTAATTCGCATTAACCCAGAGGCATTTACGCTACAGCGGAGTGTGGAGCGCGCACTGCATGACATGGACGCGCCGGTGCCATCACTCGCATTTTCATATCAACAGTGGAAACAACTTAAAATACTCCATCATTTCTGGTCATACAGAAAAGAATAATACATCAGTCGCGACTACTTTTATTTGTGTAAACTCTCAACAACAAGAAAACGTTGTGCTTTTGTAAAATAAAAGAAAATGAACAGGGCGCGCTTTCATGAATTGGAGCGCGTCTCAAAAATGAACTGAAAAACAGTGTATATAGACAAGCCTCACAGACATGAGAAATATAACTATCTATATAAAGTTTATTGAAAAAAAATCCAATCGAAAGCAAATACGGTAGGCTACCATCTGATTATGTGATCCTGTCCGTATGAAAGGCGCATAGGCTAGGCCTACATTACAGCGGAGATATGTTTGCAGGCAGCCTACACTGATTTAGAAAAGACTAGTTCATTAATAAACAATTAAAATGCTTCATTATTTTATTATATTTTAAATAAAGTTTAAAGTAAGATACTACCGGTAACCATATATTTCTATATAGCATTGCTTATTCCACCACACAAAGGACTGTTTAAGGTGACAATCCGTTATACATGTGAAGATTGTATATGGCTGTATCTTGAAGATTTTTGTATTGTATCTTCTGTTATAAAGATGAAGATTGACATTTTGTTAATTAAACAAAATAATACAACACAATGTTGTAAAAAATAAACAACTTATGTTCTTCTGTTAGATGTGTTTTGACTACTTTTTGTTTAATTATATCTCTAGGTAATGAAGATAGTATATTAACAAAAATAAATCTTAGGCTATATATTATATACTAGCCTATGTGTATATATATATATATATATATATATATATATATATATATATACTGTATATATATATAAAAAAACGTATAGGCCTATATATTTTTAAAAAGGGCCTCATTGATTCATTTTGCCTGATTGGGGGCTGTTACTATTTGCTTAAGCTTTTTGAACGTAGAATTGTGATAAAGGCGCGATAGGCTGTCAATTTTATGTGGATAAAGGCATATTTTGTACATGACTACACATGTCCTTATAAAGGCAAAAAAAAGATGTCATTTTAGTGACATAGCATCTCGTTATTACGAGAAAAAGATGTTGTTTTAATGACATAGCATCTCGTTATTACGAGAAAAAGATGTCGTTTTAATGACATAGCATCACGTTATTACGAGAAAAGATGTGGTTTTAACGACATAAGATCTCGTTATTACGAGAAAAGATGACGTTAAAACGACATAAGATCTCGTTATTACGACATAATTGAGGGTAAAAAATAATATGTATATGGCAGCAATGCGTCCCCGTACTGCTCTTGATGTAAAGTGTAACAATTATCGTCAGCCCTCTTGCGCCCTCTGTTGGCATTTGTACATAATATACATATGTTCATTGTTTATATATTTCTTCATGTATTTTAATAGTGTTGTTAAATCAAATCAAATAATTAATTACTTTTAATAGCCTACTTTATTTGAACCAATTATATTGCCTCATTTGTAATATGTATTTAAGTCATACTAAAGGCTATTGTTCACTTCAGATCTATCTTTATGACCAAAAAATATATAAATAAAATAGTCGACACTGACAGCCCTATTTTGAACATTTGAACATGAACCTACATTGTTTTGCATTTTGTGACTAAAAGAAAATTTCCCTGTCTTATATTTTTTCATTGTTGATTTCTTGAAAATAATAGGCTATTCAAATACTTTCTTGTCACCTTCTCCTGTAAACAATATCGTGAATAGTTTCATATTGTGTATTCGCCCATTATGGTCAACTGTGTTAATTAAAATTATTACCACCTTCAAAAGTAAAAACTCAGAATGACACATTCCAGAATATTATGTTTATAGATAATGAATTGATCTGTTCAACTTTAAAGTTGTTGTTAATAATTGTGCAAAAAGTTGTGACTTTGATGGTGTATAATTTGCATAGTCCTCATATCCAGTAGAAAGTGAATTATTTAAAAAAATATATATACTATGTTCATAAACCATTCAGAGATGACATTGACATATACAACTTTGTATACAATACAAAATTTGTATCAATGATATTTTCAATGTCATCAGAACACAAGAAAAGAATGATTGATTAGAAAGATAACAAAGGAAAGATAAGAAAAGCTAGTGGGGAAAATAGATATAAATTTATTGTGATACGACGTTGGAGTCACACGTTGGAGTCACGCGTCTGCCATAATATGGTAACGCCACAACAACTGACGCCTTAACACGACCAGAATGTGCGTGTCACGTACAAAATAAACATGTAAAAAATTGCCGCGTTAACGCGGACAAACGGTGCGTGTTGACGCGGTCAAAAATCACGCGTTTCGTTTAAAGACTTTGTCCCTGTTGGCCTTCCATAGTGGTGCGGCGTACCCCTTCTGTCACGTAAAAGTACACGACTGTCGACTTCGGTAAGTTATCCGTGGCACTATCCACTCGTCATACTATAGTGATAGTGGTCATGTAATCTTTATTTATTTATAATTTATTATTATTATTATTGTTAAATTAGTGTTCATAAACGAGTTATGTATGGTCTTTCAAGAATTTCAAGTTAATAATATAACAATTTACGAAAAATATTTTTAAAGCGTGTGTCATGTGGTGCCCCCCTAGTGGTTGTGAATGGTTGGTGCCCCTGGGAACTGGCCCAAGTGCCCCTATGGATAATCCGGCTCTGCTCTCAGTTCATACCTGTTTCTCTGTCCTCTGTGCTGCAGTTGATACAGTGTTGTGGTTTTTATGTTCATACTCCTTACACCACACACAGATGCACTGTTGATCAGTGATACAGAACATTTCTAGCTCTTTATCATGTTTACGGCAGATCATGTCCTGCAGTCGTCCAGTGGCATCAATCACTTTGTGTGGCTTACGAGAGTGATATTCCTCATGACGGTCAAAATGAGTTTGACAGTAAGATTCCTGACACACCAGACAGGACTTGACGGCTTTGTATTTTCTTCCAGTACAGACGTCACACTGCACGTCTCCAGCTCCAGCGTAACAGTCAGCAGGAAGTTTAGTCTTCTTCAGTTTCTCCACCAGTTCAGCCAGAATGGTGTTTTTAGCTAAAGCAGGTCTTGGACTGAAGGTCTGTCTGCACTGAGGGCAGCTGTAGATTCTCTTCTCATCCTCCTGATTCCAGCAGTCTGTAATACAGATCTTACAGTAACTGTGTCCACAGTGGATAGTCACTGGTTCCTTCAGGAGATCCAGACACACTGGACACGTGAACTCATCCTGAGAAAATCTGGCTTCTGCCATTTTACTGCATGAATACAGAGAGACACAAAAACACAACAGCTCAACAATACTTCAGTTTCTGTTTCCTGAACTGAGGAGTTGAAATAGTTTCCTGCTTCTGTGTTTGAGTGACGTATGTAAAACAGGAGTGTCTGTAAAGCAGCTTCCTCATTCCTGGTGAAGGAGAGTCACTTTACTGCTGTGTTTATGTGCCCTAGTGGAGTCAAAAACATTAAATTACGAGTTATGAGCTTATGAACCATTCAATCCGTTAAATTCTGCGTTATACAGTAAATTGACTCAATTCCGTCCGTGTTGGGCTTTACTTTCAGTTTTATTTGCGGTAGTTTGCGCGTTGGCTTGATGAAGAGATTCTCAGCTGATCATCTGTGATGCAGAAGCAATGTTTTTGCATTGTTGGAAGGAGTAAAATTTACATATGTAGCTTCTACTATGGGGTTAGAATTGTTGCATTATTCCAAATAAATAGATTGAGATTCACAAACAAATGTAAACAGATACAGTAGTTACTCATCCAAACTGCCTATCACCGCGGCAGAATTATTCCAGTGGGATTTCAAAGTTGTTCGCGAAATGACCACCAGGTGGCGCAAAGGGATACTGTGGGATACAGCGGGATTTTGAAAGCAACTGCGTTTCGAAACGTAAGTGGGCTTAATATCCATTAACACTAAGGATGAAATACTACAAATGTATTAAACAAACATTTTAGGACAGAAAAAAATAAAATCAAAAGTTATAATCAAGAAGAGAATAATGGACATATTAGCTAGTAGCCTAGTTCATATTGTAGGCCTGTAGACGTTGGCAACATACAGTACGCTTATTCCCAACATAAGCCTATTGAATGAAAAAAAAAAAAGAGAAATAAATGAGGTGCAATGATAGCTGATTATTTTAACTATTCTAAAAATACAGCGTGTTCACACGTATAGGTTATATGCGAAATCAAACGGTGCTCGCTGTAGAAATCAACATTTGGGCATTTATCACTCGTAGCCGAGTGGTAGAATTTACGTTGTAATAATTTAGACAACATGGGTTCGAAACCCGCACAATCAAGGAGTTAATTTATATGAACCTATTAATGCATTTAGCCTATTATTAATGCAGAGAGATTTGGGACTCGTCGTGGTGAAATTCTGTAAATTATAAAATTAAATTGACAGATTTTCACTTGGGCCAATTTAAATTTACAGAATTTCACTTGGGCCAATTGAAAAATTTAGATGTTATCGGTCACTTGAAAATTTTGATTTGGGAGGGTTAGAAATTTTTTACAGTGAGCCTATGAATGCATATATATATATGACGTTTAAACGACAAACAATAAAATCAGAACCAGTATTCTGTTGCGTTCATGGTTCCAGTGGCAGTAATGCATCCACGGCTTTTCAAAATGTCAAAGCGTTTTGAGATTGTTTTGAATGAAATATTGAAGTTAATAATGAAGTGTTTTGGCACACCACGATGAGTGGAAAACTCTTTGTTTTGTTTTGCAAACTCAGCTAGCCTGTGGGGGGTTTGGAGAAGTTGCTTTATCGTGGGGGTGCAGAGGTGTTAATGTTCCGTCTTTCATATGTAGAGTGTCGGAGCCATAGACTGTAAAAAATAGGTCGGAGCAGGCAAAGGAGTCTTGCGAGAGGGGCAAAGAAAAATACATGTTTTGTTGCTTTGAAGTATTTTCGTGTTGTACTGTTTTATTTGTTTAATTTAGCTGCAATTTCTTTGGCAATACAAAATTAAAATAAGAATAAGATTCTGTTCTTATTTTCCATCGCAAAGAAAATGAACTGCAACTCTGTTTTTTAGCCTAAATAAATAACCTGTTCAGGCGCTTTATTTAAACCTTGAAATGTTCCGATTTTTTCAATGTATATGGATCTGTTTTGAAAAATACCGTCCATGTCCGGGTACCACTGTCAGTCATCTCAATTTCGTGAATGATTCATAAAAAAATAATTTAGAGGAGCTTCTTCATCTTCTTCGCAATCGGCTGACAATCATCATCAGTTTACTGGAATTTAGCAAATGTATGTTGTAATGTGCAATAGATAATTAAACATAGGCCTGACGCTTGACTTTAATAAAGAGTTATAAGCCACGAGAACGGTAAGATATAAACTCTATTGGCCACCGATTCGATCACGGGTCTCTTGAAGACCCGTAAGGCTCGTGTCATTGTCTTATCCATTGAGCTAACTGTCTGACTGCTGTAAAGTAAACATCTGACGCGCATATAAAGCTTCATAGATTAGCCTAATATGTTTCCATTGCAATGTTCTATGTTGAAAGGTTTTCATTGATTTTTCGATTTAATTTTAGTATTGTGATTATAAATCAGTTTAACTAGAGTCTTTCACTTGAATTTATCTGTTACCAGCTTTCAATCGCTCTCAATGAGCCGTGATGCCGCGGCAGATTACGCAACAGAGAGAATAAACGGACACTTTTCAAAGTCTGCTAGTGTAGCGCCTCTTAGCGGTCAAAGGCAGCAAATACACCCCCGAAAACTGCCGCAATAAAAATACCGCGGCAGCGGCGGCGGTAAAAGTATTATTCTGGTTGAGTACCTACTGTATACACAATTGTATCAAATTCACACATAAATAGTTTAAGATACACAAATAAATGTAAAGAGTTTCACAATTTTTTTTATAAAACTCACAAATAAATAAAATGAGATTTGCAAAAAAAAAAAAAAAAAATAATAATAATAATTTTATGTCACAAACACAACTCTGTCTGGCATTTATTTGTGAACCACTTTCTGTGCATTTGTAAATCGCTGCACGCATCTGTGGATTTTTAAACAGTTCTAGCATCCATGTGCAGACAAATCCACAAATAAGTGGACTTCACCCACCATTTACCCGAGCCAATCAGATAACAGCCAAATTGAGCTGACCAATCATAGCACGTTTTCGCTACAACCAATCACGTTAGGCTTTACACTCCGGCTGTAACTGAATCTGATTAATTTTGAAGATATTTGCACCCTTGAAATGGAGCTGTAATCTATGGGCACTTCATTCAAATTGAACTGTTTGTGTGTTAAAAACACCCTGTTTCCAAAAGATTGTTGGAGTTTAAGGCTTCTTTATATTTCCATCAGGATGAACTCAGGATTACACACAAATTATGATCATCACAGATCCTGAGCATCATTAACACATCAACACCCTCATTAGTTTGACATTACTTTTCAGCTGTTATTTTGGAGCAAATGACATGAATATTGTGTGTATGTGTGGAAAACAACGTGATTACAGAGGCATAAAACTAGTTAGCGCCAACTATGAGCCGATTTCTTTCAAAATTCTTACAGAAATCTAGAGCCATGAGTTGAACATGCTCACTGAGTTTCGTTCTGATCAGTCTTAACCTTCACCTTAACCGTAACCTTGTCTGATAGCTACTCAAATTTCATTGGCGGCCATATTTTTTTAGATAAGCCAGTGTCCTCGTTCGTGGCACCTCGTTCAAAGACAGCACATGCCAATTATCAAGTCATTTGGGCTAATGGTTGGGTGGTTATAGACATTTTTATATTTTTTGGCGCCACCAAATGGCCAATTCGTGGCGATTTTTTTCCAAGTAACCTCAGATTGAGCTCATACACATGTGGTCCGAGTTTAGTGAAAATGTCTAGTTTTTAGAAAATGGTAGAAAATTTTGGCAGCCCCTAGCGACCGTGCAGCGAAATTTAGAATTTTCTTGATAATAATTGACAATCAGACTCCAGAGAATCTTGCTGCAATGGTTTGATTCCGATCGGGCCAAAAGCCGAGGACTAGTGCGCAAAAGTATGTTTTCACAAAATCCAAAATTACTCAAAATCGTCGCCTGCAAAATCTGCATGTTGTCCATGCATTTTCTCTTTCTTGAGCCAAGGATTCCAATGATATAAGACACTTGAGCCTACGCCTAACGGTTTAGAAGTGTTATTAGCTATTTCATACTTTTGACCGCTGTAGCGCCCCCGTAAGGCCGATCGGGGCGGGCTTTGGTGACGTTGTAGGTGGAGTGAGTACTACCAGCTCTCAAAGTTTCAAGTCTCTACCACTTAAGGTTCGATCTGCCAGATCAGCTTTAGATGGAGAATGCTGCATCATGGAAAAATTAAAGGGGTGGTATAATGCCCTTTTCACAAGATGTAAAATATGTCTTTGACGTCCCCAAAGTGTGTATGTGAAGTTTTAGCTCAAAATACCCCACAGATATTTTTATATAGCATGTTAAAGAGATGGTTCAGAGTAAAATCAACCTAGGGTCCTTTGCACCATGACCACGAGCCAAATGATTTGGAGACAATGAGCATATTAAGCGTTTTGCCGTGCTGCTTATATTTATCACGCATTTATCCCCGTCGTCTGTGGATGAGAATCCAAAACAAGGACTGGTGGGACGTTATATCCTGCTTCACTTCACAGACGCTGAGTGAAATGAGAATTTTAGAATGACGGGACACTAATTTATATGACACTTTATTCAACAGGAAGAACAGCTCGTTCCACGCATCATACGTCATTACGCTATTTAACGTCATTGCACCTGCGCAGTCCTTTCAGTTTCGGTTTTCAATCCGATCAAGTGTTTACATGTTCTCTCGATCGGATTACCACCCCTTTCAATCCGATCGGAATATCATTCGTATCGAGCTCAATCGGATCGATTAAGGTGTTTACATGAAGGTTTTTTAGTCCGATTGAGCCGTCAATCCGATTATAAGTGTCCATGTAAACGCAGCTAGTGTTAGAAACAGAGAGGCAAAAACACGTCACAAATTTCACTAAATACTATAGTATTTTAAGATCTTTTTTTTTTCATCTTTATCATCTTTTTTTCTGGCTATCTTTGTAACAAATTACGTGTTTTGGTAAAATCTGTTACAAAAACCACAAACTCTCAAAAAAAGCCAAGAGTCAAACTGCCCAACTAAAGGAAACACTGGTCACCACAATGGTGACCAAACATTTTCAATAAACCGTCAACATCTAAACCTCTGTTAATTCTCAATAAGACCTTCTGTAGACGTATGACACCAATTAAGTCAATCTGGTTAGTAATAAGTGAAGCTGGTAATGCTGTTTGTGGAGTTGTTTAATCCTCCTCTGCTGAGATCTTCACAGATTTACTGTCGTCTTTTGTCTTCAGTTGATTTAATCTAAGGCTGTGGCTGGAAGTCAGTTGTAGTTGTGTTTCTGCTGATCTTTTCTCTTTTTTCTGTTCTTATTGTTCATCTTTCCTTCAGTGATTTTGCTTGTTGACAGCAGGTGTTCATAATTAATTCACAATCATCACTTAATTAATCACTTAAGTATCTCATTAACATTAACTTTAAAAATTCAGAGTTATTTTAACTCTCTGTAGAGAGGGACCAAATGTTCTCTGAGCAGAGTTAATTTAACTCTAGGGATTTTGCTGTGATACAGATGTTGAGATGTTTTATGTTCTGTAAGCTCTCAGTTGTCCTGCTGAGATTCCCTCATACAGACACATTCAACATCAACTGAAAAACACTGAGATTGTTTCAGTGACTGGAGCCGTTGTTCCAGCATGTCTGT
This sequence comes from Rutilus rutilus, assembly GCA_021464565.1. Lineage (NCBI taxonomy): Eukaryota > Metazoa > Chordata > Actinopteri > Cypriniformes > Leuciscidae > Rutilus > Rutilus rutilus. Next base: position 59,951,424 of record JAJAQA010000001.1, read on the forward strand.
GGAAATGGAATCGTCATGGCAACAGCAATGATCATAAACTCTGAAGAGGAAAACACAAGTGCCTTTATCGTCTCTCCTAATGTGCATCTCGATCAGATCGTCCTCTGTTTCTCTACCTTAGAATATTGTTCAAAAGAACTGCTAAAATCTGATGAATAAATCTCAAAAACTAAGTTCAGAAAAACTCAGTAATGAATGGCGACTCGATCTATCAGACCTAAAGAGAAAATAGCATGAAATAAAGTAGGACAGATCATGATTATTAGTGACATTTTGAACATTAATAAAAGTCTAGCACAATATTATGCTTCCAAATGAATGTATGCAGGATATGACACAAATATGGAAAAGCTAGATTTTATTTTTCAATCAGTTACAGTTTCTGATTTTAATCCAGAGAAATAATAAAAGTAATTTTAAAAGTACTGCACAGGATTGAATACAAAAGTTCTGAAACAAAAGACATGTGTAAACCGGTCAAGTAACAGTATGACACCTTCTAAACGTCCTGTAAACATTTGTAATACATTATATCTAAACTGCCTCAGTACTACAACATTCAGGTAGAACTAGAAGATATAAAAACTAAATCAAGTTTTACTCTCCTAACTGACCAATCGATTCAGTCGGAGGAATGAGGTAAGTGTGTTTTTCTGAGTAAAACGTCTCTCTTGTATTCTGTCTGCAGTAAACACTAGAGTTCAGGCAGTCAAACGGTTTATACTCTTCTTCATGATGAAGAGGAGAAGATCAGGTAACCAATGGTGTAAATACATTACTGTATGTCCTTCAGTTTGGATGTTTTCATTATTAATGAGAGGGAAGTCGTGGACTAATGGTTAGAGAGTCGGACTTGTAACACAATGGTTGCGGGTTCGATTATCAAGGAAACGACTGAGATGCCCTTGAGCGAGGCACATAACCGTGTGTGTGTGTGTGTGTGTGGTTCTGTGTGTTTTTTCACTACTAGCTGCTCCTAATGTGTGTGCACTAACTTGGATGTGTTGAATACAGAGGACAAATTCTGAGCATGGGTTACCAAACTGGGCCTTTGCGTCACTTCACCTCACTTTCCTTTCACTTTCACAAATCATTGCTGCCCTCTACTGAAAATTGAAATGGAAAATTAAAAATATCAAAAGCATCTTCAGCATTCACAAAATAATGCCAGTATTTATTTATACATACAAATCGCTCTTTTTGCTTTTAGGTGAAGTGTGTGATTCTAGCATCTACAAACATCATATATTCAGATTATGCTGATAACACACATACAGGAATATTCCAACAGCAGTGAAGCACGTCAACATCTTTTTCAGAATAAAAGCTTAACCACATTATGGATCCTCAGTGTTGCCGTGTCAGGTTTTTTAAGATCCTCAAACAAGTTGTGCAATGTTACACACATCACCTTAAAACGGTTTACATCTAAACTGTTGCCATTTGTGAAAACGTGCCATAAATGCAACGCAAGGCCCTTTTGATTTTCATGACTCCAAATCATACTAAAATAGACCACCAATTAATTTTAGGTTTTGATACATGACATATCAAACTTGACACCTTTACATCTCGCCTGAATTAAACATGAAAAAGCCTCTATAGCAAAAACACTTCGCTGAAATATTTAACCCTGTTTTTATTTTAAACGTTTCCAGTTAGCATATTTACTCTTGAAGACATACTAATACTAAAAAATAAAAACTAAAACATGAGAAAAATGACTGTATTAACTACACTAAAACTAAATTATAGTGAAAACAAAACAATTGAATTTAACAGAAATAAAAACTAAATTCAAAACTATAACAGTTTAACGTTATAAATAAGACAGTTTACAGATGGATTTAGTCATTTTACAAAACATAGTTAATGCAACAGAAACCCACTGTTGATTATGACTGAAGATGATGATGAAACATGAATATGGAATAAAATCTGCTGCTAGATTCATCTCTGGGACTCTGATGGGCCGATTCTTCAAAAGTGTTCACACCTGTTACCTTTTCCCGAGCCTCATCTCTCTAGATCTGCGTTGGTTGTTTCGCCTGCTTGTTGATTCCAGAGAGAGTTTATCATCATCACCAGATCTCAAATCGTGGGTCTGTGAGGAAGAGCTTTCTGGATTCAATTCTGTTGTTAAAGAGCCTACAGATACAAACACACATTGATATTAGAAACAGCAGCTGAAACAAACACACCATCATGAACAGAAATCAGATTTGTAGACATAAATTGTTCCATTGTTTTAAATTTCTTTTTAATGGATGATAAATTGTAGTAGATAGCAAAGGAAAAGCAGAAACAAAATGGCCTTGAATCACAGAGAAATCACTTCAACTCAGAGATTGCAGTTTTATTTTTGAGCCTCATGTTTGTTGCATACTGTAATGGTGCGTTCACACCGGACGCGTTTAGCGCGTCAGGCGCGAGTCATTTCAATGTTAAGTCAATGCAAAGACGCGTTAAGCCTGGTTTATACTCGACGCGTCCGCACGAGCGCGAAGGTGCGCGCGGCAAAAATGATGTCATTGCGGTGGGCGGTCGTGCGCGTTGGGTTCGCAAGACCCAATTTCGGCTGGCGGTGTGCGCGACATTTTTTGTAACAACGCGCGCGGCGCCGCATCCGAAGATGAACGCCTTCGAGCCGAATCTGGCCGAGCTCGAACTTCTCACCACACCAGCACCCAGTTTGCAGTATAAATGAGTTGCTTACATTTAAAAAATGAGCATACAATAGCATAAAAAGTATTTTTAATGAACATAAAGGTCCATGTTTAATAAAAATGTTCACGAAACTTAATGAAATGTTTAGTGAAATTAGAAAATATGAAGGAGATCGTTGATTTAGTTATGTTTTTTACACATTCTAGTATACATATATTTTGTTTTATTGTCACGAGTAATAATCTCAGGGTTTACTGGGTTTTACACGATTCTTTTTGTGGTGTGGTATTGGTACTAAAATAAACATTGTCACGTGTGTATAGCTTTCTTCTTCTCACTGCTGATTCCTGGTGGTTTAGAGGACAATTACTCGAGTCGCCCCCTATCGTTTCAAAGAATAGTACAACGGCGAGCGCGTCAAGTATAAACGCCTCGTCCGTTTCGGGAGGTGCGCGCGCAGTCTGCGGAGACTCGCGCTGCGGAGCCAGGCGAAAGTATAAACAAGGCTTTAGACGCGAATTCGCCTCGTTCGCGCGAATTGAGCGTCTGGCGCGTTAAGCGCGAATGATTTTATTAGTGCTATTTGTGCATTCACGCGTTTGACGCGAATTCGCGTCTGCCGCCCGAGTTGAAAAATCTGAA
>JAJAQA010000001.1:60562232-60769732 GCA_021464565.1 Rutilus rutilus
ACTGATAAACATAAACAGATTTGGTGATTGTGCTCTTAAGGGCGTCGAAACTAATATAAATAGGTTTTTCTATTTACAACGTATTTTTGCAGCATTAAGCAATGTAGCCAATCACAAACATATCTGAGGTTTTCTTGAACACAATGGCCAATAAGACGTTTTTTAAGTTAGAATCCCTTCACCGCTCTAAACGCCGGGGTTTTTGTCCAGTGCTGAGATCTGCACACTCAAATCCTCTCATTATTATTTAACTTGTAACAAAAAAAATGTAGACATTATTAGGGGTGTAACAATACATATGGTTCTTGAACTCTGTGCTAATTAATATCCAGTGGCAACCACCAAAGATTGTCTGATCAGAACAATTAAGTGATGTCCTTTTAGGAGGAGCTACACTCAAAAAACAATTGTCTACATTTATGTATTTTAATTGCATATAAAATTTCCATCCAGTAGGATTACATCGTTTTAACATGAACAAATTGATAATCCGAGTGTGATTTATATTTGTCAGTAATACATAAATGAAACGGGTATGATTTATGTAACTACATTTACATTTATTCATTTAGCAGACGCTTTTATCCAAAGCGACTTACAAATGAGAACAATAGAAGCAGTTACACTAACAGTAGGACAACAATTTGCAAGTGCTATGACCCTTCTCAGTTTAATCTAATGCAGTACATGTTTTTTTTTTTTTTTTTTTTTTTTTTTGAATAGAATAGAAGAGAAAGTGTTAGTATTGATGGATTACTGAAGTGTTACACAAAACTGAAGTGTTAGTATAACTGTATTAATAAACTGAATGTGAATCATATTTGTCCGTCATACATGAATGAAATGGGTAAGATTTATGTAATAGTACACAGCAAAATGCCCATGTTAAATTAACACTGCCTAGTGTTCGTGTGTGCACACTACTGAGTGTTAAAGTACCTTTGAAGCAGTGCTGAAGTTAGTGGGATAATTAAGTGATGATTGAGCATTAATGATAAACACCTGCTATTAACAAGCAGAATCAACAAAGGAAAGAGAAACAAGAACAGAAAAGAGAGAGAGAAACTTAGATGAAATCAGCTGAAGATAAAAAGACATTAAATCTGTGAAGATCTCAGCAGAGGAGGATTGAACAACTCAACAAACATTACCAGCTTCACTTATACTAACTAGATTGACCTTATTTCTGCCATTTCTGTTTTAATGAAAATAGTTTCATTTGAAGTCACCATGATGGAGATATGTTGCTTTAGTTAGGCTCTTGACCCTTGACCTTTTAACATTAGTTTTTTTCTCTGGCTCCTGTAACTGTGTTTATAAAGCACATTTGTTACATCAAGGAAAGCTACAATTATTTAGTTCTGTCTTGCACTAATAATAATGATCATGCTTTTACTAAACTGCGTCAGCGTCCAGCGTCCAGCGTCCAGGACCTTAGCACAGTCTGGGTCCTATCTATAGTCAGTGACTGACTGCCCGACTAAATCCAGGGTTCTCAAGTCTCACGCATTGGCCGTGAGACACACGCAATTCAACCAGTTCACACGCTCACACGCCACACCGTGTATTTCTCACGCTGAAAAGGCAATGCCAACCAAGTTGTCCTGCAAGCTTTATATATAACGTTGTATACGAGGCGCAGGCACACAAACTGAAGTTTCCTGCCGCCAGCACGTATCTCGGCCAGATTGCGTCATAGATGCGCGAACCATAGGCGCGAACACACGGAAGTTGACGGAAAATTCTCGGCCGCCGTAAGTTCGTCACTTGTTTTTCCAAACTGTTTGGAGCAATTTGTTATATTTTTGTAATTTTTGTATATTTGTAATTTTGAATTATGAGTATATTGAATTATGAGAATTTTGAGTATATTTAATGTGATGAATTGCTCTGTCATTTATCAGATTTACCAATTGTTATAATTTCAATTTGTGCTGGTTAATTATGAACAATGGGTAAAATTGAGGGGCGGGGACGGACGGACGGGGGCGGGGCTCCATTAGGGCTCCTCCCCTAACCGCATGTGATCTCACTCCAAGCTTTTGATAAAACTTGAGAACCCTGTAAATCACAACAGTGAATTAAACTACTACACATATTCAAATAACCGTATGAACATATTCATGACTGAGCCTAAGTTTAGAACAACCACTTTAGCACAAAACGGACCACTATTGGATATATAAGTAACTGTGCGTGTGTGCGCGTGTGTGCGCGTGCGTGTGTGTGCGTGTGTGTGTGTAACTCTGCAACTGCATTACATTTCAGTCACTTGGCCTGCGGGTCATATGGAATGATCAGGTGGTCCAGTTGTGTTCCACAGACCATAAGCTTTGCATCCTTTGTATATTATCTGTAAAAATGAAGCACACTAACATGAACACTTACTGTTGTTGTAGATTATCTGGCTGTATGGTGACAGAGGAAGGTTGTGCTGCTCTGGCATCAGCTCTGAGTTCAAGCCCTTCACACCTGAGAGAGCTGGGTCTGAGCTACAGTCACCCTGAACCCGTGACTCTGGACAAGTATGTGAGCAGTAACAATCCTCCTGTCTTCTGTCTATATATGTGAGAGAATTTGCCATTGTTTTTGTTGTTGTCAAGAGATGCTTCTTTAGTTATGAAAAAAGATTGCAATTTAATAATAAAAAAAAGTCAGTTTATTTATTAAAGTTATCTACTTGTAAAATAAATCTCGCTTTGGGTGCCCGGCCAGATGTTGTGCTTCACTAGGCGTCTGAGAGCATTATGAACATTATTTGCATTGAAAAAACAAACACACTCACAAAAACAAAAAAAACATCTGAATGTTCATTTGACGTTGAGCTTTACATTATACTTAAAACTATATTGTTGTCCTGGATGGAAGCTCAGATTCTCTATATGATGAATTTAGGAATTTATGATGAATTTATGAATTTATGATGAATAGGATTTGGTGCACAACAGATCCATTGACTAATGTCTAATCTTGTAAAATGCTCCCCGTACACAGAGTACACGTGATCGAGAATTCAAAGGGAGCTTGCATTCAAATGTGATTACCCCCAACCCCTTAAATGTATCCTGTCATCAGAAGAGCAACTTCACCTTATAAGTATTTTTATTTTGGAAAACGATATATATATATTTTTTTTTAACGAAAATTTTTTTTTTTTTTTTTTTTTTTTTTTTACTTCATTCCTACTTAATTACTATCACTACATTCCAAAACATATAATTTTTACTCCATTATATTTCATAAAACCGTATTGTTTGTTGTTGTTTCGAGCTGAAATTGACACATGCCCCAACAAAAGTCATGTCTGATTCATGAACAAACTGATTCTATCTAATGCACCTGTGGAATTAGTTCACAAGTCACACTGAACAATTAATTTGTGAATCAGACTGACCCGATTGCAGCTGTCCTTGATTAAACAGCTGTGTGTTTGACTTGAAGCTGCGCAGACCGATCAGTGTATGACATCAAATTACCGCGAGAGCGATTCGGACACATATGGAGCGTCTGTTCTCTAATCGCTCTCAGTAATTTGATGTCATACACCGATCAGTCTGCGCAGCGCCACTTCAAGTCTGACACCTAACAACTCACTGATTCAAATGATCCGGTCAAAATGAGGCAAGATCCAGTCGCCGGAACTTGAACATGCAGGGCCGGAGTGGGGCCACTTTTCAGCCCGGGAGTTTCAGGCCCAAGACCGGCCCACTTTTTCCATGGTGGAATTCCAAATTAGCACTTTTTCTAAATTGGATAAATGAAGCAACAGTTCAGCTCTTACTGTTGTGTAGTTTGTATTAATACCATGGGTTAACATAGGTCCGTGTAACGCTTTGCAGTTCTTTGTTCAATTTGAAATTTAATAATCAGAAATGAGAAAACGGCCCCTTTATTCGTTTTTTCGTTTTTTCAAAAAAACGAAAAAACGAGATTTCGGCTTGATTTTTCGTTTTTTGGTTCACAGGCAAAAAAACGAATAAATGACTTCAAAATTCGTTTTCCACATCTGGGCGGCCTGACACGCCCCCTTCCGCCGATTGGTCAAGCAAATCTGAGCATGTGACGTCATCAGTTGTCGCTCTGGTCAGGTCTGTTCAACAAAATAATAGTCCTCTACTATGGCTACAGATTCTTAAACTGTACAGGGCAGGTCCTATTGGGCTTTCTTCTGTGCAACTTTACACGTTTCACAGAAATCATTACATCAGAAATATTAATTATTAGTTTGCCACCAGCCTGTTTTATTTAGCTGTGTGTGGTGAAGCTGCGCTTGACAGCGCCGAGCGGGAGAGGCTCACTGACCAATGTTCAGATCAGCAGTCAGAACTTTTCTTTTAGACGCTCCGTTTTGCCACGGGATGGTGATTGCAAATACTGTAATGCCAATCGGCTGAGGGTGGGTACCAATGATGGTGAAATACATTTTTACTGAAACTGTAATCATAGCCGCGACCCGCGAGAATGAGACAGGTGATTGACAGGACGATAGCGGAGGCAATTAAAGGCGCTAGATAACTTATGTTAACAAAAACATAGCCTAAATAAAAAAAGTGTTTAACCATTTCATGCATGAATTATGATAACCTCAGTCAGGATTTTTTTTCCTATGTGTTTTTATTGCTCTTAGGGCATGGAAAACAAGATTTTATTTTTTATTTTTCATTTTACAAAATTTTCAAAGAGATTTTCAGATGTCCACTTGAATGGAGAGCATGCGTTTATGGTTTAAACTGAAGAGATATTGTATTAAATATAATACAATAATCAAACAGATAAAGTATGTGTATTTAACAAACTAATCAATTAAATTATATCAAATCATCTGAAAACTATAAAATATATACAAAAATATATAAATGCAAAATATTGCAAAGGCAATTGAACTCCATACGTTTTCTATGCAGTATCTGACATTTCATCTCTTTTTGAACGACAACGTGCTGTCAATTTCCACCAAGAAGAGTTCCAAAATGCTTTGAAAATGTTAATTGATCCTGTTCGAGTTCATGCTTAATAGTTTGCCTTACTGTCCTCTGAATTAACACAAAGTAGTTATTAGTAAAAATGGTGGAAACTGGATCAAGTTCCTGTGGAATCAATAAATGTCGCGGGCATCTTCAGTTGCCAGAGAAACTGTTAGTCAAGTCTTGATCACTAGCTTTAACCGAGGACCTCGGCCAATGTTTCATATTCGCGTCATGCCTTCCATATAACAACGCCCTTCAGCACTAGCCTAGAGTACCTTATTGCTTTTATAAAACGGTTACCACACAATACAAATATTAAACCCGAAAAATATGTAGCCTATCTATGCAACTTTCATGAAGTAAAATCACTAAAAGCCAATTCCTTCCGCTGGAAAAAAAAAAATAGTCCCTGACCATAAAGCAACAGGAGAACTTACATTATTTCTCCATTAGATGGAGACAAAGACTGTCTTAATGAGTGAGTCAGTCAGTAGAGAAGACTTTTGAAATGACTCAAACTTGTGATCACGGAGAAGAAAGACGCAACTGACATGAATAGGCACGGACAACCCCTTAACTGTTAAAAGTACAAAATATCACAGCGGACATTCAAACGGATTTTTTATTATGAATATAGGACTGACCTGAAGGAAAATGCTATAATATATATCTAGCCTACTGTAAATGCAGGCCGTCTGGCTATAATTGTTGTAGAAATTGTGTTACTAAGACTTTTGTACACCCAAATAGTTGAATTTCCAAAACAGCCTAATACATGAATGAACCTCATCGATTATGATCTAGTCTAACATCATAATGGCCTTACTACCGGATACTTTGTTTGAACAGTTTCTCTGGCAACTGAAGATGCCCGCGACTCAGTGCGAACTGCAGTGCGCCGAGGGTTTGAAGTATGCTGGTCAGGCTGGTTGTTTCCACTAATGCTGCGGCAGCTTCCTGCAAAAGCTCACTAACAGATTTCGCCATATCTCGTCGTCTCGATTACAATATAATCACATTTAAATCATTTCGTTTCACACATTCAACATATGCAGCAACAGGGACGTCGGTGACTTCGCTTTACAGAAGGCGTGCCTCTAGCGCCGTTACAAGCCACACCCACTCATTAACATAGAATTTGCATGCAGGTTGTCTTTGAAAATGAAAACGAAAATGAAAACTATGAAATAAAAGAGGAAGTAAAATGAAAACGAAAATTTACATTTGAATTTGAATTGTGTCACTATTATTGCGTGAGCATTAATAAAGAGCTTTGTAAAAACTGTATTTGTAGTTTCTTTTTCACGTTTGGTTTTTCATTTTAATATTGGCAGTCTTGCCTCGAGACTGTAGTGAAAATGAAATGTAAAATCACCAATTGCATTTTATTTTTCAATTTGACAGGGATGATGCACTGTCACCGTGAAAATGAAATCATTTAATTTTAATTCTCAATTGTGTCACATATTTTGCGTACAGATTTCTGTAATGAAATCGTTAATCTGGTTTTCATTTTCATTTTAATCATTTAATTTATTTATTTAAATTTGGCAGAAAATGCCTTCCATACAAAGCCAAGCCTCCTTCAAAACACATGAACGCGTACAGCAGAGAGCAAACAAAAGCATCACAAGAGAAGGCGTTAAATTATCTCATGTCTCAAAGCACATCACATTACAATAATAATGAACATAAACAACTTAAACAGCTCTGACCTGTACACCTGACTGCTGCAGATTCATTTCGCCATTGATAGTGTCGAGATGGAAACGCATAAATTTGAGCCATGAACCGCTCCGAGTATAACGTCATGGGTTTCCATATCTTTAAAATTATAGTATTTATGGCATTAACTCAGCATAAGTTCATTGCTTTGGTTTTAAACTGCTGGCTTCATACACTTGCCGACTTTGTGAATAATTACAGAGAAAGACTGGACATCATAAGCTGCATTTCCACTGTCGGGCCAAGATTTCACCAACAAATGGAAGTTTTATCAGAAAACTAACAGAAAGAAATCACTGGAAGCAGCGAGATCGCAAAACGAACATGATAAAAGTGACCGTTTGCTGCCATTTTTGTTGTTTACTAAAACCCAAGCGTCCATGTTTTACCACAGGTTTATAATAAAAAGTGATACAATGATCATAGTGAATTAATTTGAGTCAAAATTGCACATTAGTCACACTGAAATAAAGTGGTTTACCATTAATTCACAAAAGAAAGAGGACACACAAGTGTGAATAGTGTCCTCTTTGGGAATAGTGAAAGAGGACACAAGCCCCGGAAGTTTTTTTTCAGTGGCAGCAATGGTGCCAACGCTCCCTTTGCACCATCTGGTGGTGATTTGCAAATTATCGCGATTATTTGTGTAATTTTACATACATTTGTATGTAATTTAAGAAAACCGAATAAAATACTGTATAAATAATACAGATTTTTTTTTTCTGTATAAAAATGAGAATTACTGTAATTTGTCATTAATGGCACAATATTTAAAATAACAACCGAGTTGTTTTTACAGATTACAATTTTGCAGATATTGTTTGTAATTTTACAGTTTTGACTGAAATTTAAAAGAAAAGAAAAAAAAGTTACTTTTGATAAAATTAGGCTTTATTAATAGTGTTGTGTCTATCAAATATAAATGAGAAAGCATGTAATGTTCCATCAGTAATGCTCCAGTGTGCTCTGAAACAAAAGTTTAATTTCACATTGTGTTTGCTTATTTTACAGTCAACAATAAAATGTCCCTTGGTTAAAGTGATGGGTTTAGCAGGGTTGATGAAAGATCCAGATTTAGTATATCAAACAATTACATTAAGATTAAGTGATAAATACGTAACATGTCGGATGCGTGTGGTTAATTGTGCTCTGTGGATCATTTTTAATAGATGAAATGATTGGGATAATATAGGCTCATAATATAATGACCATGTCCTGTAGGGGTGACCCCAAATAGTCGAAGATTCGATGCTTCGATAGGAGGAGCCTGATTCAACTACCGATCTCACGGTCGAATCTTCGCAGAGGTGTTATGAAACGAGGATCATGCCACTTTGGCTATATGAGGGCGCTCAATGTTGATTTCACATAGAACTACCGGTTTTCTGTCAATACGTTAATATTCAGCCTATTATGATAATGTTGTATATAAAAATGTGCAAAGAAAGAAGCTTTTAATAAATATTTTTTAATGTGCGTGAATAAATCAAAACACCCTGTGACAGATTTTGTAACGGTGGTCGCCGCCCTAACTTAAATAATTATTTTAAAGAAAAAAACTTCGGGCGCCAGACAGGATTAAACCTGTCAAAAATTAACTTAACCCAGGATAGCACGAAATGTAACCACCTGTTACACAACAAATAATAATAATCCAAGAAAAAAGGTCATTTCACAAGGGATATTTATTCTTCCACATATGCTCAAAATCACAATCACTCAGAAAAAACGAAAAGGACAAAAAAAAATATATAAAAAAAAAAATGAAGTTCACACTAGCGGTCTCTGGTCTTCGAGATCCGAACCCCGTGCCGGAAACCGACCGCGTCACGCTAATCCACGTTCGCAGATTCGTGTCCACATTCATTCACAAAAAATGTCCATAAGAAAAGAAAAGAGAGAACAAAGAAAACATTGGATAAACATCTCATTAAGTAAATCACCAACATTAAATCAACAGCAACAATAATTTTAACGGGCAACAACAATTATAAACAAAACACTAAGCACACAGAATGTGCGAATACGAAAGCTATGCGAGTGGGTGCGTGCGTGCGTATATTGCAGTGTGTGTAATGGCGGCGCAGAGGTACTGACCACGTTTGCAGGTATTGAAGGCACCAATGAGTATCGCGGGTCAACAGACACCAGATAGGTGGATAAGCGTTTTTTGCCTTGTCTTCAGGACAGCTCACGACAGTTGGTCTGGAAATGCAATGCTTCAGTCACGCACCAGACATAAGTTACACGTGAAACAGCTGATTGACACGCAGCCGTCTTTCCACCGTAAACCATTACTCATACGGGCAACCCTCATGTGCAAACAAACGGATGACGCTTCTGATTCAGGTATGACACACTCCCTTTAAATACAACTTCCTTCCGTCGTTAATTGACACACACCACCCAAAATCACGCTAAAATGAAAGTGAAAGTAAACAATGTTGTGGGACAGATTCTCTTGTTTGCCACAATTTAAGTTTCACTTTCAATCCGTGACCGACAGAGGAGCGTACGGCGGCAAGGATTTAAATCTTTAACAATGTCTGGGATAAGAAAATCTAAAGTGTGGATGTACACCATCAGAAAGGATATTCTCCGAGGCTGGATTTAGCACCAGAAAAACCATGATCGCACTTCTGCCGGCCAACGTTAACAAGGCCGCAATGCGTTCCTAGTGCGCGCGTTTTCATATTTTAATTTAACTATTTTAGGAGATTAAGTTGTTAAACGTTTTTCACGTTAAGTGGTTTAGAATGTATTTTATCCGCGCGCACTAAAGACTACAACGGACTCCAACGGAGTGAAAGACTGGATTTGTTCTCTCGATCAGGTAGGGTACAAGTGATTTCAAAACTTTCAGCCGGTTCTAATTAGATTTTTGGATGCTGTGAACATTTTTAGCTAAAAAGACTGCCACTCCAGTTTAGCATTTATTGTTGTTTCTGCAGCTAAAAATACAAAGTTGAAAATTCTGACTAACTTTCGTTATTGTAATAATTTATTTTTATTTTATTTATTGATCTGTCAGGGTTATCTAATCTAACTATTTGTGGCTTGTGTTTTGAATATATGTTCCCCTGCACTTTAGGCATTTTGCACACATTTGCTCCTCATCTTGTGACTTGATTCTGATTTATTTCGTTTTGTATTTTTATTTATTAGAAAGGTATATTCTGTTCTAATTTAACTTAGTAAATTAATTGTTTATTTTTTCGGTGCATCGATGTTGTGCTGTACTTAGAGCCTGCTTGCGCAGCCATTAATTTAGCCGATTTAATTTGATTTGCATGTGAAATGTAAATCCTGTCTGCAGTGTGGCCTTTCTGGGGTTATTTATGTTATTTCTTAGTTTTATTGATGCAAAATGTATTTATACATTTTTGAAATGTTAAAGCCCCGCCCCCATACACATGATTCGACTATTAGTCGACTATAGGCACTTGACGATTCTGATTCGACTATGAAAATCCATAGTCGGGGACAGCCCTAATGTCCTGTAAGAAAGGCATGTGGATTGGAAAATCTCTTTTTCAATTTGTTTCCATGAAGACTGTGAACAAGGATCAAATCATTTCACGACTGAGAACAGACACTATTTCATCTCTGTCTGATTTAAAGCAGAATGCAGGATTTAATGACCTGCACTGTTAGACTTTTCAAGGGTTTTTTACAGTAACTTACTGGCAACACTGTTGCCAGTAAGTTACTGTAATTAAGAGTTACAGTACCAAACCGTATTTCAGTTTTGTGTAATACAGTGCATTACTGTAAAAACGAAGCTAATCAGTACAGTGCATTACTGTAAAAACTAAGCTAATCAGTACACTACTGTAATTATTTTTATTTGTACTAAATATAAATTAGATTTGATAATTTTGATATATGATTAATTTTATTTTTATCCTACATAAGTACTACTTTCATACAAACCAATTAGACAAAGTTATCACAAAATACCATTTTTTTATTTAAAACATTTCATATATATCACAAAATAAACATGCCAATGCTGGAAATGATGTGTGAAATTTGTACACATTAATGGGTGAGTTTAGAGACAACATTTTTTGTGTTAATTTGAACTCATTCATTGTGTTAATGATTTTAACAAAGTAAATATGTCAGAGAGGTTAGCACAAAGATGTGTAAACGTGTTAAATTAACACATTATGTGCTGTCCTTCATTGCAAACATTTTTGAAAACATTCATAAAACCATAAACAAAACATTAGCATTTGACTAAATGAATGTAGAGTCATTGGTTGTTTAGCTTATACAAGTATTATAATGAAATATCAACCATTACATTCATAAAACTGCAGAATATAAATAAATGTTTAAGCATTCAAAAAGGAAATGTCCAAAACAGGACAAAACACAGTTCTTTTCACAATACAAGACACATAACCCCACCTTAAAAATAATTTCACTTATTTCCAAAAATGTGTTGGATTCATGTGCACTGGTGGCCAAAAGAAGTATTTAAGTGTCGTAATGTTTTTGAAAGAAGTCTCTTTGATGCTCAAGAAACATTCTTATTATTATCAATGTCTGACTGTCTACTCCATCTTTTCTACAGCATAGGAGTAAAAGTCATCATCAAAATAATCTTTAAAAAGCCAACACAATGTTTTTGTCCACCTTTGTGAATAAATGAACTTCTCCAAAGATTGGTTCCTGTTCAGAACTTGATTGACAACATCAGAGTGTTCCCTGGTCTGCATGCGTGCCCACAAACACAAATGTACTCAGTCCTTCAGAGGAGATCCCGGTTCCAAAACTATATGAGAGAGAGAGAGAGAGAGAGAGAGAGAGAGAGAGAGAGAGAGAGAGAGAGAATATTAGTGTCACATTATTTTTAACCTCCTTTTTTGTTAATTTTTATTATTATTTTCACAAAAACTTAAGAATATATATTTGTAAACAGCTTTTGTCAATAAATAGCATACAAAAGAACTAAATTAAATTATGCCAGATTAAATTTTAATACTTACAAATCCTAAATTCTGTCCAAAAATGCTGAGATCCATAGAAAGAACGACTAAAATAGATGATTTTAGCCCATTTCAGCTTGTCTGCAGTGAAGGAGTACCTGTTTGAGACAAATACACAGTAAGATACATGCAAGAAATCACTGTGTGATGATCGTTCTCCTTCCTAAAGTAGTTAACCCACCTGTGCGCTGATATAGGACCTTCCTAGTCAGGTGGAACTGCAATGGTAGAGAGTCTTCTGGCTAATAAAATATAAAAATAATGCAAAAATATAAACTTAAGTTGTTTAGAATGCTAGATTTGGTCTGAATGAATTAGTGAGAGTTTTACTGCAGTGCTTACCTGGATACATTTAATCTGGTGAGACTGAACAAAGACAATGGTCCATCTTCTGATTGGTTCATTTGCTATGTAATAAAGTTAGACATAATGCAAAGGTCACTTATTTGATATAAAGTTAGCCAATTGTATAGAGATTTTATAAGATATTGTAAGCTACCTAGTCTGCACCAGTGGCTCAAAAGCAATTTTCACATAGCGTATGCAAATCATTTCAGCAAACTTATCTCAAAATATATCACAAATGGGCTGGCCTATACCTCTGGAATCTTGCTAAGTCACTGGCGCGAATTGGCGCTTTGTTGCAGTTGCCTTTAAACACAAAAATGAAAGTAAATATTACATTTCATTAAAAAAAAAAAAAACTATATGGTATAGTTTGCAAACTAATGCTAAAACTATAAAGGTTCTCATCAGTAGGCCAACATTAGGCTATAAACAGAATTTCACATTAGTTTATTCACATTTATTGTTAATGTAAACGCGTTGCTCGTTGGCATATTTTAACTCGACAATTCAATAATCTAACAAAGTGTGTAAAATGAAACGTACGTTAGCTCAGTTTACCATGGTAAAGTTCGTTACCGCCATGTTGACGACGAGTAACATTAACGTTAACGTTATAACATACGTTAAACTGGGCACAATCCTGTCAACACCCAGTCTATGGTCAACATACACAGAATGTTTTTTTTTTTTTTACCTTGCTTGTTGATCTCTCTCTCGGTGAAGTGAATTCCGTCTCTTCCCCGGGCCAGACACGAACGTCGCGATCCAACAAAAGATCCCCATTACCTTTACTGGATGTCTGTCTGACGCGACACACAAATCCCAGACAGTGTAGTGATGCGCGCCGCGGCCGTTATGTTTCAGACGTAGTCCGATACGAGTCCAAGCACTCGCGCTAGTTCTTACAAGGGATAAACAGGTTTGCATTTAAAGGTCCGGTCGCTTCAATGTGTCCAATATAGACAGCCTCTGGCTATTATAGCGTTGTAGACACGCGGTGTAAGGCAAAAATTAGGAAATAAAAAGCACGGTGGAATGGTGCCAGCCAGAGAGGCAGTTACGTCAAATACAGTAGTATACAGCAAATTTAAAAAATACAGTAAGTCTCTGTATGTGGTGTTAGACGTCACAGAAAATTCCCATGATGCAATTGGAATCACAGTTATTTACTGTAAAGAGAAATAGCAGTATAATACTGGGGGATTTAAAGTAAATAACTGTAGAAATTACAGAAAAGTCTAACAGTGTGCAGTCTCTAATGAAAATAACTGTATTTTTACACTTACAGTGAATATATGCACTGCAAACATCAACGACAGCTTTAACTTGTCATTACTGTAAAGTGACCATGGTGTAAGTGGGATAATCCATGACTAGGTGTGTGTTACACGATTTGAATGAACACAGACAAACCAGCAAACACAAAGAAGAGAAATATAAATCAAGATCTAAACTTAAAGAGAACACAAGAAAAAGAAAAACAAGAACAAAGTATTATTATAATTTTTTTTCCTGATTATTTTTAGCAGGTTCATATTGTTTTATTTTTCATACTGATTCATTTCAAATTATTTTTTTCTAATTATTCTTTTAGTAAATATTGTCCATCCATTCATTAAACCACTTGTCCTTCAGTGCTGGCCAAAAGTATGAAACAATAAGATTTTTTTTAAATGTTTTTAAAAGTCTCTTCTGCTCACCAAGGCTGACTTTATTTGTTCAGCCTTACAGTAAAAACAGAAATATTATTTTAAAATGACTGTTTTCTATTGTAATATATTTTAAAATGTAATTTATTCCTGTGATCAAAGCTGAATGTTCAGCATCATTACTCCAGTCTTCAGTGTCACATGATCCTTCAGAAATCACTCTAATTCTCTCAGATAAACAATAACTTATTTCTTCATTCTGGATGCAGACACAATGTTTCAGGAATCTACTTCACAATCACTATTAATCAGTCCTACACTGTTACAGATTCAACTATATACTGTATTTACACCCATGTTTATCAGTTAAGGCACTGTCAAATACTTTATACACAAAGATGGTTCACTCATATTACTATGAATGGGAGAAACTGCAACACACAATATAGTGTAATAAGTCCCGCCTTCTAAATAAAAGAGCCAATGGCCAGTTGGTGAAGTGATCGCATCACTGCTGCTGTTTGAAGCTCTGGTTGCTATAGAAACAGTCAGTGTCCTGAACTGATGCAGCCTGAAAAATAAGCTTTTGTCATGATTTGAGTATTTAGAAACAACATTTATGAGACAGTTGTTGTCAGAATTTATTTGGGGATTTCAAATATGAAAATTAGAAATAAGCTTGGCAAACAGCTTTGCAGAATTTGATGTTTCCCCATTCAAAGAGAGAAGCGTTTCAGAAATGTCTGTGGAGTGAAATGGCTTAAAGAGACTTTGTGCTGATGAGAACCTTTAGCTGACAAACACAGTCATTCATAATTAACCCTACATGAAAGAAAGAAAGAAAGAAGGAAAGAAAGAAAGAAAGAAAGAAAGAAAGAAAGAAAGAAAGAAAGAAAGAAAGAAAGAAAGAAAGAAAGAAGGAAAGAAAGGAAAGAAAGAAAAAGAAAGAAAGAAAAGGAAAGAAAGAGAAAGAGAAAGAAAGAAAAGGAAAAAGCAAAGGAAAGAAAGAGAAAGAGAAAGAGAAAGAAAGAAAAGGAAAAAGCAAAGGAAAGAAAGAAAGAAAAGGAAAGGAAGAGAAAGAAAGAAAGAAAGAGAAAGAAAGAAAAGGAAAGAAAGAAAAGGAAAGAAAGAAAGAAAGAAAGAAAGAAAGAAAGAAAGAAAGAAAGAAAGAAAGAAAGAGAAAGAAAGAAAGAAAAAAGGAAAGAAAGAAAGAAAGAAAGAGAAAGAAAGGAAAGAAAGAGAAAAAAGGAAAGAAACAAAGAAAAGGAAAGAAAGAAAGAAAAAGAAAAAAGCAAAGGAAAGAAAGAGAAAGAAATGAAAGAGAAAGAAAGGAAAGAAAGAGAAAAAAGGAAAGAAAGAAAGAGAAAGAAAGAAAAGGAAAGAGAAAGAAAGAAAGAAAGAAAGAAAGGAAAGAAAGAGAAACAAACCGAGAATTTGTGTTCACAATATGAGAAACTTCTGTTTTTGTGTAATAATCTCTCTCTCTCTCTCTCTCTGTGTGTGTGTGTGTGTGTGTGTGTGTGTGTGTGTGTGTGTGTGTGTGTGTGTGTGTGTGTGTGTGTGTGTGTGTGTGTGTGTGTGTGTGTGTGTGTGTGTGTGTTTTCTAGTGTGGATCATGGAGGAGAGTTCATGATGTCAAGATTACACAAATGTAAGTCCAGAAAGACAGATTTAGTGTGTGTTGTTGTAAATGTTGGTGTTGTAATGTGTGTGTTCTTGTGTTCAGATGCCGTTGATCTCACACTGGATCCAAACACAGCACACACTCTCCTCGTTCTGTCAGAGGAGAACAGAAAGGTGACGCGTGTGAGAGAGAGGCAGTCGTATCCTGATCATCCAGAGAGATTTGAGTATCGTCATCAGGTTCTGTGTGGAGAGAGTCTGACTGGACGCTGTTATTGGGAGGCTGAATGGAGTGGAGATGCTGATATATCAGTGTCATATAAAGGAATGGAGAGGAAAGGATGGAGTCGTGACTGTAGGTTTGGACTGAATCAGAAGTCCTGGAGTCTGATCTGCTCTGATCACAGATTCACTGTTTATCACAATAGTAACTCCACTGCTGTTTCTGCTGGTTCAGGATCCTGTAAGAGAGTAGGAGTGTGTGTGGACGTGTCGGCCGGCACTCTGTCCTTCTACAGCGTCTCTGACACACACACACTCACACACTTACACACATTCACACACACATTCACTGAACCCCTCTATGCTGGATTTAGACTTAATAATGTTAACTCTTCAGTGTCTCTGTGTCACATTTAACACATATACACACACACACACACACACGACTGACTGACACATACACACACACACACACACACACACACACACACACACACACTGACTGACACACACACATACAACTACACACACACTGATTAAAACACACAGAAAAACACACGAGAGAAGAAACAAGAACAGCAACACAGTTTTTAATGTGTGTTAGTCTATGATCAGTGTATAAACTCACTGTCCTGCTGTGTGTGTGTGTGTGTGTGTGTGTGTGTGTGTGTGTGTGTGTGTGTGTGTGTGTAATGTGTGCCCTTGTTTATATTACATTGTGGGGACCAAATGTCCCCATAAGAATAGTAAAACCTGAGATCACCTACATTGTGGGGACCAGCCAGCGGTCCCCACTTTTCAAAAGGCTTATAAATCACACAGGATGAGTTGTTTTGAGAAAGTAAAAATGCAGAATGTTTCCTGTGGTGGGTAGGTTTAGGGGTAGGGTTAGTGTAAGGGGATAGAATGTACAGTTTGTACGGTATAAAAACCATTACGTCTATGGAGAGTCCCCACAAAGATAGTGAACCAGACATGTGTGTGTGTGTGTGTGTGTGTGTGTGTGTGTGTGTGTGTGTGTGTGTGTGTGGGTTGTCTGAATGTTTGTTGATGTTGGTTTAAAGATCTTGTTGATCATAATAAGAATATCATCAGGATGTTTTCTGGGTTTTTGTTGTTTCTTTAAATATATTTGATCATCTGTTGTTTCCAGAAGAGGAAGACGAGCCGCTGAGTTTCTGTTTCCAGTTTCATTTGTTTGGTCACTTTTGTTGTCGAGTTATTGTGTTGATCTGAAGCCTGTGAAAAAGAGAGAACGACAGAGAGAGAGAGAGTTTGAATAGAAACTGCTGAACATTTATTAATAAAGTGTCAGATATGAGACGACTGAACTCCAGAGAGAATCGCAGGTTCAAGATCAGACACACACACACACACACACACACACACACACACTGAACTCTAGACAGAATCACAGATTCAGGATCAGTGACTGACACACACACACACACACACACACACACTCTGACTGAAACACACTTACACACACTCAACACCACATTCACTGAACCCCTCTGTGCTGGATTTACAGTTTATTATTCAGATTGTGTCTGTGTCACATTAAATAATAGACACACTCAACACTAAGTCACATGTCACATTAAACACACACTGACTAACACACACATCAAAAACAAAAAGTGTTGCTGTTGTTGTTTCTTCTCTTGTGTGTGTTTTCTGTGATCAGTGTATAAACTCACTGTCCTGGTGTGTGTGTGTGTGTGTGTGTGTCTGAACATTTGTTGATGTTGTTTTGAAGATCTTGTTGATCATATTAAGAATGATCATCAGGATGTTTTCTGGGTTTTTGTTGTTTCTTTGTGTAAATATGTTATTATATATTTGACTCTGTTGATTCTGTGAGGAAGACGAGCAGAGCTGATCTTCATGAAACTGCTGAACTTGTATTAATGCATATAATTTATGGAAACCATAGCAACCGCCTAGCAACCACTCAGGACACTGGACTGGTCCTTCATCAGAGGGGTTTATAGCGCTGATGAAATGATCTTTGGGACGGTTGTCTTCATGATCGGCTCTGCTCAGTTTCATCCTCGCCACTGAACACTGGTACTTTATACATGTGGATCCAGATGTTTCTCAGAAGATAATCTCATTTTAGTTATATAGAACTCACAAAGATCTTTATAATTTAATGGGGTCATTAAAGATGTTTGAAAAAGACATTACAAATTGTGAACTGCGAGAGAAAAGTAGCCTATTTATGTAAATAGATTTCAGATGCATACGTTTTTTAGTTAAAACCACCCTGACGTACAGTAAATGTATTTGTTTGATTGCATGTTTTGATTCTTAATTTCTGTTATCTGTCAGCTAGGCCTAAATGATATTGATGGAATCATATATTGCATATATTAATAAATTGTTCTTTATAAAAGTTGTATATTCTTCTCGTCTTAAAAGAATGAATAAAACCATGAACACAGTCTTAACACAGACTCCACACTCCCTGGAGATTCAATGATTTGTGTGTTCTGTGAGAATCTAAAAGAAGAATTACAGAGTCGAGATGGTTCAGTGACGGAGATTTAGGAAATAAAGGTGAATCATCCCAACCTAGAAATGATGAAACCTGTTATCAGAGGAACAACTGCCTTCACATCCACACACAGTCATTCACCAATACAAATATATTCTATGACATTTAAATGAGACTAACAATATTCCCACAACCAGTAGCTCAAATATTAAAGGGTTAGTTCACCCAAAAATAAAAATTCTGTTATCATGTCGTACCAAACCCAAGACTTTCATTTATCTTCAAAACACAAAGATATTTTAAAGGAAATCTGAGAGATTTCGGTCCATCCCTTGAAAGTCTGTTCACCCAAAACTGATGCGGTCACACTTTATACAAGGTGTTTTTCACTTCTATGTACTTCTATAAAAATAAGTTCAATGCACTCATTGTGTTCGTATTGTATTGCAAAACACTTTTGCTGCTAGTTGTTACAGTTAGCAGGGAAGAGGCGAGAATCTACTTAATAATTTATTAAATAAACTCACAAAGAAAATCCAAACAGGGAAGATGAAGACAATAATCCAAACAGGGAAGATGAGAATAATCCAAACAGGGAAGATGAGAATAATCCAAACAGGGGAAGATGAGAATAATTCAAACAGGAAACAAAAACGCAACAGTTTTACAAACACTAATGTAGAGACAACGACTGAAAAAAAGACAACTGAAACACATGGGTATTTATACACTGGATAACAATGAACAGGTGTGTGTAATGAATTACCATGGAAACAAACAAGGGTAACTTTAGAAACAGAGGCAAACTGGAACAAACTACAGGAAGTGAACAATGGAGACAGAAAATACACTTCAAAATAAAAGTCCTAGAACACAGAACACAAGGGAAATCGTGACACTGTTGAGGTGGATACGGGTACGTTTAAGGACTGGTTTAGTGCTATGGGAAGGTTTAAGGGTCAACACTGGTTATAGATGTAATTACAGAAATGTGGGTACATGCGGGTATTGTAAAAATATAAATTCTATGTAAAAACATGTATGTACACAATAAGTTCATTGTATCAAATGATTACATTTTAGTACATAATAGTTAAAGACACCCAATATAAAGTGGGACCTTTGACACTAAAATATTCGGAAAGAGATTGTGAAATAAATCAATATGAATGAAGTGAATGAATATATACAGTATATATATTTTTTTATTATTTTATATTTACTATGACACCTTCTACTTTATATAGCAGTATCCTGGCCTTAATTAATGACGGAAGTAAGCAGTTCCCCAGGAAAACCGTCCTGACAACTCAAAAATATTAATATTAAAATCATTATTAAAAACTTACCGTAGTGATTCAGGGTAAATCAAAATCACAGTTTGGAAAATACATTTTTGATATGATTGTTAAACTTTGTTCATCCAAAAAAGTTGCACAGTGTAGCTTTATGTGCCACTTTCATAAAGTTGCTCAATCAGACAACCAAAGTAAACAACATTTACACATTTATTTGTAACAATGTACAGAAAGCTTGCATGTAATTTACAGAAAGCCAGTAGTTTATCAGAAAAAGATCAGCACTCATCCAGGCATTTGTTGGTTTAATGTGAACCTCTGTTCGTTCCTCATTTGCAGGAACTGGTAATCCCGCAGAGCTAAAGTCTCTCCAGCTGGATGAAGATGCTATCTGGAAACGGTGGAGTCTGTGTGTGACTGGTTGGAGGAGGTGGTGGCGGCGCTGAGCAGAGAGAAACCGCTGTGACTCGACTCCAGGCTGCTCATGGAGCCTCTGATGGAAACACACACACACACACACACACACACACACACACACACGCACACCTTTAAACTGACCATTTGGCTTTCCAGATGATAATTTACCATGATTCATTCACATTTTTATGCTAAACACTTTGCAATATGTAAACATCCCGACCTGAAGTCAGTGGACTGTAGCACTTCTGTGAAATACATGACTTTGCATTTGTGTGAGGAGACCTGCAGAGAGGCCAGAACATCATCGACACGCGGCCGACTGGATGAAGTGCATGTTGGAGTGCTGTAAAGACGCCACTGCAGGATGTAGAATCCAGGCCAGCGCGTCACATGAGAGCCCTGATGGGAAACCAAAGAAGAGAATGAGAGTTTGTCTGGTTTGAGTCGTCCATGTTGCTGACAGGTTTGGTGAGATTCCCTCACCTGTACGCTCTCTCCCTCTCTGCAGGTGAGGGCCGTCTCCACCATGCTGTAGTCTTGTCCCAGCATCCACGATCGGTCAATGAGCTGGACGTTGTTTCCGCCGGGACAGGCGAGGTTGTGCGCGCTCAGACCGTCTCTTTTAGCTGGCTGAGGGACTCTTCTGGAGTGATAGATGTTGAAGATCACGTCGCCTTTACACACGTCAAAGTCCCACGTGATGACGGACGATACGTCTGTAATCTCTATCAGCAACTGAAGATGAACAAAGGGATTTCTCTTTATTTCATAATGCATAACACACAGCGCTGCGCACCATTCAGAATTCAACCGAGAATCTGGAATTTGAATAGCAGGAAAACATTCAAATCAGAATTTACATAAGGAAGAAAAAGTAAAATTTATGTAGAAAGTTAGCAACCAAACAGTTGGACCCCATTGACTTCCATAGTATTTTATTTTTCCTACTATGGAAATCAATGGGGTCCATCAACTGTTTGGTTATACCGACATTTTTCAAGTTATCTTTTTTTGTGTTCAGCAGAAGAAAGAAATTCATACAGGTTTGAAACAATTCATTTAAAAGAAAATTCAGAGTTTTTAAAACATATTTTTCAGTATGAACAAATCACTCATGAAATTGTCTATTTCCATTCAAATTCACACTCATGAATTAAAAGGGAGCCAATTCTGAAGTTTATGGTAACACAATAATACACTATAAGATGCAAATATGTACAGATCAGGGGCCTCATTTATAAAGCTTGCGTACGCACAAAACGGGGCTGAAAACATGCGTACGCCAGTTCCTGCGCAAAAGGTGGGATTTATGAAGAAAAACTTGACGTGAAAATATGCGCACCTACACGCAAACTCTGACCCATGCGTACGAACGTTTTGGAGATGGAGCAGTTTGGCGACACCGATGGTGAGTTGGAGTTAAATGTCTTTTTGGTCACTTTTAGAATTTAGAATTAAAATTAAACATAATACAGAAAGATAATACAAATATAATTTCCCTCACCAAGCCTGTCACTTGAAGCAAATATCCATTCCTTCTTATGTCCGCGCCAGCGAGCGCGTTGGGCCGTTTAGTGAAACTGACGCAGTTTAAATAAATAAAATAATGATTTAAACTATGTTTTACTTCTGATATAAACATTTAGATTAAATATGCCATTCAAATTATGGAGTTAAACACTTAAACATGAAATCATACTGAAAAGTTACAACATTTTTTTATATTCAATTCAATCAATAGAAATATTTGTTGTGGATGCGATTGTTTTTGAACACTTTTCCTGTGGCGTGCTGCGTTTTAATGTTTTAACCACAGAGATAATTGCTTATCATGATAATAGCCTACCAGATTGTCTGAGAAAATAGTTTCGTGCAAATAATGCCCAAGGCCTATCTGTTTCCATTAAAAATATAAATCAATTAAAAATACAATTCGACAAGTGGAAAAGATTGAGAAAAACTTTCTCTGAAATGTATTTTACACTATTTGATTTATGTAGGCTATTCAAAAACAAGGCAAGGATAACTACTTGATTTGTATTAATGTAATGTTTCTTGTACCGTTTATATCATTTGCATATGATTATTCATCCACGTGATAACTTAAACGTTATCACGTGGATGAATAATCATATGCAAATGATATGTAGATGAGGATCTGCATAGTAAAACTAGGCGTTGTAAGCTCCATATATGGTTATTTCGGGTGGAGACGCATGTACGCACAATCTTCCGCTGACTGGGATTTATAAAGTGAATTCTGCGCAGGTACTGGCGTACGCACGGTTTTATAAGTCTGAATATTTTTGCGTACGCCATTTTTGGCTTTTGTGCGTACGTACACTTTTAGTAAGGTTCCTACGCACAGTTTTATAAATGAGGCCCCTGCACTTTAAACAGAACTAGACTAAGTATTTGTCCTTCACACTGCATGTCTTCTTATAACCAACAGATGGCACCACTTATTAACACACAGTAAATGAAAGTGAACGTTGCCCAGCTGAAGGAAACAGTAAAAGCTGTGTATTGTTGAGTGTTGTGAGTGTATGAGCTGTACCTCATGTGGAGATCCCTTCAACACACTCGCGCTCTTGTAGATAGATTCATTCCACAGTTTAATTCCAGATCCTCGGCCATACGGTACAGAGACTTGGGAACCAGACCTCCCTCAGGAACATCACACTGAATTAAACATGAGAAGATTAGATTAGAGTGATGTTTTTGATCATTTCTGTCTGAATAAATACTGTACACTGTCCAGCTACATGTGTCCTGTAGTAGTGAATGACATCTCTTGGTTTGCTGTGGCTTCAAGGCAAAAGCATTTAGTATGAATGTATTTGTGAGACAAAACAAAGTTAAGGATAAGTCAAGTTAAGGTCAGCGTTGCCCCTGTGCTTTCCATACAGCATAAATAAAAAAGACCATCATGAATATACTATAGGGTGGCCCCAAAAATCTTTTTTCTCTTTTCTCCCAATTTGAACCCTGCATTTTGGTCTACCACCAGTTTAAGTTATCACATACAAAAAAAAAAGAAGGCTAAATTAAATGATATTTAGGGGTTGCACAAGACAAAAGAAAAATCACCTATATCACTTGATTAGCGGTATATAAATATATTTGCTGAAATGTCAATCTTTATGTTGTTTATTCCTTAAACTTAACATGGAGCTACATAAAGGACATATAAGCATAAACTGCAACTTATTTGGTACATATTATAGAGAACTTACCATTTTAATAGTGAATATTATTACACAACAATCTAATGCATTTCTACAAGTCTGTTCAATTTGCTAATTCAGATGGAGAACTGGCAAGACCTTTGACAATTGTGCTTTTGTTTGAGTCAGGATAGCTTTCTCTGTGGCGTTTAACCACCTGTAGTAAGAATTGTTTCTGTTCTTCTGATTTGGTTAACATAGCATTAAAGTCCTTTATCAACTTGATGCCCCTTTCTGCAGTGTCATTCACAACTTTTAGGGATTGAACTATCTTCTCTGCACATGTGAATTCCTCATTTTCCTTCCATGTCTCAGGCTGTGTTTGTAAGAACGACTCTGGTAGGCCAAGAATTGTGAAGAATGAATTTGTATTCATTGTCACAAAATTGCTGAGGGTCTTCTGTTCATAGTTCCCATGTGCATCAATTTTTCCCTAAGTGAAGTTAATTCAAAGAAATCGTGAGTCACTAAATTTTACCTTGTTTTACTCTGTTCCTATGCTACTTTGAGTTATAATGACTCTTGGGTAACAAAGTTTCAAGTGTCTAGTTTAAAAAAAAGATCAGAGTTATGAATGTGGACCATAGGGTTTAAGAGCTACAGACTTTTGTATTTGGGTATGTCATTTTCTGAAAATTCTCAAAAATAGGGATGGTTAAGAGGTTAACATTGTTTAAGTGAAAATTCTCAAAACTTCAAGGGGCTTGTGCAACCTCTAAATCATCTTCAATTTAGCTGAAATTTATGGTCCATGTTTGCAAGGTTCAAATCATAGAATTTATCACTTTATTTATTTTTTTTTGCTTATTTTTATGGGCCACCCATTAATATAGGCCTACTACCAAACAATCTGATGGCACTTCACATGGAGTGAAACAAATCCATGAGCAAAGACTCCAGATTTCAAATCACATACTAATGAATAGTATGGTATTATATTATGTATTATATAATCTACAGGTATTATAAACTTCCCTGGTCCGTACAAGGAACATAAAAACACCACTGCAACAAACAAGTAATAATGGCAAAGTGTTTCATGTATTCACTGATATCAAACATATCATATCACAACGGCATGATCCCATGTCTTGATGCCGTTACATTATTTTACCTTCACATTCCAGGAATGAAACACATGACATTGTTGCTATTGATGGGGTTTATATCCTCTTGTGAAAAAAGAAGTGTACCTAATAATTGTAATAAATGTGCACTTGTAGTGTACTTCAAATCTAAAAGTATATTTTTAATCAACTGTACTTGTAGATTATATATTATTAATGAAATAAAAGACCACTTAAGTGCACTTAAAGAGAGACAATTTCATGACAATGTTTCTTAACACACTTTTAAAAACTGCACTTTATTAATGTCAAATTAAAAGTTTTACTTTAATGTACATTTTAAATCATTTTGTTTTAATAATCTTTCGCCATGTTTTGAAGTTGATTTTAATTTGAACTGTAATGTGTTCATGTTAAATAAAAAATAAATATAAATGTAGGCCTACTAAATAGCAAGTTCACCATTACAAATGAGTAATTTCAAGATATTATGACATACATTACAAGTTTCAATTGAAATGCCATTGTATTTTTAGTGTACCATAAACACCTGTCATTCAGCATATTTC
This sequence comes from Rutilus rutilus, assembly GCA_021464565.1. Classification (NCBI taxonomy): domain Eukaryota; kingdom Metazoa; phylum Chordata; class Actinopteri; order Cypriniformes; family Leuciscidae; genus Rutilus; species Rutilus rutilus. The sequence goes on from JAJAQA010000001.1 coordinate 60,586,845, forward strand.
AAAGACAATAGAAGTACAGTATGGATGAGAAACTTTTGAAAAACGCCTGAAAACGCTAAATTCATCTCACAGCCCATTTGTAATTCCTCACAAAAGCTCAGTGAGATGATACAGACGGAAAAATAAATAATAAAAGTTATCGTGCAATTCTTCTGACAGGATAATTTTATTTAGCAAAATATCTCAGCATTCACTGATGCGTCGCTCCATTATATGTTTGGTCTAAAATGCTAAACCTGCTCTCATGTTTTGCCGCAGGACAGCAAATGTGAGTGAGTTTTCTGTCATCTTTGCAGGACTGTGACATGAAGAGTGTGTAAAGTAACATATTTTAGCGCCAGTGTGAAAGTGAATAGCGCATAACAGGCACAATACCATTATAAACATGAATATCTATTGGTACAATATGCGTCACATGACTAAACTTACGTCATCGTTTAAATACATATGTTGTCTTTGTGAACAGAGATATATTTAGGAATAACTTTAGGTATAGATATAGGTTTAAATTTGGCCTGTCACATGTCCTGCCCAATCCATCCAACCAAGCAACCACAAATGCACACACACCTTTTTTAATTTGAACACAAAATAAGATATTTTGAAGAATGCTGGTAACTAAACAGTTGACGGCAGCCTTAAAATATAGCGACTAGGCCTACTCAAAACAAGCAACTGACAGACAATGTTAATGTGTAGGTCTATATAGTCCAATTTTTATTTGATTAAATGTAGCTCATATGGAGAGAGTTGGCTAGTTGTCATCGTTTTACTCCAGATCCTTGTTCTACAAAGATGTACAGTATATTTGTGTAGATAGTTATATTTACAATCAAGACAAAATACTTTTCCCCCAGCATGAATCATGGTTCAAGGCCAGTGTTGGATTATTTATGTTGTATTACCTGGATTTTAATCACATGTAATAATATAAAACAATAATATAAAATATCCTCATAATTGCGAATCTAAGGAATTTAATAACTAGGCTACCGTGAAAGACTATCTCCAGAAATCCCTAGTTATTTTCTTCATCTGAAACGCATAGATGATTGTGTCCAAAACCATACTTTCTTTTTTTTTCTTCTTTTTTTTAAGCAATTCATAACTTTAGGTTGTTACAAATAGGCTAATAATACAAATATTTTAAATTTAGTTTTGCAATCAATCCACATTTTATTGCATTCATGAATACATCACAAACATCACACTTTTTTTTGTAATGCTCAAAGTACTACACAAGTAGGCTAATAACAATCAACAATAAAAAAAGAGAGAGAAAAAAATGGTCTTCTGTCAGAACCATAAACTCTTGACTTGTCTGTGATATTGCACACATCAGAACTTAGGTGTCCCAAATTTAGTGAACGCCCATTATTTACCAAATAGTATCCTTCGATTTGAAAAGTGAATTATAACATAGCCTATTTATGTATTTATTCATTTATATAACAAATAATTGATAAAAAAAATAATTTATTTGTTTTATTTTAAGTGTCACTAGAGGTGTCAAACTTACGGAACCGGCCCGCCAGGGGGTTCAGTCCGGCCCGGGGGATAAATCTGCAATAGAGTGCCGAAGTTATGACATCACTTTGTAGGCTAAAACGCGGAAGTGAGTTAGCATTTTATCACTTCCGGTTCCCTCGCCCTAAAGTCTATCCCTGCGTCCCAATGTGCATACTATCCACCCTATCTGCCCTAAATAGTATTGACAATTACTAATGTCACATACTATTTAGGATGCATAGTATGCACATTGGGACGCAGCTTATGGGTTTTTTGAATGGGATTTTGCTAAATCGGCTGAAATAAGGTCTGTGGTTAACAAAGCCTCTAAATATTTTCACGTTTTGATCTATGACATAAAACACACCAGTTATAACCTGCTTGTGATTTTTTTTAACTTTATTGTGTCTTAAAAACGGTGGTTGCTAACAAGTTGCTAAAAGGGACTACATCCTTTGGCGGAGACTTTAGACGTCATCATGACCATCAGGAAATCTCTCACTAGCCCGCGTTTCAAAAATATGAAGGCTACAAGAACATTTCATCTCCTGAAGGAACTGTGTAATTTTTTATTTCCCCCTTCTATATATTAATTCATATGTTATTATCCTCTGGTCTGTACATGTCACTTTTTGTTGTGCAGGTTGCACAGTATTTGTAGTGTTCTCTGTACATATTGTCCTGTGCATTGTTCATAATAAAGTTCGTTTCAGCCTCACGTTCTTAGAAGTTTACCTTTCAATTAATATACATAACGTTATATATTTATTCTTTTCAAATTGTAGTTTTTCCAAATATTGTTGTACACAGAATTATGTGACATTAAGGTAACCGATTACCAGTTCTTTATTTCTGTGGAGAGACTGTAGTTTGACAATGGTGTTTTGTTTTGTCCCGAGATGCAACCACAAGTCGTCGAATGAAAGATGCTCGTTTTACCGTTTTCCGTCCGATGTTACCCAGCAGCAGAGACTCTGGGTTCGTGCCGTAAGGTAAGCTCACACAACGATGATTTCCATGTGAACACCGTATTTAACGTTACTGCCTTAATGTGGCCACGACGAAACTTTAATTGTGCATATTGCTTAACACGCTAATGTTACTTTGACGGTCAGATGGAGTTATAAAGGCTAGCAAGAATAAACGTTTTTCATAACCAAATCAACAGCTAAAATACCTTTTGTCTTTCTCTTAAAATATCTAAAAGCTTGTTTACTTTGCCACTGTTTAATAGATTAGATCCGCTGCAGTTCTATTAAAGGCTAACGTTACGTCGAGAAATGTGTTTAATTAAAATATTCAAAATAATACCTGGTTTATTGACTTTTATTGTAACTTGTTTGGATATAATTATAGAAAGGGTGGGTCCTGCACCCTGATATTTGTGAACTTGGCTTTTACCCACTTATAATAATATGATTGTATTTGTAAACAGCATTAGTTAAAGCCATAGACAGTAAAAGAAATGGACACAGCGACCCCATTGGATTCAACGGAGACAAAGTGAAGCCCATTAGAAACTTTTACTTCCTGGGGGTCCAGCGTACTGCGCAGACTCAAACTGAGCTCGACGACGTAGATGTGACGTGAGCAAACCGTCTGTCTTCTAGTGGCTGTGCCAAGATCAATCTGAATCATTACCTTCCGAAACTCGCAGAGACGGAGAGTGTGAGTAGGAGCTGTCCATGATCTTGGAGCAGGAGAAACTTTTTGTAGGTGTTCTGATTAATTACTTTGTCATTTTGCCTCGACGTCCTCCCGATTGCCCGCGAGCTTCTCTTCCTGTCCATACGGTAATTTCCTACTGTGCGACAGAGAGTCGCGTGGCTGTGACGCAATCGTTAGCTTACTTTTACAAAAACTGCTTCTACAGGGCCATAACGTAAGCTACAAGGTAATGGAGCCTTTTATACATTTTCGTGTTTCTTTAGAAATAAATAATGGACAAATGGAGTCTTTAAACGCCTCAGATGTGAAGTTATTCGCTGTCAAAGTGACGCCAAAATGAATGGGAGTCAATGGGATGCTAACTGCAGGTGGGGTTCCGTTAGCCAATGGCGGCGTCCGGGGGTGCTTCAAAATAATACAAATCCCTGCACCCTTGGTTAAAGCTGAAGCTTGTGGAAGCTTGATGATGACGTTATTCCGCGACCATGGTGTGCTGTAGTCCGTTTATAGCCTACCGTTAGCGTTTTATATCTGACGGCTTTATTTAGGCTTCAAAATGTATACATTTTGGATTAACTTGTAAAGATTATCTTGATAGACAAAACGTGTAAGGGTCACAACTCTTTGTTGAACACAGATCTTATTTTTTGCGATTTTCCAAAAGTCAATGGGGAAAATGCATAGCTTTTCGATCGAGGGAACCCATGCGCCGCTAACTTCCGGGTTGGCCTACAAAGTGACGTCATAACTTCGGCACTCTATATGAAAACAGATATTGTGTTTTCCGGCGGAACTAACAGCAGATAGTAGCACTGAACTTCAGTGTCTTCAATGGCGTTTGGTTCTATCAGTTCTCTTTCATAGGTTCACTATGTGCAGTGGGAACTTATAGAATCACGCCAATTCATTGGCTGATGGCGCGGGCGCCGCCCCGACGCTCTTACGTCGTCACATCATACAGGCGCGCGCGCCATCTGCTCTGAGCTTCAGGGTCTGAGTGAGTGGCGTTTTGTTCTATCAGTTTACCCGCTTTTCTGTTGGCCCTGGCACCCTCATTAGCGAAATCGAAATGTCTTTGTCAAAAAAAAAAGAGAAAGGGGACAACATTTTGTGTTGAGTGTTGACAACATTGACTTGGAGTCGTAACAGGAAGATTTAAGAACATCAAGAGCGTTAGATGAAGTGGCCGTAGACCTACAGTACAGTCAAGTGAGAGCAAATCTTCAAATGCATCATATTTTTGCCAGCGATGAAGATCTTTATTAGTTGAACATCTTCGTATGCTGTCTTTGAATGAATGATTCCACAGGACGATATATTCGATTTAATTTCACGTACCGTTAATACATTTTATAACCAAACAGATTATCACGTCACGATAGCATTTATACATTAAATAAGCTACCATTGTTCACAGTTTATGAACACCCGCCATCCCGCGGTAGTTTGTGTGTACCCAGCTAACACAGTTACGTTGTGAAGACGTAACTGGACCAGACCATATTATTCGTCGTAGCGACGTTCCACATAACGTTCCAGCGACGTAACTTTGTGATTCCTGTATTCGTCGTGGCGATGTTATGTGGTACGTCCCAAGAACGTGATGAGGACGTCTTAATGACCAAACTGGCATGTTGCGAGGACGTAACATCAAAGGACCATATTAGTCGGGGAGGAGCTGCAAACGGAGATGTGAAGTCGGACACTTTCTGGTTCCTGTATTGACCGCTCACGTGGTGTTTGCATACTTTACCACAGCTGCAGTGAAATAAATGCAATATTTGCCTAATAATGCACAGATGTTTCAGAGACATTTTCATTCAATACTTTATGTACTGCTTCACACAGCGTCTGTTTGAACAAGAATAAAGTTCAACATAAGACACTATCAATGAAGTGGAGTCTACATTTTTTAATCAGTTTTAATTTGATAAACATGACACAATATAACATCGCAACTACATGAAAAGAGTGTTTACTGTTATAAAAAAACTGATTTGTGAGCTTTAGAGGAACTAAAGGTGTTCGAATAAACACGAAACACACGTGATCGTTGTCATGCGGTGAATCCGGCCAATCATGGAACAGCTGTGTCGTCATCAGCCCTCGTGTAGTCGCTCTTGAGAAGCTGCGCTGGCTGAGTTCTCCGGCTACTCTCAAATCGCTCTCGCGGTACTTTGATGGCACACGTCACAGTCACGTGGCGTCGGCGCTGCATCAAGTCGGACAAAATTTCTAACCGGCATGCACTGCTTCAAGTCAGCCGCCGATCGGTCTGCGCAGAGCTGCATGAAGTCGAACAAGCCTAAAGTCTGCTATGAGCGAGAGATGGAGAGGAGGAGCGCTAGAGTAAAACCCTGCCCTCTGTTCAATATTCCGTTTCACTTGGAAATACGTCATAACACTGGAGAAAAGTCGTTTGCAACTTCCGGTTCACGGGGACTTTAAACTCCCTCCCTCACTTACTCAACTTCTGCTGTTTCCTGTAACTCAATCATCTACTTCTTCTCTTCTTCAGGCTGCGCTGGATTTCGTTGTTGAAGAAAATATGAAAGCGAAGATCTCCTGTTAGTACATTAGGAAATATGTGGATGAAAATCAACATCTGAGATACCAGGCTCATATTGAAGATAAATAAAGGCAGAATTAAACAAATTCTACCTCTGTGTTTTGGGTCAATATCACTATAAAGTGCCTTTGGTGTCCTCATCAGAATCGCTCTGTCATCATGAACATAATGCAAAATAATGAAATTCTGAGGTTTTATTATAAATGGCCAAACACTTACACACATACAAGTACAATGATACGTCTCTTGAAATGTGTTTTTCTGATTTTATACCATTTTCTTTGATTGGATGTATGTGATTTTGGCATGTCCCGCACGCTGCTCAGCTAACTTCAGTGAGTGTAAAAAGTGGTTAAATTACATACAATTATAATACTTTTTTAATGTACTTATTGTCCTCAGCAAGTTATTTAATAAAACAAGTCATTTTGATTATTTATATTTTATTTTCATAATAATATTAAGCAGTTTGCATGTGTCCCTGAAATTGCTGTCCACCCTGTCATTATGGGGTAAACGCCCCTTTAAGAAACCAACTGATGTACTCAGTGACATCCCCTCCCCCATTCAGTCTTTCTTCAGGGAGGTTAAAACATCTGCAACACACACAGAAAGTATCTACACTTATATTTCCTAATTTTCATCATATTGTGTTTGTAGTTGCGTGTTGTCAAGCTTAACATGTCCACCCTGTCATTGTGAAATAATAATTAATATAAAAACTTTTCAGAAATTCTAAATATACATTTTAAACAGTGCACAGTCAGATTCAACAGTGAATCACTTTGCTTACTGCTGCACACCATGTGCTCATTAACCCTCTGATGGTCCTCGGTCATTTCTGACCGAATAATTTTCTGTTTTGAAATTTAAAAAATCACAGCTTCATCGGAAGGTTATGAAACTTGGTGACTTTTCTGGCATTAGGTATGTGAATACAAAAAAAAATTGAGGTCATGATCCGAGCATGCTAAGTGGTCGTAAAAAAAATAGTCACACTCGTGGTCTTCGGTCAAAAATGACCGACCCATAGGAAATGAATGGGAAATTTACAAAAACACAAAAATTCTCTGAATTTTTGTCTGTACAATCTACAAATCGGACACGATTCTAAAAAAAAGTACACCGCAGTAAAGGGGTGACACTCTACAACATCAAGAGTGCAAAAAATTCACACCCACCCACACACACACACATACAAACACACGTTTATACACATACACACCAATAAATTCAGATTACAAAAATCTGTTTTGAATTTTTAAAAATCACAGCTTCATCAGAATGTTACGAAACTTGGTGACTTTTCTGGCATTAGGTATGTGAACACACAAAAAAATTGAGTTCATGATCCGAGCATGCTAAGTGGTCGTAAAAAAATTAGTTATGATTTTGGTCTTCGGTCAAAATTACCCCCATAGGAAATGAATGGGAAATTGACAAAAACACAAAAATTCTCTACAAATCAGCCACGATGCAGAAAAAAAATGCTCAGCAATGAAGGGGTGAAGCTCTAAAACATCAAGAGTGAAAAACATAACATAACTAATAATTATAATTAATATATGTATATATAATTAATATAATAATTATTAAAATTATTAAAATAATAATTAATAAAATGTTATAAACCTTGGCAAAAAGTATTATTTGAGAATTTCTAAAAAAATACATTCAATCCACATCTTAAAAGTAAGTAATTTGGTCCAAAAACAACTAGAATTCACAAACATCTCCATTTAGAGCTATACAGGCATCTAGTGGTAAACCCATGCAATATCATGTTTTATTTAATTTTATGATTAATAAATTGATGAATTTTTTTTAATTTTATTTTTTTTCTGAAAGCCTAGTCTCTATTTTACCCGAAAATACTGCATAGAATTTTTTTTTTTTTTTGCAAAAAAATAAAAAAATAATCATAATTTTCAATGTCAAAAAATTGACTATAAATATTGCATAAATATTAATAAGTTCAATCAAATTGTCTCAAAATTCTAAATTAAAAAGAATAAATATTATAGAACAAAAATAAATTGCATTGGTTTTTACTGGGATGGAGGAAGTTTCATTTTTAGGTGTCCGGTCATTTATGACCGGGAAGGCCCCCAGTGTGACTGCTAAACGAAGACCATCAGAGGGTTAAATACTAACTTTAGCCAAAAAATGGACATTTGCAACTCCTGAAAATCAGTCTGAGCCAGGCCCCTCCTTCTTCTATATTGGTTAAGGGTTTCTTGAAGGTCCTGTTGTTTTTAAAATGTTCCCCCATTCTAGTTCACCCATTAAAGCATTTGTCCACCCTGTCGTCTTGTTGTCCACCCTGTCATTTTGTTGTCCACCCTGTCATGTTCAACTTTTATGATGAAAATAAACTAATTATTTTAACAAGTTAACAAAACCTTGTGTGTGATTTCTTAATAAACAAATGAGGGCCAGTTAGTATTGTTTTAAATTTTGACTAAATATCTTTGTTGTTAGATTTTATTTAGAATAGAATGTGCAACTATCGCATATTTTATTGGGCAATACATATTTAAGCAGTAACTTCATTATTATCAAAATACTTTTACCATTAACTAAAATGTTTTGTTGGGAAAGGGACACATTCTCTTTCCTCAGATCTACATTTTATAATCACTATGCAATGAAAATGTATATATTCTACTATGAGTTTGTCCATGACAGGGTGGACATATTTTATGGTTTGCTCGTATATTGTCAGCTTGCAGTTAATTTATAAAAAGTGCTGGAGCTTGACCAATATGCATTTCTAACAGCCTAATGTCTCCTTAATACAATACATATGAAGTTAAATGGAAAATCTCAGATTCTTTTGTGGAAATTGTCAAGTCTCAAAGGCACTTTATTAGTCAGGTCCGAATCTTCAAGATTGTGTAACCCTGTAGGCATTTTTGAGGAAAAGTTGTTATACCACATTTTTAGAAAGTTCAATGTCTCCTGAATAAGGATCCACCGTATAACATTGAAATAAGGGTCCCATTTTCTTGTAATTGTTATTGAAACAATAGGTGCATTATTCACAGCCGACACACTACAAGTGTATCTAAGTTATAGATATCACCATAAAACCTTTCCAGTTTTTCACTTACATAGAGACAGACATTTTTTGTATTACAAGTTTTCTGAAATGTCATGTTTACATATGCAAATGAGGCATACCAGTATATATATATATATATATATATATATATATATATATAATTTGAGGGGCAGGCATACCAGTACGCGGTTCTCCCTTTCGGGCTAGCCCTGTCTCCTCGCGTCTTCACGAAGGTTGTCGAGGCAGCCCTCGTTCCTCTCGACGACTCCGACTAGCTCACTCTCGAGACAAGGTTTGCGAATGCACCTAGCTTGTCTGGGCCTTCGGGTCAACTGGGAGAAGAGCAAACTCTGCTCCGTGCAGAGGATCTCTTTTCTCGGTATGGAAATCGACTCGGTCGCCATGTGCGCGCAGCTTACGAGCGAGCGCGTGCACAGTCACTGCTAACTTGCCTTCGTCAGTTCGAGGGCAAGAGTGCGGTTCCACTGAACCTATTTCAGAGGCTCCTGGGGCATATGGCATCCGCAGCCGCAGTAACGTCGCTCGGTTTGCTTCATATGAGACCGCTTCGCAATCAAGTCCCGAGGTGGGCATGGCAACACGGCACGCTCTGAATCCCAGTGACTTCGACCTGCCGTCAGACCTTCACCCCGTGGACGAACCTCAGTTTTCTATGGGCTGGAGTGCCCATAGAACGAGTTTCCTGCCATGTTGTTATATCAACAGATGCCTCCACTATCTGGCTGGGGCACCATGTGCAATGGACATGCTGCCGCGGGCTCCTGGACAAGACCCCAGCGCCTTTGGCATGTCAATTGCCTCGAGTTGCAGGCTGTACGTCTCGCCCTGCACCGCTTCTGTGTGTTGCTCAGGGGTCAGCACGTATTAGTCCGATCAGACAATACCGCCACAGTAGCGTACATCAACCGACAAGGTGGTCTGCGCTCCCGTCGTATGTCGCAACTCGCCCGCCACCTCCTCATATGGAGTCAGAAGCATCTGAGGTCGCTTCGAGCCATTTATATCCCGGGAGACCTGAACCGTGCAGCCGATCTGTCTCGGTTTCGGCCTCTCGCTGGAGAATGGAGACTCCATCCCCAGTCGGTTCAGCTGATTTGGGATCAGTTCGGGGACGCACAGGTAGATCTGTTTGCCTCCCACGACTCGTCCCACTGCGACCTGTTTTATTCTCTGACCGAGGGCACGCTCGGCACGGATGCACTGGCGCACAGCTGGCCGCGGGGCCTCTGCAAGTATGCGTTTCCCCCAGTGAGACTTCTTGCGCAGACTTTGCGCAAGATCAGGGAGGACAAGGAGCAGGTAATTTTGGTTGCCCCGTATTGGCACAACCGCACCTGGTTCCAAGAACTAGCACTCCTCTCGTTCCCTCTTGGGACCTCTCAGTGGTTTTAACTGCTCTGCAGAGTGCTCTCTTTGAGCCTCTGCAATCAGTGGAGCTTAAGTTCCTGTCAATGAAGACAGTGCTCCTGGTTGCATTGGCCTCCATCAAGAGGGTAGGGGACCTGCAGGCATTTTCGGTTGACGAAGCGTTCCTGGAATTTGGACCGGCTAACTCTTACGTGATTCTGAGACCCCGGCCTGGATATGTGCCCAAGGTTCCCACCACACCCTTTCGAGACCAGGTGGTGAACCTGCAAGCGCTGCCCTCGGAGGAGGCAGACCCAGCCTTGGCACTGCTCTGTCCAGTACGCACCCTCCATGCTTACGTAGACAGAACGCAGTGTTTCAGGACTTCAGACCAGCTCTTTGTCAGTCATGGTGGGAAGCTGAAGGGAAAGGCTCTCTCCAAGCAAAAGTTGTCTCACTGGATAGTGGACGCCATTGCTTTGGCATACCAGCAGCAAGGTCGACCATGCCCCCTTGGTGTGACGGCCCACTCCACCCGGAGTGTGGCATCCTCTTGGGCTCTAGCGCATGGCGCCTCGCTAACAGACATCTGTAGAGCTGCAGGCTGGGCGACACCTAACACGGCCTCTGGGCGACCCCCACGTGTGTAGTCCACTGTAAGCCTCTCTGAGCATGTGTCTTTCCCTCGGCAAGCCACCTTGCCACCCCTGGGTTTGAAATATTCCACCTGCGGCTGGACACCCCAGTGATTCTCAATATGCAGCCCCCTGGGGTCATGTGTATTCCAAGTTCCCCCCTTCGGGCTAGGCATAATTGCATATTTCCACTGATATATGCTTCCCAGTGTACCTTGGTACCTTGGCATAATTCCAGCAGCCATTAAAAACTGTCCCTTTCATGTTAATGTTGTTTTTTCATTGTTTACATGTTTAAATATTCTGAGAATGCATAGTTTAGTTATAATGTTTAATGTTTAAACTGCAATAAATGCATTAAAACGTTTTTTTTTTTTTTTTGGCAGGCATTTTGTTTTTATTGTTTATGCCAAAACAGTGATGTTTACAACTTGTTATACGACAGAAATGGATTCAGCACCTAAAAATCATATAGAAACAACACTTGAAGTACTTTTCCTCAAAAATGCCTACTGCATCTTATCCAGGGCTATTTATCTATTTTGGGACTCGACTATATGGTGATTTTGACCCTTTTATTTAATGATCATTTTTGTATAAGTTTTTACATTGATACATCCACCATATAAGTGACCACTCTACTGCTTAGCAACAGCCTAGCAACCACCCAGAAAACCCTAGTAACCACTCAGCAACTGCCTGACAATTCCCTAGTTACTGTACAAAACACCATAACAAAACACCTAGCAACCACCTGGAACACATAGCAGATGGCAGACTATTACATTATTATTTTTTATTAATGTACACTATACAAGTCAGACGTTTGGAAAAATCAATATTACAGTACAAACAGTAATGTTGTGAAAATATATACTGTATTTATTCTTACAATATATTGCAATAGAAAATCTGTTCAAAATTAAAATGTAAATGTAATGTAATGTGAATATAATTTATTCCTGTGATCAAAGCTGAATTTCAGCATCATTACTCCAGTCTTCAGTGTCACATCATCCTTCTGATATGATGATTTGATCAGTTATTAATAAATGTTTGTATTATTATCAATGTTGAAAACTTGAAAGGTTAATATTTTTGTGGAAATTGTGATACATTATTTTTTTCCAGGATTCTTAACCCAATTCATCTATCAGTTAAAACGTGATTTATTCATTTATATTTTTACTTTTTAAATGAATAAGTACTCACTCTACTTTATTTCGTTTTAAGTGGCACTTCTAGTCTCTAGTCCAGTGCAGTAGTAGAGCACGTAGAGAGCACGTCATCACGTTCACTCCAGTTTGGGGCGGGGCTTGATGTTGATGATGACGCGAAACTCGCCTGTCACCCAATCAATAGGCCTATGTCACGAAAAAATTGAAGACCGGAAGTACGTCTTTTAGTAGGGATACGGCTCTTCCGGTTAGCTTTTTACAATGGCGGAGTCCGATAGATACATAGACAGTAAAAGAAATGGACACAGCGACCCCATTGGAACTCAATTGAGACAAGTGAAGCCCATTTTTAGCGATTTCTTAGCACTTCCTTTCCTGACGCGCAGACTCAAACCGAGCAAAGCTTTACACGGACCACGTGAGCAACCCGTCTGTCTTCTAGTAGCTGTGCCAAGAGAAATCTGAATCATTCCCTTCCGAATCTTGCAGAGACGGAGAGTGTGAGTAGGAGCTGTCCATAAGCTTGGAGCAGGAGCAACTTTTGTTAGGTATTCTGATTAATTATATTGTCATTTTTCCTCCACGTCCCCCCGATTGCTCGCGAGCTTCTCCTCCTGTCCATACGGTAATCTCTCTACTGTGCGACAGAGAGTCGCGTGGTTATGACGCAATCGTTAGCCAACTTTTACAAAAATTGCTTCTACGGGGCCTTAACATAAGCTACAAGGTAATGGAGCATTTTATACATTGTCGTGTTTCTTTAGAAATAAATAATGGACAAATGGAGTCTTTAAACGCCTCAGATGTAAAGTTATTCGCTGTCAAAGTGACGCCAAAATGAATGGGAGTCAATGGGATGCTAACTGCAGGTGAAGTTCTGCTACAAGATGGCGGAACGCGGCCGACTTCAACTTCCGGTCGACTTCCTTCCCCCCTGGATAGATAACGCTGGACCAAATTGTATCCAGTAACCGTATAGTATTCGGTAACCCTGAGGACCCAATTAGTATGCCAGTAGTATGCCTGATCTAAATCTGTTCTCGCGATAACTTGTAGCTAACGTGAGCTGTTTTAGTGTTATTATGTGGTAGCTTTATGTAGAATGCTAAATCCCGCTGCTATATGCAAGGTAAGATTAAATTAAATTGTATATTGTATATGTAAATTGTGTATATTCTATAGCTAATATTTAAAATCTCAAGTTGCGTCAATAGCATGAGAAAGACCGCGAAATTTAAAAATACTACTGTTAATGTGTCACGAAATGTAGTTTTAAGAGTTTTTCAGTCGATAATGTAGTTGTTTCAATCTCAAATATGTTGTTTGTTTATACAGATCGCGCCTATTTAAAAATTTGATCTGACGTTTTCGGAGATGTGAGATCGAAGGGATCACCGGGTGCTCAGCGCTCATGTATCCCGCTTGGAACAACCATACCTCGGCTGATGAGATGCTGAAGTCTGCCGCTGGTCTTGTGTATCGATCGTGTACGATCTTTGATATCATTAATCTATAATTTGTTCCCTGGCAAATCGTTTTGGCTGAGGGCAAAGTTTTAGTTTCATAATTTTATATAACGTTAAATTATTTAGGCTATTTATCTTTAACGTTGTAGCCTGCTGACTTATGTTTGACTGAATCGTTTTACTTCATTTATTTCTTGACTTGTATAGCTTCTTATACCTTTTAGGCTGCTTTTATAATGGCTATTATTGATCAATAAAACTGAAATTATAGGCTGCAACTAATGCAACCACACATACACACAAGTTCACACATAACTATGAAAACAATCTACAACATAGCGACACTTTATAGTTAACTTAATGAATTACTAACGTAATGATAGCAGTAGCACCAAAACATACTTTGCAAGATTAAGCGCTGTTTTATATGGATTAACCCTTTCATGCATATAGTGGTCACTACAGTGGACAGCTATTAAAAAAACATTTGCTTAAATTTGCACGGGTTTTGATGGCAAAGTTGCACATCAGCCTCTTTATTGGACCCGGGTGCATCATCCTATACATTGCAACCAAGTGGCAAGCCGTTGTGTTTCGATTTTTTTCCCCTCCAAACCAAGATGGTCAATGGTCAGTCAGAAATGCCAAGTTGCTCCGGAATATTCAACCATTCCTTCTTTCCTAGGAGACTCTTGTAGGTAAAAAAAAAATTTGCAGCATCAAACAATATCTAATGAGTCATATCACAGTTAAAATTTTCAAGTTTTGATTTTAGATTGGGAGAAAAATCTGATCAATTATCTGTCCACTGTAGTGGACCTCATGCATCAATGGCTATATTTCAGCTACAATTCATACTATACTGTGAATAGTGTTTTTGAAAATACTTAATCTGCAGTGACATTCATGTAAATAAATGTATTTGTATTATTAGAATGTAACGTGCTTACATAATGTATGTGATTTTATTGCATTTATTTACTCATCTGATTATGTAATGCATGTTACTTGTAATGTATTACTTTGCTTGTAAATGAGTTATAAATGAGAAGAGTTGTAAATGAGAGAAAACTTCTTAATGAGTTTGTCTTAAAAGCCCTTAAAGTGATGAAAAAAAAAGAATGCAATAAATATTGTTTGCATTAAAGAAGAATATGATTTACAAAACAAAAACACAACCAGCCCCTTTAACCTTTCAATCTTTTTTGTTTAATACTATGATAATTATTTTTCTTGTTTTATTTGTATTTCTTTTATGCACCTGTTCTGTATATTCTAATGCAAAAAGTAATGATATTGCCATTCCGGTTGTACATGACAAAAAAAAAAAAAAAAAAAAAAAAAACGTATTAGAGATAACGTTTTTCACCAATACAATATTTTTGCACACATCGAAAGGGCAATTTATAATATATATATGCTACACAGGTTTAAAAAAACAAAACAATGTAACGCAATTCATCAATAAAATATTGTCATTTTTAAAGACACTTGAAAATGACCAATGAGAATGTCTCATCACTTTTTTTTTTTTTAAATGCGGGACTATATATACGATTGTCATGTTTCACAGGTCCCTTTCGTCAGAAATTCTACAAAGTATCTCTGCGAAAATTTCATCTTTGGACATCTGTGCATCTCTCTGGACAGTTTCATCTCTGTGACCAAATATCTCTGGACAATTTCATCTCTGCGACCAATACATTTACCTTACTTAATTCAAAAATATAATTTAATTATCAATTTAACTTTACATTAATTATTGTGTTTTTTTTTTCTCATCATCCAACATTTCAGTAAGTATATCCATCACCCGGTGTATTTTAATAATGTTTAATTGTAGTTATATTTTAATAAAAACGAAATTATCGGCCTGTAATAATTTTTACCGTTATAGATACTTAAGACACAGTTCAACATTATTGCATGAGCATGCTTTTCTTTCGGAAAAAAAAAATATTTGCAATGTTAGGCCTAATACAATTTGGACGAAAGTCTTTTTTGCCGAATGAACAATTAAAAATGAAAGGCCTCAGCTCGTGCAGGCACTTGCATAAATACATCAAAGCGAGTTTGAGCACCTTGGCACAGTTGCATTGAATATATTAATAACTCGTGCTATCAAAGTTAACGCATGCGATTATTTTAGTCCAGTTTAACGCGATAAAAATAACGCAGCATTCGTTTTTTTTTTCTGTCATTCTTTAGCTAGCTTTACATTTAACATGCACTTAAAGCAAATGGTTTAAAAACATTCGAGCGCGAAAAGACACACACATGTCCTGACAGTCACGCGCACCATATGGTGCGCACTGCGCAGCAGTAATTGGCAGTCGGCAACTGCAGGTCTTAAAGGGACAGCACCCAATATAGTTGTCTCACACGAGGTCAATCAAATAACAATGGGAACAGAGAAAATTACTCACTGCTCCTAACTAAAGAACTTTTGTAGCTTTAATAAGGATTCATTTATATCTAATTTATAAATTATGCAGTGCAGAGTGTTTTACGTTTTATTCAATTTCTTTTTATTTCCCATATTTATCAAGACATCAGTAGCTGTATAATATCAGTGATACTGGCCTTCATTTATATATATATAAGTTATTAAACAAGTATTTAAAATATAATGTCTTTATTTAGTTATTTTATGTTTTTCTACATTAATCTGGAGATTAAATGTGAAATGATTAAATTATAAAATATAGTAAAAACGTATAGAGACTTGGGTAACACTTCATAATAACGTTCAGTTGTAGGTCATTAATAAGTGCTTAGTTAATGATGAACTAATCATTTACAAAACATGCATAAATGATTAGCATGTGATATACTAACATTTTATGTATGCTTTGTAAAAATTATTTTTTTTGAGTGATTAGTAAATGAGTAACTAATTATTTATGAAACATGACTATGCGTTCATAAATGATTAATAAGTAATATACTAACATTTTATGTATGTTTTGTACATTTCGTTACAAGTAATTTACAAATGATTAGTTAATGATTAACTTATCATTTATAAAATATGACTATGCGTTTCATAAATGTTCATTATGTTAAATTTTTTTGTATGTTTTGCTCACATCAGGTGCACAGTGGTTAAAGACTCCATGTGTTTCAGAGAAGACAGCTGTCTATACCCTCACCAGTCAGCACTTACACTGCAGTGCACACTACACTACACACGACATACACACTACAGTGTTCAACACCTGTTATAGATGTGTAAACGCATGAATAAATCATTTACAACACTTTTTGCATCCCCTAATCTAAAGTGTAAAATATTCATTACTTGCAAATGTGTTACACTTACCTGTTACAAATGATACTTACCTGTTACAAATGATCTGTATGTGTATTCAAGCCATTTACAACACTTTCTGAACCCTCTAATTACTACATACATACAGAAAAAATAACATTATTTATTAAACATGTATGAAACGCATATTCATGTTTAGTAAATGATTAGTTAATCATTTACTAATCATTTGTAAATGACTTGTAACGGAATTTACAAAACATACATAAAATGTTAGTATATCACTTGCTAATAATTTATGAATGTTCTGTAAATGATTAGTTCATCATTAACTAACCACTTATAAATGACTTACATCTGAACGTTATTATACAGTGTTACTGAAACTTGAGTGTTTATGATTGTGATCAATCACGCTTAATCAGAAAAAAAGTGTATTTAATCGAGTTAATTTTTTGGATCGATTGACTGCACAATTAATACGTTTAATCAACCTAATATCATTACTTTTGCTTTGCATTAAAGTTATGTTACAGTTTGCGTTGCATGCTGAGGTGAAGGAGTACCTGGAGCGTGGAGTTTACCAAGGGAACGCCGACACCGGACGGAAGAGAATTGTCAGGCGTTCTGCTAAGAAGTTCATTGTGCAGGGGAAGTAGAAAAATATCATTGCCTTTTAATGTGTTATGTATTATGTAATTTACAGTATCCGCTACGTTTGCTTATGATAAAACAACTAATTTTACGTAATATTTTCTTCAATAAATAACATGATTTACTGTGTGTTGCGTTCCCTCACATTACCTCTTTATGTCTCTAACACACAGGTGGACATCTTTATTACAAGACTGCAGACGGATCAAACCGTCTAGTTGTCATGGATGAGCAACAGAAGGAACGAGTCCTTCGGGACTGTCATGACAGCCCAGCTACAGGTGGGCATCAGGGGATAACAAGGACATTTAATAAGATTGCAAACGCATACTACTGGCAAGGCATCTTTCCGGACGTCACGAAGTGACAAGATAATTGTACAAGATAATTGTAGACTCAAATTCTTGACCCACGAGATGGTTTCATACAGCCCCTCAAGTGTAAATAATTAACTCATTGGTACGTTATGTTGAGGCCACGACATATTATATTGAGGCCACAAGATCATATGATCCAGGCCGTATCCAGATCAGATGAAGGACCTACGCCTGGACGCGACGACAACGCAGTGCTGAATTGTCAACCAGTCTCTCCGTTTCTGAAGTGAGGTGGACTCCGGCCGTATCCAGACTAGATGGTGGACCTGCACGTGGACCCAACCATGACGCATCCCTGAAGTGCCGACCTCATCGACACAACCAATCTGACCTCTGACCTGTAATGCTGCCTGGATCATAATCATACACTGTTCGCTCGTTGGCCAGAGGAGAACTGAG
The DNA here is from genome assembly GCA_021464565.1 of Rutilus rutilus. Classification (NCBI taxonomy): domain Eukaryota; kingdom Metazoa; phylum Chordata; class Actinopteri; order Cypriniformes; family Leuciscidae; genus Rutilus; species Rutilus rutilus. The sequence continues at coordinate 60,605,003 of JAJAQA010000001.1, forward strand.
CGACTGAGCCTGGGTTCTCCCAAGGTTTTTTTCTCCATTCTGTCACTGATGGAGTTTTGGTTCCTTGCCACTGTTGCCTTGGCTTTGTTTGCTTATTTGGGGACATTTAATATTCAACAATATTATTGATCTGTCTAATTTGGGTGGACAATGATGCAATTTTCTTCTAGAAACAAACTTTGTTGTATTATTTTCATTTTATCAATGTGAAGCTGCTTTGATACAATCTGTATTGTAAAAAGCGCTATATAAATAAAGGTGACTTGCCTAGACAACATGAATTTACTTCAAACTAAAGATTTGACTTTTCATACAGCAAAATACACTGCATCTATTTGTCTCATTAGCTCTCAAAAAACTTTAACCTTACAGTTCATTAAATATTTTAACACAGCTAACTCAACATTAATTGTTTTTAAATCTTCACAATCTATAGCCAGAGGACTATCACAAAAGTGTTTAGGAAAGTAAAGACATACTAGAGTATGTTTGTTTAAAGCTGCTTTGTATTGTTGTGTATTTTAAAAAGCTCTATAAATGTCCTAAAACGATGTGCATTTTGCTTGTAGTTTTGTGTTAATAAAAATGTAATATATTACATCTCATAATTCAGTTTCAGAATTCATTATGTATTGTATTGTGTAATTTAATACAATTTTTATATAAGTTTTGATTCTCTAATTTAATTACATTAAATGTTATTGTGTTGTATGATGTTCTGTATTAAGAATTATTATGACATAAATCATATGCATTAGTACACAAATTACATGCTTGTAATAAAAACAAACATATTATGCCCTATTTCTTTAAAACAAATAATTTCGTCACAAAACATATACTTTAACATGTTATTTCTTTAAAATAAAGATTATTATATGAATTAAGGTGTTTGATTAATTACATTAAGATTGTGATTCCATAATTACATTATAGTGTTCTTTAGTCAAGGCTAGACAACCAATTAATATTTATGCCCACAAAACATAGCTAGCATTCTGTAATATATTTAAATGTAATAGCAAAAATAGTAATATACACAAATAAATATTATTTTATGGCTCTTTTAATAAATAAAAGTGTACTTGTAACATATTGCGCTGATTATTGAGGATAAAAAATAATTACATAATTATAATTGCATTACGAATGGCTGTGAATATGGTAAGGCAGTATCAGTGCAGTTTAAGCTCATAGCACGATCATCGGATAACGTTAGCTGTATGCTATGCTATTATCTAAGCTAACTAAAAAACACACGAACAACGAGAAATGTTTAATTTCACAATCTATAGCTTCGGTTAAATACTAGTATATGAAACGTATCATTTAAAATACATTAAATACATTAATGACTCGTTAAAACGTAGTACAAACGTCTTCTATAATAAAATAATTTTTTATGATTTATAACCAGGCACTAAAGCCATTACCCATAAAACGTGCTTTGAACCAATCGATTGCTTGGGTCCTCACTCCTCAGGGTTACCGAATACTATACAACACCTGAAGCAGGAAGTGTGATATAGGCCTAATACCTGTCTGTCTCAGAGAGTGAAACCGAAAGTGGTCGATTCAGACAAACAGACGCCATGTCAGAGAATTCAAGATCAGAAAGGGCCTCAAATCTCACGGTAAGTTTGTTAAAACGTTTTATAGCTATAATATCAATGGCCATATCAATCAAATCTACCTATAGATAGAGCATCTGCGTGTAAATATGTCAAACTCAAACACGTTAAAGCTAATTGTTAGCTAACTGCTACTTCACGGTGGAAACTGTAATTGCCTACTCATGAAAATGGATAAACGTACACAGATTGTATTTCTGATTGCAACTTGTTGTGCTGTTACCTGAAAACATTAATAAACTAAATAAAACGATGTAACTAGAAAAAAGTAAGAGCAAAACATATTGGGCTGAGAACAAGGCCGTAATCATGTCTTGTAGCCTACGTACATTCACTCTTATTTGTATGTCTAATATGTTAAAAACAGAACACGTTTCTTGTCTCGTCACATTCAGTTATGAATAACATGGATCATGTAAATTATAGCATATTTTCAATTACATATATCGAAATTCCATAAAAAAGGCTGAGTAGTTCACATCACTGTATCCCAGCTAACAGGAAACATTCTCATAACTCTGGCTAACGTTCTCTCAAGGTTCTCTCAAAGTTATGATCAAACGTTCTTCCTGTTAATATAACGTTTGTTCAATGTTATCTGGTTCTATGTTATCTGTAAACACTTAAATATTATGATTTATAAGCGGTTTACCACATTGGGACCAAAAATAAATACATACAAATTTACAGGTATTACTATCCTTATGAAGACATTTGGTCCCCAACTAGGGAAAACACACACACACACACACACACACACACACACACACACGTTTACTTAGCTATCTTAATGGGGATATTCCATAGGCATAATGGTTTTTATACTGTACAAACTGTATATTCTATCCCCTTACACTAACCCTACCCCACACATCACACACAACTTTATGCATTTTTACATACAAAAATTTAAAAAAGAAAAACTTTAATTAGGCTACTTTATTTTTTATACTTAATTTACAAATGAGGATGTTGAGGCAAAAACAAGTAACTAACAAAATAGCATCAGGCATAAGAGACATCAGGATTCAAATTGTCCTTAAAATATATTTATTCTTGCAAGAATGTTCCCAGTCCATCCACAGTCCAGCTGCAGGCGGAGTGAGACCCAGAGCAGAGGTTGGCCAGCATTTTTATAGTGTTATCTCTTGTCACCCTTCACAGCACAAGGAACAAAAGGGACCCCCCTTGACCCCTCCCCAGCACGGGAATCTCCTTACCTCTGAAATCTCACACACACACACCCTGCAGCTGTATCAAATCAATATCATAAAAGAAACTCAAAATACAGCCAAAGAACGCATGGCATTCGTTTGTTAAATCGTTGAAAATAAAATACAAAGAAAAGATGAATTTTCCCACAACAATTCCTCCTCTTTATCATTCTCTGATAAACAACATAGAAAAATTCACTCTTGTTTTCTAATCAAACCCATTATACTATTAAATCTTTAAAGGTGCATTGCGCAACTTTTCATGTTAAAAATACCCGTTTTCTAACCCATACATGCTTAAACAATTGCCTGATGGGCTGAATGAGCCCTTCTCTGATCACTGCGATTGCCTCTATAATCCTGTACAGTAAAATAAATAAGAGGGATTCGGGTCGGAATCTGAGACTGGGCGTGACGTCATGCGCGTTCACGGCACGCTCATATGTCTGGCAGGTTTGTGTATGCGCCGACGCCGCCATTCTCCGTAGAAAATGGATTCTAAGAGACCGGCTTGTAGCTCAAACGGGATCCTCAGTTGGCTTTTTTCTTGATAAAAAGGTAAGATATATCCCATTCTCTAATGTCTGATACGGCCAATAATGACAATAAATGACGATCCATAAAATGTGTAATGCTTTAGCGTAAGCTAGATAAATGTACAATCGGAATAGGTTTTACTAACTTACCATTGTCAGTGATCAGGTTCAGAATGATTGTGATATAAAATGCTGATATATAAGTTAGATACTTAGACACAAATGTTGAGCAAATTACTGCTTAATTACGATGTATTGATATTGGAATATGCTACTTAGCTGATCAATAAAACAGGCTAAACCCCCGCAAATCTTCGGCGGATTAGCCTGTTTGGCTTTTATGGTAACGTCATAGTGCCACTTGATTGTTTATTACCTTGAGACATTTGGGTGTACTTTGTTGACCGACTGTGTATGGTATGGTATCATGATTACAATTTTGAGCTTTTACAAAGTTATAACTTATATTGTTCATGAACGTGTTTCCACAATAATAGTCATAAGTGGATACAGTAAACACATAACACAGTTCAACATGGAGATAGATGGGAATAAAAAACGAAGTTTTCTACTAACGTTACCCCCATTTTTTCCCTCACACATAAGTGTGTTATTTACTCAATTGCCTTTCCTTTCACATATTTTAAATTACTTGCAGATTTAAAACTGTATTACCTCTGAAGACATTATGATTGTAAACAAAAGATTTGTGCGGCTGATGCTCCTTGGGTTATGACCAACTCGTGCTCGTGCAAGCGTGCGTGTGCGTGTGGTCCGTGAGCGTGCACACCTCTGGTTGCAGTTTCGCTTGCCGCCAGAGGGGGCGTAGTTCTGCGAAAACTCAGACTCTTGCGCAATGCACCTTTAAGAATAGAATTAATTCAAGTCTTAATTCAAGAACAGTTATACCCTTCGTGTATATCAATATTAAGCCCTAATTTTATTCAATCAAATAAAATCGCAAAACTTTTCTTCAACCATTAATTGGTCAACATTTTCTCCAGATATGTTGATCATCTCGTTGCCTCATGGACGTTCCATCTTCACCAATATGACACTTTGCATGCCGTAGAGAGGATTTTTTTTTTTTTTCAACGTTGGCAGGGGAGATATGTTTCTAGCACATATCATTGATCCCCTACTTTATTCTTTGCGCTGGCGTGTGAGGTTGTTGATGTTGGTTGGCATAGTTTAGGTCAGATGCTTGGACCCAGGTCTAACATCCTTCAATCATTTTTTTTTTCACTTTAACATCCTTCAATTTCATTTTCACCTGCGAATGGAGGCCTTAAGTGATTTTGTTAGTGAGCGCGTGTCTTGTCGTCCCTTTGGTGTGACCTGTGAAATTTTCAACCTGAAACATATCACCGGATAATTTCTTGCTCATTGAATAGCACTCAGGGTCCTTGTTCCCCTGAAAAAAACATTCAACCCATGTTGTTCATGTTAACAAAACAATACAGAATCAGTTCTGTTTGGTTCAATCCATCCTGACATCCTGCAAAATGAAAATTTTAAGTTAGGCATTACACAGGGTTAGGCACTGTTTCTTCACTTTGCTCATGCCATGCGCAAAAGTCTGCATCTTCTGTAAAGAAAAACAAATGTTGAGGTTATTGTCACATAGTTTTCTTTTGTCTGCTGTGCTGCCACATCTGCTCCGGCGTTTCCTGTCAAAACAATTCTTGTTATTAGCACACTTAAAATACAAACAATGCACACAATTAAACCCAATGTCCTCCCAACATTTATCTTCCCACCTGTGCGATGGCTTGCAGCAAATGTGAACCCCTTAGTAAACCAGATCTAGCTGGTTAATACAAATAAAGTTCTTCAAATAAACCCCTCCTGGACTTTTACTGTCCTCATATACCGATGAGGTCAAAGCTAGATAACCTCTCAGCCTGCTGTGAAGACAATGGGTTTAGCCCTCCCCCCCTGGATTTACTGTTTTCCCACCTGTGAGGCCGAAATGTCTTTGTTTGTGGCCTGAATACAAATTATCCATACTAAAAAGTTCAAAGACTCATCTGACCACTTGTTTTACTGTGCGTTCTCTTGTTCCCGCCATGAGCATATTCATCCTCCTCTTGATGCACAACACCCATCTCGTGCATAAATTTAACATAATAAAATTCTCTTACTTTTATCAGACGCTTTTATCCAAAGCGACTTACATTTCAAGGTACACATTTACATTCTTATCAATTCTTGCTTTCCCTCGGAAATTGAACCCATGACTTTGGCGTTACAAGCGCTAACGCTCTACTGTTTGAGCTATAGAAAAACCTGCAATATTTGTTAATATTTATTTGGTAACATTTGTTTGGATAAAGTTTGCTAACCTAAACGTTGTCCTTAAGCCAAATTTCTTTTAGACATCTTTCTCTGCCTCTGAAATAAAAATATTACTTAAAGCCACAATTTCATCTTCTTATCAAATTGTTTTAAGGCAACGGCCCCTAGTTTCACAGCATTTCTTGCTTTTCAGGCCTATTGTTTGGTCTCTTAAGCAACTGTCATCTACGAACATTCTCCAGGTCATCAATTGGTCAGGTCAGGTCGTGGTGTGCACACTTCGTCAACGTCAGTCGAATAACAATCTCCCCTTTTTACAATACATAACTGTTAAGGGCTCTCTGGATAATCTGATATTTATTTAGCCTACGTGTTTGTTGCTGTCAAATCTAACTTTTTCTCAACACATGACTGACGGCTATCTACGACTTCACAATTCCAATTTACACATCAATACTTAAACCTGTCCAGAAAGTAATTCAAATCTACTGCACATCATAAATGACCAAAATAATAATTAATAGACAGAGCTCGATGATCAATCAACTTAAAGCTCATCCTACACTGTAAAAAAAAATCCCGTAAAAAAACGGTAAATCTCTGGCAGCAAAGTTTCCAGACGGGTTCCGTTAAATTACAGCAAATAACCATTTCACAAAATTACAGGCAAAACCCGTAAAAATACAGAATTGACTTTACGGTCAAAATTAATTAAATGACAGTACATTACTGTTAATAATGGCTTATTAAACCGTGGAAAAACAGATAAATTATGTCAAATTACATTAAAAGAACATTTAACTTTAAGGTTAAACTGTAAATTTAGGGTTTTATAAATTTATTTTATAATAATGCTCTGTCTATCTACAGTAATTATCTTTTAATATATAGTTTTTCTGTGTAAAATAACTATGAAGTTATGTATAAAAATGTAATAAGTACATAAATTCAAGTACAAAGTTTGTATATTTACAGTTTTATTTTTTTGCAGATCCAGTTTCACAACTTTGACCAATCTCTAATTAAGTACCTTAATAATAGCAAATGTACAGTCAATTTCTGTTAAATTAACTAAACGTACAAGTACGGAATACCTGCACATTTACAGTATTACTCATTAAACAAACACTGAACATCAAGATACGTGAATGATAGGAAATACAGGCTTAGTATATCATTTAGAACATGTAAAAATATCCACATTAAAAGACAATTGCTGTATGCCTTTATACTCTAATATAACTTATTTCAAATATTTACAATTACATTTTATCCAAAGTGACTTAAAATTAAGAGAACAATAGAAGCAACAAGTGCAGCGACAAGTCCCAGTTAGTGTAGCACAGTACACAAGTTCATTTATTTATTATTAAAACAAAGATTTAGTATTATTGGGTCAAGTGTTTATGAAAAGATGGATCTTTAGCAGTTTCTTGAAAATGTGTTGAGTTGGGCAGGTCATCCCACCAGCAGGGAACAGTCCAGGGAAAGGTCAGTGAAAGTGATTTTGTGTCTCTTTGGGATGATGGCACCACAAGGCGCCGTTCACTTGCAGAACACAAGCTTCTGGAGACACATAGATCTGAAGCAGTGAGTTTAGGTCTTGCTGCAGCATCTGGATCAGTTGCAGAGGTTTGACTGATGCTGGAAGGCCTGCCAGGAGAGCATTACAATAGTCCAGTCTGGATAGAACAAGAGCTTAGACAAGGAGTTGTGTGGCTCCGATAGGAAGGGCCAGATCTTTCTGATGTTGTATAAGGCAAATCAGCAGGGTCGCATGGTTTGGCTGAAACCATAAGCAGTTCTGTCTTGGCAAGGTTGAGTTGAAGGTGAAGGAAGAATTTTCCATCAGGTAGGCTGAGATGCGAGCAGCAACCGTCTGATCCTCTGGCTGGAATGAAAGGTAGAGATATGTGTCATTAAGTGATAGGAAAAGTCATGTTTCTAAATGACAGAGCCTAGTTACACTACAAAAAAAAAAAAAAAATAATAATAATAATAAATAAATAGATGGGTGGAATCTAACACAATCATGGTCTTACTGTAGTAAAACCAAACCTTGTGCAGCTCCAGTGGCCTGACAAGGATCAAATGAATATTCACATGGGAAAATACAGTATAAAACAAATTAAATGTTCTGCCACTTTTAGTGCAATCATATGGAATCAGAAGACTCAGCCATTACAATATTTTAAATTAGCCTACTTCTTCCCATACCTTGTTTGCCATGATCATTCTGCTTTCCACTTGACCTGAAAGCACAAAAAAAATTTTTTTTAACAACTCAGTATTACATTTACACATGTCAGAATATGTTCCACTGGGACAATGCAAAACCTCAACTGACTATGATCTGGAAGCTGAGCAGGAAAGGCTAACTGATGTTTTAAGCTGAGACACCTAAAGTTAGGGGTGTAACTTTCTGTTCATCCGGATCAATGCCATTTTCATAACCAATGATCAAAAGTATCCTATGAAAAAGGCTACTATGATGACCCCAGGCCATACAAAATGTAGATAAGTTCATTTCTTCATCAGAACACAAACATTCTATCAACTTTTATTTTATAAGCCTAATATATGCACATGTATGCATTCTATAGCTAACGTTAACGTTAGCTACGTGTTGGCAAGCAGATGCAGCCAGAATATGCAATTTATCATGTTGTGTTCATATTCTAGTCTCATGTGCTTTCCTGTATCAAGTACAGTATTTAGGCTACTGAATTCGTTTTCTTAACAGTCTTGATAGCCACGTTAACCCTTACGAAAATTAACTATGGTTTAACCACAAAGAAAAAAAAAGAAAAAAACATGGTAACTTAGGCCTATTTGTAGTATAACTGTGGTTATTAAAAATGGTAATAAAAATCCGCCAAAAACGTGGTTACTATAATTTTACTATAATTAAAACCAAGGATATTTTTAAGAGAAGAGTTTTCAGCTTCCAGACAGTGTTTCAAAATGTCCCGCCATTTAAGAGATTGATTTACTGACAGATAGGCCTACTATCGCGTATTAACGAAGATTTTATATACAATTAAACGGACTTTGATATGTATAACATGTCTACGAAAGCTCGTTTTAGGTCTTTTGAGGTGTGGGTTCAACTGATCTTTCTTAAAACAGATGGAAAATGTAAAGACGCATGCTACATTTTCAGTGTTTTGGCCTCCAGCTCTCGCCAGTTAACTGAACATCATTTAAAAATGCTAACGTTAGCTTGAAAACTGTAAACTTAACACAAATGTAATATAAAATATCGTTCACATGTAACTTAGTATAATGAGACTCTTACCTCAGCCGGTGATCGGTTGGCATGATGTCCGCTCGCTATGACGAACAAGGCTCACTGTCACGTTATTTCCGAAGAATCCAAACGGACTGACTGAAAACAGCTCCTGCTCACGGCTGTTCTTGATGAATTCGATTGCTTTGAACCACTGTTGATCTCACAATCCACTTCACCAGAGTAGACTGAATTCAAAATCTCCCGCTTGCCCAAACTCGACTGATCAGCTAACGTTAACCGTTGTGGGCGGGAGTAAACAGCGGAAATGAATTTGAATCTGCGTCATCGCGCGCGCGCACTCAAACACACACACACACACACACACACACACACACACAAAGCCCTGAATGTGAAGCAACGGAGATTTGGAAAAATATTTATAAAATATACATGAAATTATGGGAGAATAAGACTGTTTATTATTATACTGTACTATACTAGATTATTATACTGAGAATAATAATGATCAAAATGAGTATAAAATGAAATGTGAAATAAAAAATAATTCAGGCCTACTGTAGCCTATGTAGGGTACTGTATGTACAAATCACCAGACATGGGGACTTGTGACTTGGTGACTTGGACTCGAGTCGACTCGAGTCGCTATTTTTATGACTTGTGACTTGACTTGACAAAAAATAAAATACTTGAGACTTGACTCGGACTTGGAAGTTCAAGACTCGGGACTTGACTTGACTTGAGACACGATGACTTGAATGACTTGAGTGTTAATCACATAATTTTTTCAGTTTGAATATAAAATATATAAATTATTTAAAAAAAATAAAGTTGATTACCCAGCTGGAGCGCAGGCTGAGAATAGCGTTGTCATGACTGGATCACTATCAGTCGCGCCCTCTCGTACCTTGCACACCACGCCCACTTAGATCAGATATCACATCAACATGTCAGCCGGAGGGGTACCGAGGGTCATCGCTTTCGGCCTCGAGGATTATTCACAAGATGGCAAAAGACGAACAGCGCTTTGCAAGACATGCACCATTAACATCGCGGCCAACTCTCACGCATTCACCGTGAGACACACGCGACACGGACTTTTCACACGCTCTCATTCATTTTCTCACGCACAGAAAAATCGTGACACAAGAGCAGGTTACGATATAAAAAAATCTCAGCTCTCAGATTCTGTCATTTTTATTACGAAATTCAAACAATAAATACCGTTTTGGCGCTTGTAAATGTGACGCAGATCCCTAGCGCGGCACGTGAACCGATCATCTCTAGCTAGTAAATAAACACGAATGAACAATGTTGAAAGATACAGTACAGCTGAACTTACCGAAATGTATATTCCTCATACATAATATCGACCAATCAATAAAACAAATGGGTCAATAAAACAGCTGGAGAACAATTGTCACATAACATTTACCTCAGGAAAGCCATTTGATGACCATATAGGCTATATAGCACGTTAGTTGGCTATAAAAAGTATTTTGCTAAATATGTGTACTATATTACATATTTATTATATTTTTACTTATCATTAAATAAAGTTGTTATTATAAAAACAAAAAAAACGCATAATATCTCTCTGTATGTTTACAGCATTAGGTGAGTTGTTTTTTTCTTGAAAAAAATTAGTGCCTATCTTGTGTAGCCTACCTAATATTTATCCAAATGAGTCAATATTAAGTCAGATCACAATAATTGAATTGAAATAATAAAAAAGCGTAGCTTACCAGAAATTGTACCATGTAAACATTGTAACATGTTGTCACTAAACCGAATACAATTCAGTTTAGTTACTAAAATGTTTTGACAATCACAATACACTTATTGTAAACACAGTTTATGTACAACATTAAACTTTGTTACATTTTAAACACTGTTGGCCGAAGTGAAAAATAAATAATTTTATGAAGTTACAATTTTGCTTGATTCCATGATGTATTTTACTGAACATGAGTATTTACAATGCAAATCCAAATTATTGTAATTTATTGACAGTAACTGATATCTTGTCTTTTCACTTTATTAAGATCAGATTCTGCAGGTAAAATTACAATAATAAGGTGACTTGACTTGGACTTGACTTGACCTACTACAGGACTTGACTTGACTTGACTTGACATAGCCTGTGACTTGACTTGACTTGACTTGACTTGCCCAAGAAAAAAATACTTGGGACTTACTTGAGACTTGAAGGTTAAGACTTGAGACTTACTTGAGACTTGCATATGTATGACTTGGTCCCATCTCTGGTATTTACAATGCAAATCCAAATTATTGTAATTTATTGACAGTAACTGATATCTTGTCTTTTCACTTTATTAAGATCAGATTCTGCAGGTAAAATTACAATAATAAGGTGACTTGACTTGGACTTGACTTGACCTACTACAGGACTTGACTTGACTTGACTTGACATAGCCTGTGACTTGACTTGACTTGACTTGCCCAAGAAAAAAATACTTGGGACTTACTTGAGACTTGAAGGTTAAGACTTGAGACTTACTTGAGACTTGCATATGTATGACTTGGTCCCATCTCTGCAAATCACAGTCTATGGTACAAATACTTTTATTTAACCTTAAAAAAAACTCACTTTAACCCCCACATGCTTAATAATCTGTAAGGAAAACATATTGAATAGATGCTGATTTCCGCAGTTATACCTTCTTTTCTTTGTTTTCTAATTTCACAGAAAAAATCTGTAAAATATTACTTAATAATTTCTGTAAAATTACACATAACTCTGTAAAAATACAGACAAGTTCCTTTTAAAAAATGTACAATTGCTGTAAAACCAAAATACAAGCAATTACCTGTAAATTTAACAATGGACCTTTAAATTACAGCAAATGCCTTTTATTTTACAGATATTTGCTGTATAATGACAAAACGGTAAAATTCTGTAAAAAAATACAGACAATTACCTGTAAAATTACACTTTTTTTTTTACAGTGTATGTTCTGTGTTGCCTTCTCATCAGATTGACTCACAATCCTCAGCTTATTTTCAAATTTGTCATTTGCCTTAACCCATCTATAATGCTAAAACACTCTTTCCAGAGGTTAATGACAAATTTATACACACTATTCAGACAGAATAGTTGTCCTAAACTAACACATACTGTACAAACATGAATTAACACTCACACTCATCCCTGACTATGAACTGCTCATATTTCTTATTCATATCTTTTCTCTAAAAAGATTTAAATTTTAAATGACATTTTAACCTTACATTTTCCTGTATCTTTTATCTAATGTTTTTATGGCCTCTTAACCAGTTTCAAAACATGTCTGTTCATTATTCATCTGATTTTAGAAAAGTCAGCTGGATTGTTTTGGTGCATAATTATTACTTTGCTTCAGCTTTCTTTGGCTGACTGATAACAGAAGAACAGACAGAGTACCATCCCAAGCAGTCTCTTTCTCTCTCACTATAAGCAAATAATCTTTTCAACAGCCTCCTAGGACTGTAACTAAAATAATCATAGTCATAATCAATCGTTCTATGATCTTTTCTAAGGTTATCTTTAGTTTAAATACTCAATTTACCTAACCTTTGTTTTCCAGAAAATTCTCTTGAGTCATCTTTAGCCACCACCATGTCTTATAGTGGTCCTTTGTCATGTCTAAATGATCTACAGGAGTCAGAACTGACACATTAGTTCAGCATCGACACAAATCTCTGTGTTTTCCTTGCCCATCAGGCAACTAACATTACAACTTTTTTTTTTTTTTTTTTTTTTTTTTAAACTGTCTCTACAACAGATAACCATTAGTTCAATGGTCTCTGCTGGCTCCTGAATGCCCATTCAGATCAGTTCTTAACCTATAATTGTCTTTTCTTCAGGGTGTTGTCCCCTGGCATAGTTGCAGACACTTGTCAGAAAAACAAGCCATTCAATCAACGCGGTTTCTGGTGAGTGGTATATAGAGGAACTCACATTTTCTGGGTCAGACGGCCGTAACTTCTTACAGCTCATCTCGCCTCTCAATGATTTGCTGATGCTGCTGGCCTCACAGTCACCGCTCAACTCTAATACCTTTCTCACATAAAAACACCTCCATCAGGAGATGCCCAGTGTTTGTGGCGTGAATTCCCCTGTCTTAGGTTGCCCTTTTGGCCAGAGGGTCTTACCCGTCTCTGGGGTAAACACTTCGTACACACGTGGTTACCGCTCTTTACCATCACAGAATCTGTGACCGTTTTCTTCAACATAATCTGTTGTTTTCTGGAGCTTAGGAAAAGGCGCATTCAAGAGTCATCAGAGCCATTCGGACCTAATAGTGTTCACAGGGAGACAAGTTAATAACAACAGTATTAATCACTTAAATTCATTAATCATCTTAAAGGTAGCAACCTGCTTAGATTATAGTCAGTGAATTTAGATCACAATCGTACATTCAGTGTACTGTTACTTCTGTAGCCGGAGCCATCGGCCCTGTTTTATGGTGGAGGCTAAAATCAGACAAAGAAGCGGTCCTAAAATAAACTAGTCAAAAATGTCACTTCTATCATTTAAGGTCTGCATTATTATTTTAAAGACTTCTTTAAAATCATTCAGTTTTACTTTTAAAACATTTACAAATTTGTCCTCTAAATTTGTCAAATCTGAACTGCCTGTAGCATCTATGAATCTGTTCAACTGAAACACTGTGCTTTACACAGCCTCAGACAACAGCTTTCAGCTGACATTGAATGAGAGAGAGACTCTTGAGGCATCAGGACTGGTACACTGCATTCTCATAAACCTTTAACTTCAGACTTTATCTGCCATCTTTTCTTTAACTGTAGCCCATCTTAAGGCATCTTTTCCATAAATTACATGTATTGTAACTTAGACATTACAAATATCCACTCAGAATGAGTCTCTGTTGCACTGAAACTGTGGCAGTTTAAGTTACAGCACATGCCAGATTCAGATAAGCAAACCTGTTTTGGCCTAATCACATTCTTATCTTTTAAAATCAACATTAACAAGCCTTTGTTTAATCAAATGCCTTTTACACATTTTACATTTAGCAACTGTTAATCCTGTAACACTGCTTCTGTTTATTTTATCTTAAAGGAATAATAAGAATTATTCTAGTTCTTAATAACAATTTCATTTCAATTTTAGTTGTCAGGTTTTCAATTGCCATAATTTAATACCTGACTTCAATGTTTTCTCTAGGAGTTTATCAATCTGCTTCTATGATTCAACTTTTGAGGCTGCGCTCTCTGCTTGTGATACATTTTTTTTGATTATCATTATAAATCATTCATTAGATTTGTCTCTCTATATCATCTAAAACCTTATCAAAGCATTTCATTCAAAACACAATCATCCTTTTAGTGACCGGTACTTTTAATAGTTCTTTCCTTTCAAAAGGAATTCCTTACACTTAAATCTTTCAATCTTCTCACAACCTTTAAAAGTTTCATCTATCAACTTTCTTTTCTCCCTCATTTACTTTTACAGTCATACAGTGGGCATTTACAATCACTACCCTGCTAACCGCAATAAAACACTCTCTGTTATTCTGCCAACAGTCTTATCACTCTGATCTTTCTAACATCTCCACCCTACCTCACACCCCCGAAGCAGTGTGTTGAAAATGTAAACAGAGCCGCTGATAAGCAGTTGTCTGTATTTTTCTATTACAGTCTCGTTTGCAAATTCAATTACAATAGCCGAATCATAATCTTCATCATGTTAACATTGATCTACTTTCTAACCCATATTAACACAGACTTTTCTTAAAATTTGTGTAATTTTGGCACTTTCTTTGTTTGGAGCCAGTTAAGTTATTGTTTATCTTTCCAATCACAATCAAACTTTTACAAAACATCATCTGCAAATCTCTTCAGAGCATGAGCAGAACTGCTTACAGCATTTGCTCTCTATTATCTCACTATTTATCAGGACTGTTCAGTTACTCTTCATACAGTATTAAAACTTTAACGTGTCATTAATTTCATCAACACTGGTTTTAAAAGCTTATTCTTCTATCAAATGGTTAGTTTGCAGATTCAACATAAATCACAAGATTGTATTATAATTATTCAGTCCTACTTATCTCTACTGTTTCACAGAAACCACAAGATTCTCTAAATCTTCTCAGTCTCTAAATTACACAGACAGCTATCTTAGCCGCTTGCACCTTCAACTCTTGTTACAAAAATATGGCAATCTATTCTTAAATACCCTTGTTTTCATAACATTAATACAATAAAGCATTCACATCGTCATTATTGGCAGAACATTAATTTTCATAAGCGACACGGAAAATCTAAATATTCTAAACGGGTTTCACAAAGTTTCTGTCACACGTGTCTGGGGAAATTATCTCCAACCCATAATTTCCTTTATAAAACAATATATTTCCTTAAATGGCTTAATATCAACAAAATATCCAATCTCTGGACATTTTCTAATTTGATATTATCATCAACAACACTGATTACAAAACAAGTATACATTTAACATTCAGAAGCTGGTTTGAACAAGCAAGCGCTGTTGCTGTACTCCCAGCATAGCTGGACCCTTTAGGTTCAAAAGACAATCGTTTTACTTATTGAAACATTCCTTATCCTTATATCATGCCAATCCCTGTTAATCATACTCAACGCCCCATTTCCATCTAAAACTCACTTTTCGTACCATTTCAACTTAATTTGACTTAATCAGGCGTTCATAAATAGTTCCATGAACTCTATCGTTCCCTACATGCCAGTTCCTTCTGTATCTGTTCTGTTCTATCTGCAATCCAACAATTCACTGTTTGTAATTTCCATCAGGAAAAACATTCTATCTTTCCCTAAATGCTAATCCTTTCTGCATTTATTTTCGTTTTCTTCTATCTTCTTCAGTTCAACAAACTACTGTCTGTTCACAGTTTTACACTCATGAACAAAACTACAACAACCCTTTGTTTAACAATTTTCCGTTTCCCAATTTCTTGCATGCATTTCTGGCTGTAATTTTTCCCATTTTTCAGAAAAACTGGTGTAGCCTATAAAATTTTGTTCAAGCTTGCTTTGAGATGACCCCATATTGGCTGATTTCTATCTCTCCTGGATTTTCCTTCGACGCGCGTCTAATAATCTGTTAAACGTCTTCAACAGATCCGATTTTGTCACCTCAAATCGGCAAGGTTTAGCAAATATGCTTCCTGTAATTACGGTCTACTCAATCTTTCCGTGAGCACTTTCTAGCGCTCGATTAATTCTGGTTCACCTAATTAATCAGGTGTGGCTCTTCCGTCCACTTTTACAAGACTTCCTCAGGTTACAGAGATTTTGAGTAAAACTAATTAATCAGGTGTGGCTCTTCCGTCCGTGTGGCTCTTCCGTCCACGTGTGGCTCTTCCGTCCACTTACGAGCTAGTTTTCGGCATAAAATTGACTTGACAGGGCCTACACTAAAAATTTTTTTTTTTTTTTTTTTTTTCAAGGAGTACATGTAGGCCTACTCCTAAATGAGTACGGAGCTCTTTGATCTGTTTCTCTAGCTCTGAGTTGCGCTTAGACTGTTCTGACTTTGTCTGGATCAATGCCAAATTTCTTTGTTAATTTCAATCTGACTTTCTCAGTCACGATTGAGTCCATGTGCTCTCTTAACAAAGACTTAAACTCATTGTCTGTCCATAAAGGTGTAAACGCAAATGCGAGAGAAATGCTCGCACTGTAGAGCCCTGCTTGTTACAATCTCCCCCTCGAAAACCTTCTCTGCCCGTACCAAAGAGATAGTTCCAGCCAATATGGTTCATGTTCACTCACAATTATCAAAATAATTTATCTGTCTCTTACCCGAGATGCTTTTACTGCCTCCGAGTTCTTTCTGAATCCAGTGGGTTCCTCCTGGCCCTGATAGCAGTTTTGGCTCTTCTCTCTCAATTCGGCGAGGTAAGACTAAAGCCTTTTGTGCTTTAGGGTGATCAGTCCGTCAATACGCTTTCTCAGGGCCAGAAGAAACCTCATGGTTCGCACTTCTGACACCAACTTGTTGAGGCAAAAACAAGTAACTAACAAAATAGCATCAGGCATAAGAGACATCAGGATTCAAATTGTCCTTAAAAGATATTTATTCTTGCAAGAATGTTCCCAGTCCATCCACAGTCCAGCTGCAGGCGGAGTGAGACCCAGAGCAGAGGTTGGCCAGCATTTTTATAGTGTTATCTCTTGTCACCCTTCACAGCACAAGGAACAAAAGGGACCCCCCTTGACCCCTCCCCAGCACGGGAATCTCCTTACCTCTGAAATCTCACACACACACACACACACCCTGCAGCTGTATCAATATCATAAAAGAAACTCAAAATACAGCCAAAGAACGCATGGCATTCGTTTGTTAAATCGTTGAAAATAAAATACAAAGAAAAGATGAATTTTCCCACAACAAGGACATCCAAGGACAAGGGAGGTTTTTGGAAATTGTGTCAGGTTTTTGTCCCCAACATATAGTTAAGTAGACACACACACACACATAGGGGTACATAAATATTTCAAATACAAAACTTTACCACATAATATATTTTGATAGGAGGCTGACTCTGGAAGAAGAACGAGAGACGCTCGCTTTGTATGTTCACTTATTTTACTGAGTACTTCAGCAACTACGGACCACTCACTTATAAAACATTAGGCGTGGCTTAACGTACCTGTCACTTAGCACATCTATTACAGTCCTTCCCCTTTAGATTTGAAACACTTTCTTTAGAAAAAAAAAATCACATCTGTGCAACAGGGAATACACAACAGTTAATAATTTTCCAGTAACAATATTTCACAACATTACAACAACCTGGGGCCCGTTCTTCGTACGTCGCTAACTCAGTTAGCTGGATTTGATTGTTGGGGATTTGGCATGATCTTGGATTGTTTGGTTCTTCGACGCTCATCCTGGACTTGCTGTCATAGCAACAGGTGCGCAATCTTAAACCTGCTCGGGAGCAGGCTTATTTCATGTTAACAGGATTAGACTGCGGCTTTATAAGCGGAGCTGATACGGAAAGTCCAGCGCAGCGCGATAGTGCACTTTCTGAGATATATATTTTTTCTCGTGACTCGTGAGATTGTCGTTTACATTATTAATTTGTTGGAAACGCACATTTATTTTCGACTTGTTGGAGTCGGGCTTTAACTACAGCACAAACTGTTTGCATTGCCCTAAGATTATTTGCGAGTGGCTCTTTCCTTTACACTACTGGAGATGCGGAGAACCTGATGGAAAGTGCTGTCTGTCGTGTCATTCGGAGTTTACCTGGCGCTTTTAGGTTTAAAAAACAGTTTTAGTTTTTTTTTTTTTTTTTTTTTGTGGCATTTCCAAGCCACTTAAGACCCAATGTTGTAAAGCATTTTTTTTTAAGCATTTTTTTTTTTTTTTTTTTTGGCTATCATAATTTTTTATGAAGATCATGCAATCATGACCATGCCGATAACAGTATATGTCAATCAGGCTTCACTAACGTTATTGGTAGACTATAGGCTATAGCCTGCCATCAAGGCCTCAATGAAGGGGATTATGTGAACAGAAAGGGGGTTCACAACGTAAATGTGCAGCCCAGTTACTATTGTGATTCTTAATATTCCAGATTAGTAATATTATATAAAAAAAAGGCAGTTGACTAAAACCTTCCATATCACAAATGTGAAAGCAAAATGGCCAGGATCTGTGCATGACTTAAGAATTTTCAGAGATTCACATTTATGCACATTATTTGAAAGTGGTAAGAAAAGTTCCACAATTAAATATCAAGCTCACTGTATTACATACACTTATGCTGATCCTAACAGAACTGCATTTTCTCATAGGTGATTATGACATGTTCCTGCAGACAGGTGTTTTATTACCCCATTCCCTGACCCAAACCAGTTACAATGCAGCTCCAGGACAAGGGCACACAATGAAATGAACTTTGGCTAACTAAAGGGAAGATTTCAGTGTCTGAAAAGTCTGAGGGTTGCACACCTGACAGGGCCTGGGACATTGCTGCATGTGCCATATTACACAACATTGCCAAAAAAACACACTTTTCATTAAATGTTTAATAAAAGACAAATATGCTTAGTTCCTTGAGTTTTATTTCAATTGTGCTTTGTAAAGAAAAGCCAGTGGTCAAGTGCCTGCAACAAGAGATATTAGACACATGCCTCATGCAACAAATAAAAAGGAAAAGTTGGCTATCCGCTGCCCACCTGTAGGCCTATGTCTCCTCTGTCTGTGCAGACTCTTCTGTAGGCCTTTCTGTAGATGTGGAATCCTGCAACTTATATTGCAGCCATAAAGCATCCAAGTATAAATTAAGTAAAGTTATTTATGCACTTGCAGGCTAGTTCCTCCATATGACAGTTATCTGAGAGGGTTTATTCACTGTCCAGTGCAATGGAAACAAATGGACATTACAAAGTCTTATACTTTATTTATTTTGGAAAGTTAGAAAATGTCCACTTACTGCACATATTTCAGCCACCACTCTCTTGGGAACAGATACAAGTGTTAATATTTTTACATTAACATAAGTTTATCAGTTTTCACTTTCACAAGTCAAAGCAATTCATCATTACTCAAGATTTAACAGTTGAAATGACTATACGGCCTTAATTTAATGCAGCAAAAATTATTTTACAGTGTAGGCTACTAAGATCTTTTCTATTCTCAGCCTTTTTCTTGGTTGCTTTTATAAACAGACAACCATTTATTTAACAGTGCCTTTTATAAAAGAGACTATGGGCCCTATCTTGCACCCAGCGCAATTGACTTTGTACACTGACGCATGTATCATTCCTATTTTGAACCCGCGCAAAGCGGACTTTTCCCTCCACAGAAGCACGTCGGTTAACTAGCAAATACACTTGCGCTCCCCGGGGCGGTTCAGCGCAAAGAGGAGGCGTGTTCTGGCGCAAACGTTCCCTCATGCTATTTTGCCGGTTTAGAAAACAATTCCGCCACTGACCAGGAAAAACCTAGTCTAAAGTCAGTGGCGCGTTGCGCATGTTATTCATGCTATTTTAAGGGCGCATGCTTGGCCATAATCAATGTAGCATGTGCACAACACGCATTACAATTTGAAGCTCTCATCTACACAGAAGCAGCCGTTTTCATTTTTGCAAATCATACATTATTACTAGGAAAAATATTAGGTCTTGTAGGTCTTGATAAGCCTAGGGCTTCTACGTATCCCTTTTCGAACAGTGTGATTATTATGCCAAAAAAAAAAAAAAAAAGGTTTTGTTTTTCTTGATTTTGTTTTATTTTTATTGATGGATATTTAATGTGTTGCTGTCTTTGGTTTAATTTATTTTTTAATTGTTCGAAATAAAGATTTCATTCATTTATTCATATTAATACACGAGGGAAATCATTGTTGTGTCCATGAAGATGTGAAAATAAAATAGGCATAAATCTAGCTTACACATTTAATCATACGCCCAAATTATCATACGCCTGTTTAACCGAAGCTAATTTGGGTGTGTTTGTTTCTCCATCCCCAATGTCACTTCTCTGTGTTTTACGGCCGTGACAAGGACGTCGGTCTCCTCGGCTGTGAACCGCTCCTGGCGCGCGCCTGGCAAATCCACCGTTATAATAGGAATCCGCTTAGAAAAAGCGCGCCTGCTCTTAAAGGGAATGTGAGATGTCGCTCTGATTGGTTTATTTCACGTTACGCCCAAACCACACCTATGAATAATGAAGCTACTTCAGACCAACCCCTTTTAGATTTGCGTCGGGCGCAAGAGTCATTTATCCCGCCGGGAAAATAGCAACAGCGCCGAGACCCGCCCACAAAGTTACTTGCGCTTTGCGCTTTGACACTTGCGTTTCAGATCGTTAAAATAGGGCCCTATATAACTAAAAATTACCATTATGTAGAATATTTTTGTACTTCACTTTTATTTGTTCCCATGTTCTAGTGTGGTGACTCTGACATTACAATGAACAAAGTAATTATGCAATTATTAAAATACAAAAATTTAGGCTAATAAGTGATAAAAACATAGAACATGGCCACTTCTAACAGATTTAAATTGTCTGCTACTTTTTGCCAGCCCTCTCTCCTGGCTTTTGCAGACTTTGAGGTGTTCCCTGGCGTTTTAATTAAACATTAAAATTCAGAATAAACTTTGACTATAAGTTCTTGCTCTGCTGAGGAGAAAAACTGTGCGCACTCTTTGGCCACGCCCACGCTGAGCAGCCAATAGCAGCGTTGCTGATCAATGTTTCTACTATCGATACATATCCCCTTTTAACTAGCGCATGAATGCGCAATTATCTCAGATAACTCAATCCAGCGATACTAATCATATCCGGCAAGTGTGTTCGAAGAACCGAGTTAGCCAGATCATGATTCGCACGATGATATCATCTTGGATGTGTCATTTGATCTCGGATGTAATAAGCAACGTACGAAGAACGGGCCCCTGTTCCTTTAACATCAAAACAATAGCATCAAACCCATAATAGTAAAATACGTATAAATCCAGCCTTTTTGGAGCAGTGCGAACTCTCCGTGGGTATCTGCGAACAGCTTTCACTGAGGGTGTTGCACTCACTGGATCTTGTGCAGTGAAGTTCTCTGTGTTTCCAGTGATCTCAGGCTCAGTGATTGGCATAGAACTGTCTCTGATCATAGGAAAGCTCAATGCTCCACTGCAACCATCAGTGACAGCTGGATTCGGGAAATCTAACACACCATGCAAGGGAGATCCTTCTGCAGCCTTTCTTGATAACATATGGTCCACATGCACAGTGTGCCTTTCATGCAATGTCCCGATCATGCTGTTTCTTTTGTTCCTGCTGTTTTTTTTTAACAGACTTAGCCTAGCTAGATCAGGCTTCAACATTAAAAAGCGTGTTCGGATGTGACGCTTGAGGAACAGCCTCCACTGTAGGCATGTGCCGGTATCACATTTTCATGCTGCGATTAATTGAGTGATCTTTTATCACGGTATACGGTATTATCACGATATTTTAATTGGATAAATATTAGGAAGGCTACAGTAGATAGCCAACATGTTATTTTTTTCTCATGAAAAAAAATATCTCACATAATGCTGTAACCATATAGAGCCCTATCAGCTGGTATTATTAAAGGTTACAAATAACTAATTAAATCAAATATAATGTGGTTTTCATTATAATAACAATTATGTAATGACACAAGTAAAAATATAATAAATATGTAAAAAAGTGCAGTGCACATATTCAGCAAAATACTCCTCTTTATCTATTTGTTTTAGTCATCTAACATGCTGCTGGTCATTAAATGGTTTAAATGTAACGTTCTGTGACACAATTGTTCTCCTGTTTCATATCAAAAGTAACCTGCTCTGTCTTGTTTGACGGTCTTCGTGTCCTCTTTGCTCCGCGATTTTTCTCTGCGTGAGAAAACGGATGTGTGGCGTGAGCGTGTGAAGAGTCTCGCGCTGAATGCGTCGAGTTGGCAGCTCTGCTTTTAGAAGCGGGATGGATCCGGATAGATCGGCGGCGGCCATAGACTGTAGGCGGCGGCGTTCCTCCTTCCACCATTAGACTAGAAGTGCGCAACGGCCGCATGCTTATACACGTGGCGATTGTTTACATCAGAGTGCGCACGTGTTTCGCGCAGCATATACGCAGTGTTTGTTTAAGCGGTTGATGGAAAATAAGCTATAATGCGCGTTCTAAAAATCTAAATTCGGATCTATTATTTTTCACGGTATTTTGAAGTGCCCGCGATAACAATATCGTGCATATTCATTACCGCGATTTATCGCATTACCGAATACCGGCACAAGTCTACTCCACTGTTGTCTCTACTGTGACCGTTAGGGATGCACCGATATAAAAATTTTGGCCGTTACGATAACCAATAATTCTTTACATTTGAAAGCCAATAACCGATATATTGGCAGATAAATCTAAATTCAAATGTTGATATACTTTTATAGCCTGAATTAGGGATGTCCCGATACCACTTTTTCACTTCCAATACGATACCGATACCGCAGCTTTGGCTATTTGCCGATACCGATATCAATCCGATATTTTTATTTTATTCTTGAACTAATACTACTAATAATAAAATATATGGAAGCACTTTGCTCAATTAGCCACATAAAAACATCTCACTCAAATGGAGAACAAATACTTCTCCAGTATATAGTCCACAACAACAGATGATAATGAAAGACTGCCACCCTTTATTCAAAAGACCTTGAGATATGTTTGGTAATTGTACCTGAATGAGTTTAAAATTAATTTGCTATATTTCAGATCAATATATTTGTTTCCTTACAATTTTAATTAACTTTAACTTTATTGTCATCTGAATTATAAATAATTTATTTCTGTATAAATAATACTACTTTTAAAAACACATTTGATTTTCTTTTTTATTCATTGTAGAATGTGTAAACACTTTTTGCAGTTTTAATGATGTCCTGTATGAAAATGATGGAGTATGTTTTTATGTTTCCACTGTTCGATCGCGCCCGTGCCTCTCTCTCTCTGACACACACACACACACATTCCAGCAATGCAATCTTGACATCGCAGCCTGTTCATTTTGCTGCGTTCACACCAAACACGAATAGAGCGTCAAATTCGCGTCTATCGTGTCTAGTTCGATGCTTGAACAGTTTGAATCCATTCGCGCGTCCAAAGCGAATTGGACGCGCTGTGCGCGTATAATGATAAAGCGAGTGTTTGAAGCGATACAGACGCTCGTTCCCGCATATGTATATACGCGTATCTAACAGTATCACATTAATTAATGTGCACGCGAGTTTTATTTATTTTTATGCCCGTGTATTCTCCGTGTAAATCCATGCACCGAACATACGTTCAGTACGAATACATGTACCGTTCCATCCCTAATAGGTATCGATCATAGGTATCGGATAATTCTTTTTCTCCCCACCGATATCCGATCTAGCGTTTTGGGCCAGTATCGGCACGATACCGATGCCGTGGATCGGATCGGGACATCCCTAGCCTGAATACATAAAACAAAAGGCTCACCATCAAAAGCCATGTCCCAAACACTTCAACATAAATCAAACATATAATGCAGTAGCCTAGTTTGAACCAGTATAAGAATCCTTAACTTTTCAAATTAATTTTACACTCCTATGGCCAACTTTCTTTATTAAAAAATGGTAACACTTTATAATAAGGTTTCATTTTGTTAGTATTAGTTAGCATGAACCAACAATTAATGAACAATACTTATTAATCTTAATGTTAAGATCAACATTTTATAAGAAATTTTTAAGATCCAAAGTTGTATCTGTTAACCTTAGTTATTACATGGCTTGGTTGAATTCTAATGTAGAATGCGGTCTATTATTTCTTGATAACAGATCGCTGCTAAGTATAACACACTGTTGCCATGAAAAACAGAGCTTTGCTATGGACGGACGCAGGATTCTAACTGTAGAGACGGAACGGACTATTTTCTTTAGCGGAAGCAATACAATCATTTTTTAAATCAATAAACTCCTTTTTAAATCAATATTTTGTGTCAAATCATTGATTTATTTGGTAGGTAGCCATGTAATAAGCGGGATAATGTAGAGTGAGGCGGTTGTTATAGCGAAAACAACCCCTTCAGGCTGATTCAAGACCCCTCCGCTTCCCATCTGGGTCCTGATCAGCCTGTCGGGGTTGTATTCGCTACAACAACCTCCTCGCTCTACATTATCCCTTACGTAATGCACTGTGAACTTACATGAACACAAATAATTGATTAACTAACATTAACAAAGGCTATTGCTCTCTGTTAGTTCATGTTAGTTAATGCATTAACAAATGATACCTTATTGTAAAGTGTTACCAAAAGTCATTGGAAAACATTGGGCTGCATATAAAGAAACATAATGTTTGCCATAGATAAATAAAATGGAATCGCCTCTGCACGGACAATAAGGAAATTATTTTAATCAAACCATATTGTTGATTAAAATAATACGAGTTATTAATAATAACGCATCAATGTTTAAACATTTTTTTTTTATATTACAGTAATAGTAAACATCATTAATATTAGGCTTACTGTTTCAAATGACATCAGGCCATCCTTAAAAATATTCTTGTTTGCCGTAACCCGACCGACCCTGTCAATTTAGTACCGACCCAATTATTTATTTTTTTTCCCTTTCAGTCCGATGGCCTCATTGCTGTTTGAGCTGCGCGTGCTGAAGCTGAAGAAAACGAACGTTAAACTGAATCGCTTTGCTAGAAGGTTAATCAATTCAACAGTTTCTGAAGAATCATATGGCAGATTCCTGGATGTTCATGGTGGAACTCGTCCAGTAATCTTGATCTGTATTTGGGGGGAATTATGACACGCATTCCCCACAACACACAGGCTTGGTCCTCCAACAACTCGTGTCTGCGAGTGAAGTATGGTTTCAGACCCTCCTCCGACACATAGTTGGGCCAGCCGTTCAGTGTATAATTCCACACTTTGCATAATGTCGGATCTTTTCATGTTGCGTGAGCTATGCCCCTTGCAGACACAGGAAGCTCATCAACCTGGGAAAAGTAGAATATGCTTCCATCTTCCCCAATACAGTCTTTACCCATGGTTGGCAGTCTGGACATTGCAACGGCATTCACGTCGAGCTGATTTTCGATACTCAATGTCATAATTATAAGACATCAGCACTAATGTGCAAAG
The DNA here is from genome assembly GCA_021464565.1 of Rutilus rutilus. Lineage (NCBI taxonomy): Eukaryota > Metazoa > Chordata > Actinopteri > Cypriniformes > Leuciscidae > Rutilus > Rutilus rutilus. The sequence goes on from JAJAQA010000001.1 coordinate 60,630,593, forward strand.
CTGCATTCGAAGATCTGCCAAGGTTGGTATTGCTGCCTTTTTAACCCCATAGATGATGGACAATGCTTCAGGCTCAATTTGAGCATACCCTTTTTCTGTCTCAGTCAGTGTGCGGGATGCGAATGCTATGGGGTGCTCTTCACCATTGTCCATAATGTGCGAGATTACAGCGCCCACCCCATAAGGCGAGGCATCGCATGCTAATTTCAGGGGTCTGTTGCCATCATAATGTACCTGCACTGTGCTACCAAGCAACAGCTGTTTAGCCTCCTCAAAACCAGTCTCACACGCAGCAGTCAAGCTCCACGGTTGCTTCTGTTTTAACAAATTGTGTAAAGGCTGAAGTCGGCTGGACAGATTTTGCAAAAACCGACCATAATAATTTAGGAGGCCCAAAAAAAGACCATAGCTCAGTGACATTATTTGGTTTGGGGACGTTTACAATCGCTACCACCTTTTGCTCAGTTGGGCACAGACCCTCTTTATCGATGCGGTGCCCCAAATACTCAACACTGCCTTGCATGAACTGACACTTGGAAAGTTTTACTCTCCACACCTCTCCAATCTGGAAAGCACTTCTCCTAATGTGCTCCTCTTTTGAGTTAGCAGTGACAAGAAGGTCATCAAGGAAACATGTGACATGATCTAGCCCAGGGGTTCCCAAACTTTTCCATGAAAAGGCCCCCGAAATTCCACTAGGTTCTGGCCAAGGCCCCCCTTTTGCAGGATTTGTTATTGAACCTATCGACAATACTACGGCAAATGTAGAAATAAATCAATAAATCATCTAGGTGAACATCAGATTGTGATGGTATCTGATACCAGCCAGTCAGAAAGATTATAGAGATGCACTGATTACAAACTGTGTTTTACCCAAACTGAATAATAAAAACAAGTTTAAATGGGTAAATTTTCTATAAATATTAATTTTCTTTTCTGACATAGCCTACTCCAGTTCTTGTTAAAACACACTAGACACGCAAACACATGCATGAGCACTTTTTGTGTGAAATCATATTTATTTTGTCCATCAAAAGTGTGCTTTCACTTTAATTGAGCAGTGCAGCAAAAATAGACTCGCACCTAAACCCCCGCTTCACTGCTGCTCACACGCTGCTCCTGCTCCTGCTCGCGGTGTGAATGCACTCATTGATTAACATGCACGGCAGAAAAAACATGCGCCGCTCGCACTTGCGGTCTGAAACGGCCGTAATTCACAAGGTTTCCTACATGTGCATTCCATGTGCACGTGTGATGCTGATGTTGCGTGATGTTAATCATGCGCCGCCCGAGTGCATTTGACCGGCATAAAATCGGCATATGTCAGACTGAAAATCACGTGAAAATCGGCCAATTCCGGTCACCAGCCGATCAATCGGGGCATCTCTGAAAGATTAGCATTAAAAGTATAATGTTCAGATAGGCTAAATTATTATAATGCTATTTCATAACAATACTCATAATAATATAAATATATTTACATTTAAAAAAAAAAAAAATTCTTCCAACTTGCTTGCTGAAAACCTCGGATCTAGCCCTTGCAAGATTTTATCCATGACAGCCTGGAAAATAGAAGGAGCACTGGCCACTTCATAACTGGGACGAAAACAATCAGGCGCGCTTTCATGATCTCCGTGAACTGGAGCGCGTCTCAAAAATGAACTGAAACAACATAGCCTACCTATATAAAGCTTGAAATGTCCACTTTTAAACGAGCAAATTCGAATCGAAAGCAAATACCGTCTGATTATGTAATCCGTATGAAAGGTGCATTTCTCTCTTAAGGCGCATCCCGCTTTACAGCGGAGATGGAGACATGTTTGCAGCCGACTCTGATTTAGAAAACACTAGTTTATTAATAAACAATTAAAATGCCTCTTTTTATTTTTTTCAGACACATTTATTATCATTAGCATATAAATCACCTATAAATCACCTCTCTGTATGGTTCCAGAGACATGGCTCTTCTCATTCAGCACTGTGGGGAAAATATATTTTCTGGGTTCTAATTTGGCCTTAGAAAACCAATAAAATCGACATTCTTTCCATATTAATTTGTGAATATTTTAAATGTTTAATAAAGGGGCAAAAAGTCATAAACAAAAATCTGAAAATACGTCTACATTTATTATGATACTACAATCATAATAAAGTATACTACAAAAAATCAGATGAGTCCAGAATATGAACGCGTTACGCATTTTCCTCCCTATAGAAAACCATTATTAGTATGCTAAATGTGGCTTAATGCATATTAGAATGCCCCCTTATGTCGAAATCTCGTTATTATGTTGAAATAACAAGATATTTATGTCGAAATCTCGTTATTTCAACATAACTCGTTATTTCGACATAATAAGGGGGCATTTTAATATGCATTAAGCCACATTTAGCGTACTAATGATGGTTTTCTATAGGGAGGAAAATGCTTAACACGTTCATATTCTGGACTCATCTGATGATTTGTAGTATACTTTATTATGATTTTAGTATCATAATGATTAAATGCACGCACAATTGTCCGTGAACTTGATAAATGTTGCAGATATATATTATGTCAAAATAACGACTTATGTCGAAATAACGAGATACTTTGTTGAAATAACGACTTATGAAATAACGACTTATGTCGAAATAACGAGATAAGTTTTCTTTCTTTTTTTCTTTTTTCTCACCTTGCGGTTCAGGGCTTCCATACTTTTCTGATCATTTTGCATTATTATTATTTTTTTAGTTTGTGCAATATATTTTTACAAAACATTTTGATCCGTGACCGCAATACTTTAGATGGGATTTTGATCCCATAAGAGACTCCTCTCAAACAGTGTCGCGCCGCGCTCCGAACGTTGTGTAAGCGACATACACTGATATTGCTGTATATTCAAAATTCATATTATAACAAAAATAAAAAACGGTATTCGGTATGAACCGGTATATCACCCAGCATCTAGTAAAACCCAAGAAATTCATTTTAATTGAATTGTCAAAATTCAATGTATTATTCTTGTTTTTTCTTGCCACATACAGGCCTGAAATCAAATCTGTCATCTAGGAAGAAGAGAAACAGAAACCTGCCTGTAAAATGAGTGTGTATGAGGAGAAAGAGGAGGATGCGTCTGTTCACACTCACAGAGCAGCATCTCCAGGATTCAGCTGTGTGTCTATGAAGAGTAACAACTCCATGATTATTCCCCTGACGTTCAGTGATGGACCATCTCCAGGATTCAGCTGTGTGTCTATGAAGAGTAACAACTCCATGATTATTCCCCTGACGTTCAGTGATGGACCATCTCCAGGATTCAGCTGTGTGTCTATGAAGAGTAACCACTCCATGATTATTCCCCTGACGTTCAGTGATGGACCCCCTGACTCTGTGTGAGTATCATTCACGATCTGTTAGAGCTGCACGATTCTGAATAAACAACTTAAAAAACAAAACATGTAATTTACTAGAGGTTCTGACAAAATGTCATTGCCAGTGGCCCATACGACTGTCATTAAAAATCAGTGGTAAAACGTGAGGAAATGCTAGATTATTATTTTTTTATATAGTTGGCAAAGTTAAAGTATAATGAAATACACTGACACCTTATTTTTGTCCTTTCAAAAGTAACTGAATGCCCTACTACATACATTAGCCTACAGTAATCATAATTGTATTTAAAGGGGTGGTTCAGGATTTTGGACATCGGACCTCATTTACAAGTTAGCCTGGGTGTTATTTATCAGTGGAGACAGTTTTAAAAAAAAATCACCCAGTCCTCCCAGTTGCATAGTTCGCCGGTGCTAGGCTAGCGCGAGTCAACGGTAACTGCTAGCCTGCCATTAAAGGGGTGGTTTACTGCCTTTTTTCTTTGCTTGATTGTGTTTATGGGCTGCAATATAACATGTCTTCGTGTTTCGTTTGTTAAAAAACGCCTTATTTTTCATAAATTTCACCTTTATTGTAAGCCGCTTCCTCCTCTGTCATTTGAACGACCGGTTGACTTCCTTAGTCTATGAAACCACTCCCTCAGAAACAGGCAATGAGCTCAGATTGGTTAGTTCGGCCGGTGTGTTGTAATTGGCTAAACTGCGTCCGGAATCTTCACGCCCATTACCCGGTCAAATGTAATGGTGTCAATATTGCCTCGTCAGTTTGAGCCAGAATCAGACCCAGAGAGCGGTGATAAAGAGAGTCAAGCAGAACCTCCGCAAACACGGCTCTTACTAAACGTTTCTGAATGGTAATTTTTTTTTATTATTATTATTTTCTCAAAGAATTTCCATACGCTGTTACTTGAAAATGCTACTGTTTGTTAGCTTTTGAGATACGGTTTCCCCCTGATTAAACATTTAATATAACTGAATACATGACTGAGTAATACCGTTTTTTAATTGATAGAATGAACAACCGTTTAACTATTCACAAAACTTACCGGTAGTTTACTCAGTTTGTCGTTTTCTTTAGGTGTACATGTGATAACAGCAGCTGAAGTTCGCTGTTGCGATAATTTTTTGAAGTTTGTACACGTTTCTTATACACACAAAATAACATCGAACTAACTAGCTACTATAACCAAACAGCTTTGGCATTGGTTTGCGTTCTTGATCAAATAAAAAAATTACGTCATAAAGTATACATGGAAAATACGTTTACAAAATTTCTACATATTACAAATTCGGATCCAAAATGTTTGTACGCATCTGTCATATACTAAAGCCAGCGCTGGTATTTTTTTACATCCTTGATAAAACTAAAACATTACGTCTTAAATTATACAGGCAAATACATTTAAAATGATTAAATCTTACTTGCAGGTTGTGGCCCAACAACTGCTGCCTCTGGTTTTATAGCTGTAACTGCTTCATGTTGGAGTAATAGTTTCTTGTTGAATCCGACATTGAACTCGTGTAGATTCTGGAAGCTGTCTTCCGTAAAATGCGCAGCACAGAGAGCTAAACTACGATTGTAATTGTCAGGAACATAATCAAACTTAAATTTTAACCATTGTTGACGAACTACAGCGTCTGTAGGAAGCCTGAACACAGAAGACCTGACAGCTACAGCTCTCCACTATAACTCCTCCTCTTCGACAGCAGAACATGTTCCGGAGGGAGGGTTGATGTAAATGTATGGGTTAGTTACGTATAAAACCCGGGAAGTATCTCGTTGTAGTCCCATTCGAGTCGTTTTTGTAGGCATTAAACTTCCTGATTTTTAAAAGACAATATCTCCGCTTACGTTGAACTTTCAGCGCAGCAACTTTGCAGATACTGTTCATGCACAAACAGCAACATTACACAGTATTTAAAATGAAAAAAGTGAAATAGCAATCAACCACCCCTTTAAAACTGTTTTACCCACTCCACAGTACACCAAAAGCAAATAAATTATAACGCCAGACTATCGAAGTAAATGTCTGTTGAGAGAATAATGTTAGAAATCAAACTACTCTACCATCTCAATGATCGCATTACATTTACAGGAACTAGTTTCTCAGCAGTGGCGGAATTTTACTTTGCTCCGGTTAGTACTGCGCCGAAAAGTAAACACAGAACAGAAGCGCACTACAGTCGGGACGTCTAGCTAGCTAGTAGTAGTCTCGGTTGCCTAGGTAACTTAATATCACTCTGCCGCTGCTGTAGACTGTGCTAATAAATACAGGGAACAAAGTATAACTATTGCAATGCGATGAAAGGGTAGTTTGATTTCTAACATTATTCTCTCAACAGACATTTACATCGATAGTCTGGCGTTATAATTTATTTGCTTTTGGTGTACTGTGGAGTGCGTAAAACTGTTTTAATGGCAGGCTAGCAGTTACCGTTGACTCGCGCTAGCCTAGCACCGGCGAACTATGCAACTGGAAGGACTGGGTGAAAATTTTTGAAAACTGTCTCCACTGATAAATAACACCCAGGCTAACTTGGAAATGAGGTCCGATGTCCAAAATCCTGAACCACCCCTTTAAAACATGTAAATTGTTTATATACACACTATAAATGCATATATTTGAAAATAATAAATTTTCCGGTTAAAAAAAACAACGTTCCGTACATAGCCTAGATCTACACGCCCCCTAAACCCACATAATAAAGATGGACAGTGACATAGAAATGTGCACAAATTAAGCATACGTTCCATACAATTGAGGTATTATCGAAATATCTACATTTTAATAACGAGTGATTATAACAAAAGGCAAGTAATGGTCAGGGTTACATTTTAGACACACACACACACACACACACACACACACACACACACACACACACACACACACATCTCTGAAGCGATAGAAAAGTCCTCGGGACCGCATCACTCACAAGACGCAAACCTGCATTGGTGTACAAGGCCGAAGTCCACCATTTTTGGTTGCTACACACACATAGTTTAGATGTGTCCGTGGTTGATGGCCAACCAACCGCCCACAGTCAGAGTCTAGCTCTGGCAGCATCGCGGGGAAAGATGCACTGGAACTTTTGCACCACGAAAACAAACACGCGTCCCATCATTGCCTCTCTCACAGTTTGACATGTCTGTCATTGGAAAGTTCCACGTGGTGTAGTGCTGGGTGGTGTACCGGTTCATACCAAATACCGGTGTTTATTTTTGTTATGATATGAATTTTTTTAATATTTCAATACCGGTGTATGTCGCTTTAATAATGATCGGAACGCGGCGCGGCGCAACACTGTTTGAGAGGGTCCTTTTTCACTGTTGCACTGTGGTGATCCACGTGTTACCAGAGAATGTCTAATAGGAAGAGAATTGACACTCTCTGCTTACTTCCGGTTTCTGGACTGGCTGCAGTAACACGTCTCTGTCCATGCGGGGGCGCTCGCAGGCGAGTGCAGAATGAATGGAGGTCTATGGCGAAAAACCCTCAAAATCCACTTTTCTCAGGATATAATTTTTTGTCTAGTAATTTGAATGTTGTATTCAAAAGGAGATGCAAAGAAATTACACATTGCTGGGTGTTAGATTTTTTAGAGTCACTTATTTGGTTTAAAAAGTCTTTTAAAATGTCAATGACGTCAGAATGCTGACGTCATTAGCAGAATGCTAGCGTGTTATGGGCAACAACAACTCAACCTGTAAGAAATCGAAAAGAAATAAGTACTCGTTCATTCAACTTTCGACCTATAACCCATGTTGAACTTGCAAAACTTACAATAAAATCTGAGATTTCTCAACGGGAATCGGGTGAAAGAGACACATTTAGCCGTCTAGCCCCATAGACTCCCATTCAGTCTGCACTCGCCCGCGATCACCTCCAGTGGAATTCTAATGGAACTGCAACCAAGATCGATACAATGGGGCTAATAGGAAGTGCCAAGGCTCTCCGTAGAAGGGCTCTGGTGTTACTAAGCGTGACTTTGAAGGTGGATTAGTTAAACTATAGCCTAATTGATAGCTGTCAAATTATATTAGTGTTTCCCATACATTGGTTCACAATATCAACACAGCCTTTTGGAAAATCTATTTGTGGTTGGCATTGACATCGTTGAATAAACATGAGCACTGCACATTTCAAAATCAAAACGCAGCGCGGGTGTTTTTATATGAATTTATCTGAAGTGAACTGACGATCTTTAGAAAAGTTTCTTTGTTATTACGATTGAATCTTTCTTTATCTTTCCTGATAAAGCAGCGTTTATGAGCGCTACTGCTTTGTGTACAGCCGTTACCGGGGAAACCGCTATTTCTGCCGCTCCTAAAGCGCCTCCTGCTGGCACCTCTTTGTAAACAGTCTTGCAAACCTGTATTAATAATGTGGATTTTTTTCTACAATATTCACTCATGACAGTAAAATAGGGCATTCTAAGTCAATCGACTGCAGTATTTCCTCTCTCACTCAGTGAAAAATGTGTTTTACACCCAGTCATGCTTGGAAAAAAAAAATACCGTCATATACCGTGAAACCGGTGTAATTTAGAAAAATACCGTGATGTGGATTTTTGGTCATACCGCCCAGCACTAACGTGGTGTCATGAATAATTAAGAGCAAGTGTCTTCTCATTGGATAAGAAAACTCAGTCACATGAATAATTATGAGACACCGATGAGTCATCAAACTACTATAGTGCTCTGAAGATGAAGACACGATGAAGAATTTAAACCCGGTAGATGAAAATAGCGGGAAAAAAACTAAAATTTAACCATTTCCCCCCTACTATTAAATATAACAGATGCTAACATTGTCTTCAATGGTGTTCAACACACATACCTCTGTTCAAATCTCAGAAAATTTGGTTTAGGGTTTCATGACCCTTTAAGACCTGATGGACAGATCTGATATGACACCATATATTTCCCCAACTGTTTACTTTCACCTAAGACATAACCGACTGTCTTTACATTAATATGAGTACTTGATCATGTAGAGGCACAATAAGACGAGTGTGCGTCTTATTGTGCTTGAAGAATTTAACATTGCTTGAACGTTTAAACTGCCTAGACTTAAAAATACATGGAAATATAGATTTTTTGTAACGATGCAGTACTGACACAATCGGGCCAGTGAGATTTCCATCTACTGTCCCGAGTTCTCAGGAAGAGACATGGGCTTACAAAAGCAAGGCAACTGAAGAATTAGTGTTAAAATGTGTCCTCAACATTACAACCACAACCTTTTGTTTATAGCTCTTAAATTGCATTAATAGCAAATAGGCCAATGTGGTATATTTTTCTGGCTTCAGAAATGATCTGAAATATCTCTCTGTTTTTCCTCAGTATCATCAGCAGGAAGAGAAAGATAGCAGCCTCTCCAGTATCCAGATGTGTGTCAAAGCAGAGTAACAGATCCATGATTCACCCCACTGATCTCTGTAATGAAGCCGTGCCCTTTGACCCTGTGTGAGTATATTCATCTACACTTAAAAATGAATTAATTATCCTTATTTAATTTAATTTAGGAACGTTTTTATATTTGATGTAATTTACTTTATTCAAATTAAGTTATTTTCATTGGGTCAACACAATTTAGTTGGATTACATCAACTTTATTAGGTTTGTCAAACTAAATCTTCTTACATCATTCAATTTTATTTTGTTGAGGCTATTCAATTTAATCAATTTACTATTATTTAATTGTCTTAGTTTGGTCTAAATTATATTGTTTTATTAATTAACTGTTATTTAATTAATTGACTTATATTGGGAAGATCTGGCTTAAGACTAATTTGAAGATCTAGTATAACTGTAATGAAATTGACACTTTTAGGAATTATGAAATTTTTATTACTTTAGAATCTATAATACAGAAAAAATCTGAAATCTGGCCTGACAATATCAGTACATGATATGAATCAAAGAAATATGCCTAATAATTAGCCTATAGGTTCATATAGAGCTCAAATAAATACACATTGTTTAAAAGCATTACATATGAATACTTGTATTATATTAAAGAGGAATTGATTTTGGTCGTTGACATCTTAGTTGTCACAGTAATTTTAATTACTTTACACAATTACACAAACAGAAAAGAAAGAGAGAGCAGATCACACAAACAGTTAACCTTTGAGAGCCAGCGAAGAATCAAATCACCTTAAAGCAGGGGCAAACAATCTTAAACGCATCTAAATATCGATAGAAATAATACTTGCATGGATATTTGTTGCTGAGCAAGAATGAGTGTGTGTGTGTGAGATGGTCCTCGGTGTGTCCGTGAGTTTGAAGCGCGCTTCCGTTCTTCCGGAGAGCGCGTCATTCTCAGGAAGTTTAAAAGGTTTACTTGAACCCGAAGGTAGAAATGAATGAGCACAAAATATTTATTTTCTTAAATTTTCTTTTAACTTCAGTTATTTTACTTAACTTCATTTATAATTAAATCTCTATTTAATAAACGTCATGCAAGTTTATATAAGTGTCTCTATAATAAACACACATAAGTGAGCAGAGACATCTAGACAAGTACCTGACACTGATATTAAAATGTCAGTCTTCGCAGTTTCCACAATTTGGCTCTGTTTATTAATTTTATAATTTTATTTTTTCATCAAATTCCATCCATGTTGAAATTAAATGAAAGCATGCGAATGAGAAGCGTTAGTATAATACAATATCGGCAATCATTGACATTCGCATTTGATGGTATTAGATTTCTCAGAGGACCGTTCAGTTTGCCGAAAAACAGTAGGTAATTTTCCCTGGAATTTTTTGGAAAGTTGTGTGAGAAAAACACAGACATGGCAGATTCAGACTGGATTAGAAAGTAAAGTACATCTGTGAAACACAAATTTCTTATGCATCTCTCTATCATTTTGGATGTCCATTTACACACAAGCAGGGGCGGAGTGGGACCAAAAAATCTAGCCGCTGTATTAGAAACACCCTCACAGCAGCATTAGTTTTTTGTAATTTGATACAAAGGTAATATAATATAAAGTATAGTGTTATAAATGTAAATACATATTTTTAAAAATGAAAATAGAAAAAAACTTTGCAGGATTTACGATGCTGATGATGACCGTTAAACCGTGCCTAGTTGTGACATTAGGTGCTTTAGCTTATTTCACCTGTAGTGTCTTTGCAAGTTGATGCCTGGAACATGTCCGTTATTTTGGAGCATTTCGCTGCCTCCTCCTCCATATTTTTTTTTCCTTTTGAGTCTGACCTTCTCAGCGACACCTTTCCCTTTTCTTTTTTGCCTTTCCATCATTTAGACTCACATACTGTCTGTTAGACTTCCAAAACGTGACAAGGAAAAAAAGAGGTGTTCGATGGCTTTACGTCATAGGCCGACAGCCAGGCTATACCATTTGGGGAGGGGCCGCTTACTGATCCCCCTCTATTTTTGAAAATCATAGACATGGTTGGACCTGCACTTTCTTAGTGCTTTGCTTACTGATTAGCCTGTGTTTCTATGGAAATAAGAGGCTGTTGCGGCCCGGCGTACGGGTTGAGCAGAGAGGCTGCACAGTTTGACCAGCGGGCAGCAGCCGCACACCAGGCCGCCGGATGGTGTTGCAAAGAACTTGCAGTGTATAACTATTATCAGACCGCCCTCGCGGCCTCGAAACACTACCGGCCCACCGGGAAAACTCCCGACTCTCCCGTTTGCCAATCCGCCCCTGCACAGAAGCGACACACTGGATTTTTGTTACATAGGTTTTCTGTATTGAGAGTACTCCTTTAAATAACAGATCTTTATCTGCCCCCAAATAAATGCCTGCTGTGCATCATAAACCTACAGCAGTGTTTCTGAACTATGGACTCCCTCTCCCTTATCTGACACATCCAATTCAGGTACTGAAGTTTCCTCTAACGAGCTGATGACAAGCACGCCTGCATGTACTAAAGTATTTAGCAAGGAGACTATCGCTGTGCTGAAGTAAGGTATAGTCTTAATGGTGTTTGGGCAGTCGTCAACCAAACCACAGGCTCTACTCTTCATCACAGTAGTAACCCCAAAAACTCACACATACCAGAAAACCTTTGAAATTCCAAAATAATACAACATTAAACACTAACAGATCTCCCCCACATTAATATTGTGTAAACCTCTTGAAAGAACACCTAATTTTAACATTTACTCTCCTCTAAAAGTCAGAAGCAAAGCATGCTGGGAACTAGAAATATGTTGTAACCACTGATTGTAACTCATTCTGTGAATATGTGAGTGCAATACATTCACATTTATATGGGAACATGTATGTGCAATATATGTACATAATAAAGGATGAAACGTTATGAATATTACAATTAATAGTAGTGCTATTTTTGTCTTCATTTCTAAATATTTTATATGTATAAATATATACATACATGGCCAATGGATATATTGCAGTATATTGAAAAATATAATATATCATTTTGTAATATATCGCATTGTATTTTGTAGTATATTGCCATATGTTTTTGTTCCGTAAGCAGGGAGACATACAAGTTGTACAATATTGGAGGGGAACAGAACCTTGAGGAACTTTATGTCTGGAAATCAACTGGCAACAATTGATTTATTATATGTAAAAGAGGTTTATTAATCAAACACTTCTTTATCATTGTGGCTGTGGTATGATTTTAAAAAACATCGTTCAATATTAAAGACTGACACTGATAACTGACTTTGATAATGTCTTTTCTGTTTGTCTCTCAATGTGTTTTCAGTGGTGGGAGATCTGACCAGATCAGATATGTGTCCTGTCAGACCAGCACATCCTCCTCCTGTCAGAAACACATCAGTCATCATGACACAGAAGCAGCCCTGCAGCTCGATTCTCACCAACCAGTGCATGATGATCTTCAGAGAGTCAAAGACCAGCACAAAACCAGCATGAAGAACAGATATGAGAGGGTTTTTGAGGGAATCAAACTACAAGAGAATCAGACCCTCCTGAACAGGATTTACACACAGCTGTACATCATAGAGGGAGAGAGTGAAGGAGTGAATGAAGAACATGAGGTGCTGCAGATGGAGAAAAGTTACAATACCCTCCAAGACACTCCAATCCACTGCAATGACATCTTTGATCCTTCACCTGAACCTGGATATGAGGAGAAGAGAAGAGAGAAGAAAGACAAAATCAAGACTGTTCTTACTAAAGGCATCGCTGGAATTGGAAAAACCGTCTCTGTGCAGAAGTTCATTCTGGACTGGGCCGAGGGAAAAGCCAATCAGGATGTAGATTTCATGTTTGTGCTTCCCTTTAGAGAGCTGAACTTGATTAAAGATCATCAGTACAGTCTTCACAGACTTCTGCTGGACTTTCATCCTGAACTTCAAGATCTGAACTCAAAGATGTATGATAAATGTACAGTTGTGTTGATCTTTGATGGTCTGGATGAAAGCAGATTGACACTGATGTTTTCAGAGAGTGAGAAAGTTTCTGATATGACTGAGTCTTCATCAGTGGGTGTGTTGATGTCAAACCTCATGAAAGGAAATCTGCTTCCCTCTGCTCTCATCTGGATCACCACCAGACCAGCAGCAGCCAATCAGATTCCCTCAAACTACATCAACCGTGTGACAGAAATTCAGGGATTCAATGACCCTCAGAAGGAGGAATATTTCAGGAAGAGAATCAGTGATGAGCATCAAGCCAGCAGAATCATCTCACACATCAGAAGAGCAAAAAGCCTCCACATCATGTGCCACATACCCGTCTTCTGCTGGATCTCCGCCACTGTGCTTCAAAACATCCTGAAACAAGATCTCAGTGCAGAAATCCCTCAAACTCTGACTGAAATGTACATCCACTTCCTCCTCATTCAAACTCATATGAGGAACCAGAAGTATGAAGAGAGAGATCCAGAGAAGCTCCTGCAGTCCAACAGAGACGTGATTGTGAAACTTGCTAAACTGGCTTTCAATCAGTTGATGAAGGGCAATGTGATGTTCTATGAGGAGGACCTGAGAGAGAGCGGCATAGACGTCACTGATGCCTCAGTGTATTCTGGGATTTGCACTGAGATCTTTAGAGAGGAATCTGTGATTTATCATAAGAAGGTTTACAGCTTTGTTCATCTGAGCTTTCAGGAGTTTTTTGCAGCACTGTATGTGTATTTCTGCTTTTTACACAAGAACAGTGAAGTTCTGAAAATGTTCCTCACAGGAAAGTCCAGAACTCAGTGTGGGAATGTTCCTCTGGATGCGTTTCTGAAGGGAGCAATGAATAAAGCCTTGAAAAGTGAAAATGGACACCTGGATCTTTTACTTCGTTTTCTTCATGGCATCTCACTGGAGTCCAACCAGAGACTCTTACAGGATGTGCTGATTCACACAGAGAACAACCCAGAGAGCATCAAGAAAATAATCCAAAACCTCAAACGAGGTCAAAAAGACAAAGTCAGTCCTGAAAGATGGATGAATCTGTCACACTGCTTGATTGAGATGAAGGATCATTCTGTTGTTAAAGAAATGCAGACATTTTTAAACTCTGAAACAAAAACAAAAAGTCTTTCTCTTGCACAATGCTCAACTTTGGCCAACATGATCCTGATGTCAGAGGAGGTGATGGATGAGTTAGACTTTATGAAGTACAAATTCAAATCAAAAGAGGGGAAATGGAGACTGTTACCTGCTGTGAGGAACTGCAGAAAAGCTCTGTAAGTGTGAAAATATAAACATACAGTATTTATATTTGGGTCAATGATATGATGTGCATAGCCGACCTGGGAGAGTGACCTTTGTCGACCTCCTTCATCATGGCCAGGTTCAGCCAGAGCGTCCACGTTAGTGCACGTTAGTAATGGTCTGCCCAAGGGATTATTTTTATTATTTATTATTTATATTATTTTATTATCTGCATAATCATATATAAGATGTATTGACATATAAGTTCAGCTACATAATTAAGTCTTGCAATCTTTTGGGGACACAAGCTCACCAATAATGAACATGCCTTTTAATCAGAGTACTCCCTGTTTTCAGATTTGCAGACTGTAAACTCACTGATCAGCACTGTGAAATAGTGGCTTCAGCTTTACAATCATCAAACTCCCCCCTGAGACAGCTGGACCTGAGTAACAATGACCTGCAAGATTCAGGAGTGGAGCTGCTCTGTGCTGGACTCAAGAGTCCAAACTGTGAACTCAACATACTGAGGTTTGACTTTTTTTCTTATCAGTTCATCATACAGATAAGTGTTTGAAACTGTTAAGTGTCTTGCATCGCACTTTCGTGATGTAACGCTGCTTTAACTGTCGGGAAGAAGTCTGCCGCGGAGCTCGCTTCAGTACGGGCTCGCCAAAAGTGCTAAGGGAGCGCTCGTGAGCACCCTTCTGAATCCTAAAATCACGAATGGGACACCAACGGACACTTTGCATTCAGCAGCCATTGTAAGTTCACAAACCGAAAGTGCATGTGAAGTGTGCCATTTGGGACCGGGCCCATGGAGCTTCACCTATTAACAGGTCACGGCGCTCGCGTCTGGCGCGAGACAGTGTTAAAGCGAAATAGGCATTTGCTTACAGTTTTGCTTCAACAGGGCTTACAGCGATTAATTTTTTTCTGTCCAGTAGCAGCATGCATAGATATGCAGATTGCATTGTTTGTAAAGCATCATGCCTAGCATTTTCATACGGTAATGTCTTTGTCAGGTCGGTTTGCCTTTGTTTGCATGGTGCTTTGTACAATGCAATGGACGATTCAATTTAGGGGCGGATTTGCGGCGGTAAACGGGATATATCCGTAGTTTAGGCAAGGTTCGTTTACAAAGTTCATTATAAAATTGGTCAAATCATCTAAAAACAGTTAGGGATAGTTTAAAGTTGATTAATTATGAAATGAGTTAATATATAAAGATACTTAATAGCAGCAGAAGTAAGAAATCAATGTAGATGTGTGAGGGTCCAGTGAAAAAGCGTTGCTGGTAGTGAACTCGATACACCATGTCTGCAATGAGGGTGCCACACTGTGAACGCGACAAAAGATTGTGCAAATTTGTTTGTTTTTCATATAGAAGTACGTCAGAAATATAAATTTGTGTTACTCGCATCGCGACGCATTCAGCGGAGAAGCTTCACCTATTATATGTTCCATTGTTTTTGTTATGTCGTGCCACACGCGTTGGCGTAGTCACAATATAGACACTAAGTGAAATAGTCATTTGCTTACGTTTTTGCTTTTCATTAGCTTAAAGGTATGTATTAGGTTAAAGGTAAGTATTTTTTTTACCACAGTTACATTGATTAACGATAACTACCTCTTTCTACTACCGAGAGCATGAAGCAGTATTTCAACATAAACCTCATGCAAAACATTCAACGATACGTTATTTCCAAAGGAGGAGGTTTATTAGCATGAGGAAACCAAGAACTGTGTGTCTGCCTATTTAATAAAAAATATATAAATGATAAATAGTAGAATGTAGTCGTCTTAGTGCTACAATAAAAAGCATAATCAAAAGTATTGGTAAGAGGATAATGACAATGACTACTATCAAATGACAAAGAATTTAAAACTATTTGTTCAGGTGGTTGCTGTGAGTTCTTTTCTTCTCTATTAGCTTGCAACATGATATCCTGTTTGTTAACGACACACATAGTGTACATTTCTACCTTGGTAACTTTGAGCTATATTGCTCAGGCACAAATAGCTATTTAGGTCATTAGTTAAATAAACCTAAGGCTGCAGCACCCAGGTATACATTGCTAAGCCACTAGTTTTAAGCTATCTGGTCAAGTGGCCAGGTACACACAAGAATAGTCCACTAGCATTAAGCCATTCTGGCAAAGCAGGCCCAGGCACACATACATAGTGAACATGCGGTTCTCGTGGCTCTTTGGAGCAGCAGAAGTACACATGACTTGGCAATAGATGTGCTTGTCTTGGGGAAAGCCTCTTGCACTAGCCGTGCACACTCCGTCACACCAACACTGGAACTGGTTCCCTCTTGATCCATTGACCACAATGATGATTGTAGAGCAGAGCGAAACAAACGTCCACTCGGCTCCGAAGCGAAATCTTGATGTGAGTATTGCACACAGACCCTTATATACCCAGAATCGGGGGTGTGGTCACTAGCCAACGTGCATTGTTTCATTCATTTACCACTTGAAGGTGATTGGGCTCTCAGGCGAGATCCCAATTCATCAATAACAGACGATTAACGTTGAACATAACTGACTGATAGGGAACTTAGCATCACAATTGGATGTAAATATTTACATTGATGTTGTATGCAAACAGCTTCTTATCAGAAACATAAGACAATGCACACAATGCTCTCAATTAATTTCTAACTACGCATATAGTTTTTAAGCTATTAATTATTTATTGTTGCCCTATTTAGATTGTCTGGCTGTAATCTCACTGATCAGTGCTGTGAAATTGTGGCTTCAACTCTACAATCATCAAAATCCCTCCTGAGACATCTGGATCTGAGTGACAATAAACTGCAGGATTCAGGAGTGAAGCTGCTGTTTGATGCGCTCTTGACTCCAAACTGTCAACTCAACACACTGAGGTATTTAACTCTACTGTGTTAAATATACATGTAGAATATAAATGTTACAGGTAATACTGACATAGTTAAAAAAATGTTTTAAGATAGGTCCATTTCATCAAAATATATTGTGTATCACTGCACTGAAAAGAAACATGTAAACAAATTTGTGATCAGAATGATTTCCAGCTCAAAAAAATAAAATAAAAATAAAATTACCCGTGACAATTGAAGACGTTTTTTAAAGAAGCCCTAGCATTTCTCTCGCATTTCACATAAAGGTGACTGGCACCATTCGTGTCTGAATCAATTTTAATATTGCATGGGGAAAAGAAATCTGATTAGTTATCTGGATACAGAAGCTTCTTGATGTGGACAAATGTAAAATGTTCTGATCGGTTGATGATCTGATCTTCTTGATCTGATCACGGTGATCACATGTCAATGTCAATTGTAAACAGAGCCACAGACTCATGCACAACTATCACAAAAGCCTGTAAACGGTCACTGATGCTCAGAGAGAAACACTTTATATAAAGAACCACTACTTTTAAGCGGGATCATTTGTGGAAAGCAGGTTATTATACATCACCAATTTTGCCAAGTGAACGCATGAGCTGAATTGTACTTTAAAATTGTCAGGGGTTTTTACTTGTGAGATGATCATTTGAATTTGAGTCATTTGAATGAATATACAAGGCATTACATTAATTATCTTTGTGACAAGTCTAATAATAAACAAAATGATGAGTAAAAAATAATAACAGTACACTCATCACTATTTAAGTCATACTGTATGAAAAAAAAAAAAGTGAGCTATTGTTGCACATCAAATATCAATGTTCAGATCAGTGCAAAGATCCAATTTCTCTCCAAAATGGAGTCAGTTTTAGCATTTTTGTGATAAAGGAATGAGAATCACTAATTGTCAAGTTTCGTGTGTTTTCTGACTGACCACAGCTCTGCCCAAACTTGAAAACTGCTTTATCTCTGATGAACGCAAAGGACAACTCAAATCTGTTCACTTTTTGATGTTTTATTTTCTTAAAGATGGCTTGATAGATTGGGATGGAACAGAATAGGTTGATAACCTTTAAGATACACAAACAAAACATGAATTAGTTACAAATAAATCTCAATACCACTTTCTCAAAGTAATAATAAATAAATGTTACTGAATCCTCAAACCAAACCAAATCATTGATTAACCTAAGATCTCTAATAGTTAATAATTAAAATATCAATCCCATAATTAAACTTTTATAATAATTAAACAATACACATGCTTAGAGTAACGTTACTTCTGTCAAGTTCTATGTTCACATAATAAAGTCTTCACTATTTAATTTAAATTGCATGTTACAACCAAGCAAAAGTCATATAGAAGCATGAACTCAACACAATCAAACACATTCAATCACATTCTGTCCTACCAGTTGCCTCTTTGGATGATCAGGAGCTGTGGTCATAGTATCTTTCTTCAGGAACGGGTGAGAGGGCCAACTGAGCTCTTACCAAACATTTCAATGCCATGCACTCCTTGTGGGTGCGCAGGTAAATATGGGGTGCTTCTCAATATCCCTCCTCGTCTCCTCTCTCCTCCGTCCTCCATCCTATGACCCGGAAACCAATCGAGCACAGCCATCTTGAAGGACATCTCAATTCTCTAATTGCACCGCGAGGAGTCGAGGATCGAGGACTGAGGAGGCTTCCAGAGGAGTCATGAGCGAGGATACACAGATGTATCCTTTGCGGAAGAGTTTTATCGACTAAAACGTGACGCACGTATAAATTCTCCTCCCCCTTCACATCGGTCACAATCATTTTGATTTATACTTTACTTTTGCAGTTTATATAAACCACACACCTCACATATTTCAACAGGGTATCTTTCTTTATTATTATTTATTATGAATTTCTTAAATAAACTAATTTCAACAACATGAGGGCAGATCCTCTGAGCGCTGCTGATGACGCGATGAAGTGACGCTCGAGTGATCAAGGATTCCAATGTATAAAAAAAGCTTTCATTCGATCCCTCCGTCCTCGCGTCTTTTCCTTGCAGCCTTCCCTCGCATCCTACAGGGGGCGGAGCTGAGACGCGAGGAAAGGAAGCGAGGAGCGGAAACGAGGATGCACAAATAAGAATTGAGAAGCACCCATGGTCCCAAGAGCACTTCCTAGAAGTTGGTTCCACCAACTCCGGTTGCATGGTTGCCCCCTGCAGTTTGGGAGTGCTCTGAGTATCCTGTGTGAATCTAGGCTGGAGTGCTCAGTACAACTTGTAACCATGAATTGACACAACACTAATATTATCAAACAGTTAACCATAGGTGTAGCGTGTGTAAGGCTGGGGAAGACTTAGCCAAAAAATTAACAGGGGCTTTGGTCAAAAATGCACTTGCACATTTAAACTAAATCTAGTAATAAAGTGAAAAAGAAAATTAAATGAAAAGTGTTGATTGCGGCATTAAATTTAGATCTGCTCATTTTGCATCATACTTATTACTCGTTTTACAGCGTTGCACACTGTAACCAATCCCACACGACTCTGTTGAGCTTATGAACGCAATGGCCAATCAGAGACGTTAAGATTAGTAATGGCTGAAACACCAGCAACAAAACTAAGTTTTGAACTCTGAATTCTGACTGAATTCTGCACTCATGCAAATACTGATCATAAACTGATAAACATAAATAGATTTGGTGATTGTGCTCTTAAGGGCGTCGAAACTAATATAAATAGGTTTTTCTATTTACAACGTATTTTGCAGCATTAAGCAATGTAGCCAATCACAAACATATCTGAGGTTTTCTTGAGCACAGTGGCCAATAAGACGTTTTTTAAGTTAGAATCCCCTCACCGCTCTAAACGCCGGGGTTTTTGTCCAGTGCTGAGATCTGCACACACGTGCAAGATCCATATTGATATATCAAATCCTCTCATTATAATTTAACTTGTAACAAAAAAAAAAAAGTAGACATTATTAGGGGTGTAACAATACATCAATATGGTTCTTGAACTCTGTGCTAATTAATATCCAGTGGCAACCTCCAAAGATTGTCTGATCAGAACAATTAAGTGATGTCCTTTTAGGAGGAGCTACACTCAAAAAAAAACAATTGTCTACATTTATGTATTTTAATTGCATATAAAATTTCCATCCATTAGGATTACATCGTTTTAACATGAACAAATTGATAATCCGAGTGTGATTTATATTTGTCAGTAATACATAAATGAAACGGGTATGATTTATGTAACTACATTTACATTTATTAATTTAGCAGACACTTTTATCCAAAGCGACTTGGAACAATGAGAACAATAGAAGCAGTTACACTAACAGTAGGACAACAATATGCAAGTGCTATGACCCTGGATTACTGAAGTGTTACACAAAACTGAAGTGTTAGTATAACTGTATTAATAAACTGAATGTGAATCATATTTGTCCGTCATACATGAATGAAACGGGTAAGATTTATGTAATAGTACACAGCAAAATGCTCATGTTAAATTAACACTGGCTAGTAATCGTGTGTGCACACTACTGAGTGTTAAAGTACCTTTGAAGCAGTGCTGAAGTTAGTGGGATAATTAAGTGATGATTGAGCATTAATGATAAACACCTGCTATTAACAAGCAGAATCAACAAAGGAAAGAGAAACAAGAACAGAAAAGAGAGAGAGAAAATCAGATGAAATCAGCTGAAGATAAAAGACATTAAATCTGTGAAGATCTCAGCAGAAGAGGATTGAACAACTCAACAAACAACATTACCAGCTTCACTTATACTAACTAGATTGACCTTATTTCTGCCATTTCTGTTTTAATGAAAATAGTTTCATTTGAAGTCACCATGATGGAGATATGTTGCTTTAGTTAGGCTCTTGACCCTTGACCTTTTAACATTAGTTTTTTTCTCTGGCTCCTGTAACTGTGTGTTTATAAAGCACATTTGTTACAGCAAGGAAAGCTACAATTATTTAGTTCTGTCTTGCACTAATAATAATGATCATGCTTTTACTAAACTGCGTCAGCATCCAGGACCTTAGCACAGTCTGGGTCCTATCTATAGTTAGTGACTGACTGCCTGACTAAATCACAACAGTGAATTAAACTACTACACATATTCAAATAACCGTATGAACATATTCATGACTGAGCCTAAGTTTAGTACAACCACTTTAGCACAAAACGGACCACTATTGGATATATAAGTAACTGTGTGTGTGTGTGTGTGTGTGTGTGTGTGTATGTGTGTTTGTGTGTGTGTGTAACTCTGCAACTGTATTACATTTCAGTCACTTGGCCTGCGGGTCATATGGAATGATCGGGTGGTCCAGTTGTGTTCCACAGACCATATGCTTTGCATCCTTTGTATATTATCTGTAAAAATGAAGCACACTAACATGAACACTTATTGTTGTTGTAGGTTATCTGGCTGTATGGTGACAGAGGAAGGATGTGCTGCTCTGGCATCAGCTCTGAGATCAAACCCTTCACACCTGAGAGAGCTGGGTCTGAGCTACAGTCACCCCGGACCTGTGACTCTGGACAAGTATGTGAGCAGTAACAATCCTCCTGTCTGTTGTGTATATATGTGAGAGAATTTGCCATTGTTTTTGTTGTTGTCAAGAGATGCTTCTTTAGTTATGAAAAAAAGATTGCAATTTAATAATAAAAAAAAGTCAGTTTATTTATTAAAGTAATCTACTTGTAAAATAAATCTCGCTTTGGGTGCCCAGCCAGATGTTGTGCTTCATTAGGCGTCTGAGAGCATTATGAACATTATTTGCATTAAAAAAACAAACACACTCACAAAAACAAAAAAAACATCTGAATGTTCATTTGACATTGAGCTTTACATTATATTTAAAACTATATTTTTGTCCTGGATGGAAGCTCAGATTCTCTATATGATGAATTTAGGAATTTATGATGAATAGGATTTGGTGCACAACAGATCCATTGACTAATGTCTATATCTTGTAAAATGCTCCCTATACACAGAGTAGGCTACACGTGATCGAGAATTAAAAAGCGAAAGTGAAAAGCGAGCTTGCATTCAAATGTGATTACCCCCTACCCCTTAAATGTATCCTGTCATCAGAAGAGCAACTTCACCTTATAAGTATTTTTATTTTGAAAACGATATATATATAATTTTTTTTTACGAAAATGTTTATTTTATTTTTTATTTTTACTTCATTCCTACTTAATTACTATCACTACATTCCAAAACATAATATAATTTTTACTCCATTATATTTCATAAAAACATATTGTTTGTTGTTATTTCGAGCTGAAATTGACACATGCCCCAACAAAAGTCATGTCTGATTCATGAACAAACTGATTCTATCTAATGCACCTGTGGAATTAGTTCACAAGTCACACTGAACAATTAATTTGTGAATCAGACTGACCCGATTGCAGCTGTCCTTGATTAAACAGCTGTGTGTTTGACTTGAAGCTGCGCAGACCAATCAGTGTATGACATCAAATTACCGCGAGAGCGATTCGGACACATATGGAGCGTCTGTTCTCTAATCGTTCTCACAGTAATTTGATGTCATACACCGATCGGTCTGCACAGCGCCACTTCAAGTCTGACACCTAACAACTCACTGATTCAAATGAACCGGTCAAAATGAGGCAAGATCCAGTCGCCGGAACTTGAACATGTATGCGACTGATGGTGTGAAAATGAAGTTAGTAATGCCGAATTTTAGTATTTATTTTTGTAAATGAAAATCATATTTAGATCATGACTGTCATATATCTGTGAAGTAAATATGCTGTGAAAGGCCATTTAATCCCATTGAAATGCTTAAATTTCCACATTCATGTGTCACTGCGATTTTAAGTAAAATAACTCAAATTAATGCCCATACATCTTCCCTGCTGATGTAGTTGTTTCAAATAATATAAAAGTAGTATTTCTGCATAGTTTTTTCTTAAGATGTTAACGCATTATACCCCATATGACATCTGTACGTTGCCTCATATTTAGCTACACAAATATAATTTTTCCTCATTTTTAAAAAACTATTTGGTATATTATTTCACTTGTTTGCACACTTGAATTGTCAGTAACTTTAATTGATATTTTAGTATATTTAAGTTTAAAGCTTTGATGGTGTATAATACAATTTGGTAATACAAATTGTGCTTATTTGCAGATCAATGCATATTAAATGTCTGCACTAATTGTTCTTATTAGTGTTGACTATTATTTAGTGTGACTAGTGCTGCCTAGAGTAAATATATAGTTCATTGATACTTATTGTAGCGTCTCCAAAGCCAAGCCTCCTTCAAAACACATGAACGCGTACAGCAGAGAGCAAACAAAAGCATCACAAGAGAAGGCGTTAAATTATCTCATGTCTCAAAGCACATCACATTACAATAATAATGAACATAAACAACTTAAACAGCTCTGACCTGTACACCTGACTGCTGCAGATTCATTTCGCCGTTGATAGTGTCGAGATGGAAACGCATAAATTTGAGCCATGAACCGCTCCGAGTATAACGTCATGGGTTTCCATATCTTTAAAATTATAGTATTTATGGCATTAACTCAGCATAAGTTCATTGCTTTGGTTTTAAACTGCTGGCTTCATACACTTGCCGACTTTGTGAATAATTACAGAGAAAGACTGGACATCATAAGCTGCATTTCCACAGTCGGGCCAAGATTTCACCAACAAATGGAAGTTTTATCAGAAAACTAACAGAAGGAAATCACTGGAAGCAGCGAGATCGCAAAACGAACATGATAAAAGCGACCGTTTGCTGGCATTTTTGTTGTTTACTAAAACCCAAGCGTCCATGTTTTACCACAGGTTTATAATAAAAAAGTGATACAATGATCATAGTGAATTAATTTGAGTCAAAATTGCACATTAGTCACACTGAAATAAAGTGGTTTACCATTAATTCACAAAAGAAAGAGGACACACAAGTGTGAATAGTGTCCTCTTTGTGAATAGTGAAAGAGGACACCTTTGCACCATCTGGTGGTGATTTGCAAATTATCGCGATTATTTGTGTAATTTTACATACATTTGTATGTAATTTAAGAAAACCGAATAAAATACTGTATAAATAATACAGATTTTTTTTTCTGTATAAAAATGAGAATTACTGTAATTTGTCATTAATGGCACAATATTTAAAATAACAACCGAGTTGTTTTTACAGATTACAATTTTGCAGATATTGTTTGTAATTTTACAGTTTTGACTGAAATTTAAAAGAAAATAAAAAAAAGTTACTTTTGATAAAATTAGGCTTTATTAATAGTGTTGTGTCTATCAAATATAAATGAGAAAGCATGTAATGTTCCATCAGTAATGCTCCAGTGTGCTCTGAAACAAAAGTTTAATTTCACATTGTGTTTGCTTATTTTACAGTCAACAATAAAATGTCCCTTGGTTAAAGTGATGGGTTTAGCAGGGTTGATGAAAGATCCAGATTTAGTATATCAAACAATTACATTAAGATTAAGTGATAAATACGTAACATGTCGGATGCGTGTGGTTAATTGTGCTCTGTGGATCATTTTTAATAGATGAAATGATTGGGATAATATAGGCTCATAATATAATGACCATGTCCTGTAGGGGTGACCCCAAATAGTCGAAGATTCGATGCTTCGATAGGAGGAGCCTGATTCAACTACCGATCTCACGGTCGAATCTTCGCAGAGGTGTTATGAAACGAGGATCATGCCACTTTGGCTATATGAGGGCGCTCAATGTCTGATTTCACAAAGAACTACCGGTTTTCTGTCAATACGTTAATATTCAGCCTATTATGATAATGTTGTATATAAAAATGTGCAAAGAAAGAAGCTTTTAATAAATATTTTTTAATGTGCGTGAATAAATCAAAACACCCTGTGACAGATTTAAGTTTCACTTTCAATCCGTGACCGACAGAGGAGCGTCTTGGCGGCAAGGATTTAAATCTTTAACAATGTCTGGGATAAGAAAATCTAAAGTGTGGATGTACACCATCAGAAAGGATATTCTCCGAGGCTGGATTTAGCATCAGAAAAACCATGATCGCACTTCTGCCGGCCAACGTTAACAAGGCCGCAATGCGTTCCTAGTAAAGCGTTTTCATATTTTAATTTAACTATTTTAGGAGATTAAGTCGTTAAACGTTTTTCACGTTAAGTGGTTTAGAATGTATTTTATCCGCGCGCACTAAAGACTCCAACGGACTCCAACGGAGTGAAAGACTGGATTTGTTCTCTCGATCAGGTAGGGTACAAGTGATTTCAAAACTTTCAGCCGGTTCTAATTAGATTTTTGGATGCTGTGAACATTTTTAGCTAAAAAGACTGCCACTCCAGTTTAGCATTTATTGTTGTTTCTGCAGCTAAAAATACAAAGTTGAAAATTCTGACTAACTTTCGTTATTGTAATAATTTATTTTTATTTTATTTATTAATCTGTCAGGGTTATCTAATCTAACTATTTGTGGCTTGTGTTTTGAATATATGTTCCCCTGCACTTTAGGCATTTTGCACACATTTGCTCCTCATCTTGTGACTTGATTCTGATTTATTTCGTTTTGTATTTTTATTTATTAGAAAGGTATATTCTGTTCTAATTTAACTTAGTAAATTAATTGTTTATTTTTTCGGTGCATCGATGTTGTGCTGTACTTAGAGCCTTCTTGCGCAGCCATTAATTTAGCCGATTTAATTTGATTTGCATGTGGAATGTAAATCCTGTCTGCAGTGTGGCCTTTCTGGGGTTATTTATGTTATTTCTTAGTTTTATTGATGCAAAATGTATTTATACATTTTTGAAATGTTAAAGCCCCGCCCCCATACACATGATTCGACTATTAGTCGACTATAGGCACTTGACGATTCTGATTCGACTATGAAAATCCATAGTCGGGGACAGCCCTAATGTCCTGTAAGAAAGGCATGTGGATTGGAAAATCTCTTTTTCAATTTGTTTCCATGAAGACTGTGAACAAGGATCAAATCATTTCACGACTGAGAACAGACACTACTTCATCTCTGTCTGATTTAAAGCAGAATGCAAGATTTAATGACCTGCAGTCTCTAATGAAAATAACTGTATTTTTACACTTACAGTGAATATATGCACTGCAAACATCAACGACAGCTTTAACTTGTCATTACTGTAAAGTGACCATGGTGTAAGTGGGATAATCCATGACTAGGTGTGTGTTACACAATTTGAATGAACACAGACAAACCAGCAAACACAAAGAAGAGAAATATAAATCAAGATCTAAACTTAAAGAGAACACAAGAAAAAGAAAAACAAGAACAAAGTATTATTATAATTTTTTTTCCTGATTATTTTTAGCAGGTTCATATTGTTTTATTTTTCATAGTGATTCATTTCAAATTATTTATTTCTAATTCTTTTTTTAGTAAATATTGTCCATCCATTCGTTCTTTAAAGCACTTGTCCTTCACTGCTGGCCAAAAGTATGAAACAATAAGATTTTTTAAAATGTTTTTAAAAGTCTCTTCTGCTCACCAAGGCTGACTTTATTTGTTCAGCCTTACAGTAAAAACAGAAATATTATTTTAAAAGAACTGTTTTCTATTGTAATATATTTTAAAATGTATATTCCTGTGATCAAAGCTGAATGTTCAGCATCATTACTCCAGTCTTCAGTGTCACATGATCCTTCAGAAATCACTCTAATTCTCTCAGATAAACAATAACTTATTTCTTCATTCTGGATGCAGACACAATGTTTCAGGAACCTACTTCACAATCACTATTAAACAGTCCTACACTGTTACAGATTCAACTATATACTGTATTTACTCCCATGTTTATCAGTTAAGGCACTGTCAAAGACTTTATATACACAAAGATGGTTCACTCATATTACTATAAATGGGAGAAACTGCAACACACAATATAGTGTAATAAGTCCCGCCTTCTAAATAAAAGAGCCAATGGCCAGTTGGTGAAGTGATCGCATCACTGCTGCTGTTAGAAGCTCTGGTTGCTATAGAAACAGTCAGTGTCCTGAACTGATGCAGCCTGAAAAATAAGCTTTTTGTCATGATTTGAGTATTTAGAAACAACATTTATGAGACAGTTGTTGTCAGATTTAATTGGGGATTTCAAATATGAAAATTAGAAATAAGCTTGGCAAACAGCTTTGCAGAATTTGATGTTTCCCCATTCAAAGAGAGAAGCGTTTCAGAAATGTCTGTGGAGTGAAATGGCTCGACTTAAAGAGACTTTGTGCTGATGAGAACCTTTAGCTGACAAACACAGTCATTCATAATTAACCCTACATGAAAGAAAGAAAGAAGGAAAGAAAGAAGGAAAGAAAGAAAAGGAAAGAAAGAAAAAGAAAGAAAGAGAAAGAAAGAAATAAAGAAAAGGAAAAAGCAAAGGAAAGAAAGAAAGAAAGAAAGAAAGAAAGAAAGAAAGAAAGAAAGAAAGAAAGAAAGAAAGAAAAGGAAAGAAAGAGAAAGAAAGAAAGGGAAAGAAAGAAAAGGAAAGAAAGAAAAGGAAAGAAAGAAAAAGAAAGAAAGAAAGAGAAAGAAAGAAAGAAGCAAAGGAAAGAGAAAGAAAAGGAAAGAAAGAAAGAAAGAAAGAAAGAAAAAAGCAAAGGAAAGAAAGAAAGAAAGAGAAAGAAAGGAAAGGAAAGAAAGAGAAAGAAAGAGAAAAAAGGAAAGAAAGAAAGAGAAACAAAGAAAAGGAAAGAAAGAAAAAAGGAAAGAAAGAAAGAAAAAATCAAAGGAAAGAAAGAAAGAAAGAAAGAAAGAAAGAAAGAAAGAAAGAAAGAAAGAAAGAAAGAAAGAAAAGGAAAGAAAGAGAAAAAAGGAAAGAAAGAAAGAGAAACAAAGAAAAGGAAAGAAAGAAAGAAGGAAAAAAAGGAAAGAGAAAGAAAGAAAGAAAGAAAGGAAAGAAAGAGAAACAAACCGAGAATTTGTGTTCACAATATGAGAAACTTCTGTTCCCTTTCGTTGTCACTCCGAGTTACGTCGGATGACGACGAATGGGGTTTCGCTTAGAAATCCTATCATCTTCGAGTATTAAAACACGAGCCAATGGCAATGAAATGCCATGGGTCTGCGGAATTTGCATAGCGTAACTCCGCCCCACGCAGGGGGTATATAAGGAAGTGCGCGAGCAACATGCAGACTATGTTTTCGCTTCGGAGCCAAGTTCAGTACTTCACTCCACAAGCCTTTTGAGTGTCATCTCAAATCTCTTCGAGACGAGCGGCTCTTCAGTGTGTTGGTGTGACGGCGCTTCCAGCGAGATCGCATTTCCTGCTGCTGATTTGTGCAGTAATCTGCCGACAGTGAGTGTGTTTCTCCCTGGGTGCTTCAGCACTCTGCTGAGTTTTTCCACTCTCTAAAAAGAGCTGCACGCGGCACGTCTTTTTCAAGACGGTTCGCCCGTGTATTTTCTGGATGTGTGTGCGTCAGTCATCTGCCTAACGGTCGCGAGCGCTGTTTTGCGTGTTGGGCTTTATCACGCTTGGCAGCGCTCGTTGATGAGTCATGTTTTCATTGCGGGAACATGACCATCGCGATGTTTATAGATCAAGACTCAATGATCTCCATGTGAGTAGAGTCCCCTCTGCCACACCCCAATTTATCTCTTCCTCGAGAAGGGATACTTTGGCTGGTGGCCAGGGTGATCTGAGGGTTTGGTGTGGCACAACAGCCGACGATTCAATTCCTCGGGCCACACCCCCCTCCACATCGCAGACCATGCACTCACAGCATCACAAGGCGGGCTTGATTCCTCTGGAAATGAAGTTTCGACTGCGTTGCCTCCCACGGGAGTGCCATCGTTGCCGGGACCGATCCAGAGCTGTCAGCCATGCTTTCCCGGGCAGCTGAAAGCATCGGCTGGAGTGGCCCCGCCCTCCCCCCGAGCGCTGTAAGCTTCTCCCGGACGTGCATCAGGACGCCTGCGCTGCGCGAGACTCCACGTGACTTTCGCGGCCCGCGGGTGTCCTCCGCCTTCGCTGCTTTCGATCGCACGGCGATCATGGTCTGTATGTTCCCTGTCACTATTGTGGCACGGTCATGCAGTGCTGTGTGTCGCCTGCGCCTTCGATGCAGTGCTGTCCCGGGAGTTCTGTCGAACCGGCCGCAGTGGAACGCTAGTCCTTCCCTGGCCAACCCTGACAGAACGCGGAAACTCTAACCACGCCCCCATCCTGGGACGCTATGCCTCCCACGCCGGGCCTGGTTGTTCCGCCACGCACACTACTGACCTCGCTCAGGCGACATCGGTACCTGCGTGATCCTGGGTCAGGTGATGCCCACTAATGTGGTCCAGACATGGGTTTTGCCAGGTTGATGTGGGGCGGTCTGAGAATGAATTTTCTCAAATTCCCCATGTCCCGGGCTGGGCTCTTTGGCGGTGTGGCTTCGACCACCTGAAGCAGACTCGGGTCCGGCACCGATGGTCATCCATCCGTGCGGCCTCCTCAGTCTGCTTCCCGCCAAGCCCCCCTCCATGCGGCTGCTCCCCTCGGGCCTGCAAAAAATGGACCTGAGCAGGAGGAAGCCGCAGGAGGGCGGCGCTGCCCGTCTCCGCCCCTTAGACTGCCACGCCAGCCTAAGCAGCACCTTGAGGCGGGCAGCCTGGTCGGCGGGCTGGTTGAAGACTGCGCCCAACAGTCTTCGATCAATCCAGAAGCAGACTGAGGCTTCTGCACTGACGGTCATCCGTCGGTGTGGTCTGCTTAGTCTGCTTTCCGCCGACGCCGCCTCCTTGCGGCTCCTCCCCTCGAGCCTTCACTGGCCTGAGCACAAGGAGGTCGCTGGAGGCTGGCACCGCCTGTCTCTCCCCCTTAGCCGGCTAACACCTGGCTGAGCAGCACAAACCTGAGACAGGCAGCTTGGAGTTAGGGCTCAGTTCTTCAGGAGCTGGTAGCAGGACCACTCCTTCCCCCGCTGGAGGGTCGGGGCAGAATCTCTACAAAAGAACTGATGCTCTTTCTCTGAGCCCCAAGAGGCTATGGATGACAGCACGCGCCGCCCACGGGCCACGCTCCTCTCATCCCCCTCTGTCGCCAGACCCCTGCCAGAGCACGCCCCCGTGGGACGCTGGTCCTCCCCCGGCCTCCTCTGGCAGGACGCGGTTATGACCGTGCCCCCGCACAGGGCCGCTATGCCACCCTCGCCTGGGCTGGTCATTCCGCCTCGCTGCACCCCCGACGGTACGTCTGTGGTTCGAATAACCCCGCTGGCGCAGTTTCTGGAGGCCTGGCTAGAGCTTTCCGGACTGTCCCGCCGGGTCGCGAGAACCATCAGGCTCGGCTCCGTGATTCAGTTCGCGCGGTCTCCTCCCCGCCTCAGGGGAATCCGCTCACTATGGCCGGTGGCAATGCCCCTGTCATGAGAGCGGAGGTCGCTACCCTACTGGCGAAGGGTGCGATCGAGACTGTCCCTCCAGCCGAAATGAAGTCTGGGTTTTACAGCCTCTACTTTATTGTACCAAAGAAATCCGGTGGGTTTCGACCAATCCTGGACCTGCGCGTCCTGAACCGCTCCCTTCAAAAAAGAGGATGCCGTTCAAGATGCTCACAGCCAAACGCATTTTCGAATGCGTGCGGCCACAGGATTGGTTTGCAGCGATCGACCTGAAGGACGCCTACTCCCATGTCTCCATTTTTCCTCGACACAGACCGTTTCTACAGTTTGCTTTCGAGGGACAGGCATACAGTATGCGGTTTTCCCTTTCGGGCTAGCCCTGTCTCCTCACGTCTTCACGAAGGTCGTCGAGGCAGCCCTTGTTCCCCTACGTGAACACGGGGTTCGCATCCTGATTTATATCGACGACTGGCTGATCCTAGCTCACTCTCGAGACCAGGTTTGCGAACACAGGGACCTTGTGCTCCGGCACCTAGCTCGTCTGGGCCTTCGGGTCAACTGGGAGAAGAGCAAACTCTGCCCCGTGCAGAGGATCTCTTTTCTCGGTATGGAGATCGACTCGGTCGCCATGTGCGCGCAGCTTGCGAGCGCGCGTAGTCACTGCTGACTTGTCTTCGCCAATTCAAGGGCAAGAATGCGGTTCCACTGAAAATATTTCAGAGGCTCCTGGGGCATATGGCATCCGCAGCCGCAGTAACGCCGCTCGGATTGCTTCATATGAGACCGCTTCAGCTTTGGCTTCACGATCGAGTCCCGAGGTGGGCATGGCAACACGGCACGCTCCGAGTCCCAGTGACTCCGACCTGCCGTCAGACCTTCACCCCGTGGTCGAACCTCAATTTTCTACGGGCTAGAGTGCCCTTAGAACGAGCTTCCAGGCATGTTGTTGTCTCCACAGATGCCTCCACCACGGGCTGGGGTGCCATGTGCAATGGACATGCTGCTGCAGGTTCCTGGACAGGTCCTCAGCGCCTTTTGCATGTCAATTGCCTCGAGTTGCTGGCCGTACGCCTTGCCCTGCACCGCTTCCGAGCGTTGCTCAAGGGTCAACACGTACTAGTCCGATCAGACAATACCGCCACAGTAGCGTACATCAACCATCAAGGTGGTCTACGCTCCCGCCGTATGTCGCAACTCGCCCGCCACCTCCTCATATGGAGTCAGAAGCATTGAGGTCGCTTCGAGCCATTTATATCCCGGGACACCTGAACCAGGCGGCCGACGAGCTGTCTCGAGTTCGGCCTCTCGCTGGAGAATGGCGACTCCATCCCCAGTCGGTCCAGCTGATTTGGGATCAGTTCGGAGACGCACAGGTAGATCTGTTTGCCTCCCACGACTCGTCCCACTGCGACCTGTTTTATTCCCTGTCCGAGGGCGCTCGGCACGGATGCACTGGCGCACAGCTGGCCGCGGGGCCTACGCAAGTATGCGTTTCCCCCAGTGAGCCTCCTTGCGCAGACTTTGCGCAAGATCAGGGAGGACGAGGAGCAGGTAATATTGGTTGCCCCGTATTGGCACAACCGCACCTGGTTCCCAGAACTAGTTCTCCTCGCGACAGCTCCTCCCTGGCCAATTCCTCTGAGGAAGGACCTGCTTTCTCAGGGACGGGGCACCCTTTGGCACGCTCGTCCCGATCTTTGGAACCTCCACGTGTGGCTCCTGGACGGGAGGAGGTAGGTTTGAGTACCCTACCACCAGCGGTGGTGGCTACCATCACTTCCGCTAGAGCATCGTCCACGAGACATGCCTATGCGTTGAAGTGGAACCTCTTCGTCAACTGGTGTTCTTCTAAACAGCAAGAACCCACGAAATGCCCGGTCAGTGTCGTGCTTTCCTTCCTGCAAGAAGGGTTGGAGCGAAGGCTGTCTCCCTCCACCCTGAAAGTGTATGTTGCCGCTATTGCCACACATCACGATGCAGTTGAAGGTAAGTCTCTGGGGAAGCACGACCTGATCATCAGGTTCCTGAGAGGAGCGAGGAGACTAAATCCTCCTCGCTCTCCTCTCGTTCCCTCTTGGGACCTCTCAGTGGTTCTAACTGCCCTGCAGAGTGCTCCCTTTGAGCCTCTGCAATCAGTGGAGCTTAAGTTCCTGTCTATGAAGACAGCGCTCCTGGTTGCATTGGCCTCCATCAAGAGGGTAGGGGACCTGCAGGCATTCTCGGTTGACGAAGCGTGCCTGGAATTCGGGCCGGCTATCTCTCACGTGATCCTGAGACCCCGGCCTGGATATGTGCCCAAGGTTCCCACCACACCCTTTCGCCAGGTGGTGAACCTGCAAGCGCTGCCCTTGGAGGAGGCAGACCCAGCCTTGGCACTGCTCTGTCCAGTACGCGCCCTCCGTGCTTACGTAGACAGAACGCAGTGTTTCAGGACCTCAGACCAGCTCTTTGTCTGTCATGGTGGGAAGCTGAAGGGAAAGGCTCTCTCGAAGCAAAGGTTGTCTCACTGGATAGTGGACGCCATTGCTTTGGCTTACCAGCAGCAAGGTCGACCGTGCCCCCTTGGTGTGACGGCCCACTCCACCCGGAGTGTGGCATCCTCTTGGGTTCTAGCGCATGGCGCCTCGCTAACAGACATCTGCAGAGCTGCAGGCTGGGCGACACCTAATACTTCGTGAGATTCTACAATCTCCGAGTTGAGCCAGTTTCTTCTCATGTACTCGCTTCAACTAGCCGGTGCTAGATTCTGCTCAGGTGTCTTCGCTTGCTCGCCATTCCTCTCCACGGACGGGATACGTGCGATATTTCCTCAGGTGAGCCTCATAAGCCCTGAGTCTCCTCCAGCACTGTTGACGTCAACGCCAGAGTTATGCCACCGGCAGCTTTCGCGCTTGGCTAGGTGCCTCCATGTGCATGGTTCCCCCTCCGGGCGACCCCCACATGTGTATTCCACTGTAAGCCTCTTTGAGCATGTGTCTTTCCCTTGGCAAGCCACCTTGCCACCCCTGGGGTTTAAATATTCCACCTGCGGCTGGACACCCCAGTGACTCCGTATGCAGCCCTTCGGCGTCATATGTGTTTTCCAAGTCCCCCCATCGGGTTGGGCATGATTGCATATTTCCACTGAGATATGCTTCCCAGTGTACCTTGGTATTCCTGTGTTAAGTAGGAGTCCTTCGTCCGTGCCAGTCTCACGACAGGGAGCTCAGACTTACGCAGGGCACTGGAAGACAGTCGAGAGGTGGCGTGATTACACTGGGAACCCCATTCGTCGTCATCCGACGTAACTCGGAGTGACAACGAAAGGGAACGTCTCGGTTACGTATGTAACCCTCGTTCCCTGAGTAGGGAACGGAGACGTTACGTCTCCCTGCCACTTCCGCTGTACCGCTGGAACGCCTGAGTTCAGTCTCGGCTCCTCAGCGAAGACATAGTCTGCATGTTGCTCGCGCACTTCCTTATATACCCCCTGCGTGGGGCGGAGTTACGCTATGCAAATTCCGCAGACCCATGGCATTTCATTGCCATTGGCTCGTGTTTTAATACTCGAAGATGATAGGATTTCTAAGCGAAACCCCATTCGTCGTCATCCGACGTAACGTCTCCGTTCCCTACTCAGGGAACGAGGGTTACATACGTAACCGAGACGTTTTTGTGTAATAACTCTCTCTCTCTCTCTCTCTCTCTCTCTCTCTCTCTCTCTCTCTCTCTCTCTGTGTGTGTGTGTGTGTGTGTGTGTGTGTGTGTGTGTGTGTGTGTGTGTGTGTGTGTGTGTGTGTGTTTTCTAGTGTGGATCACGGAGGAGAGTTCATGATGTCAAAATTACACAAATGTAAGTCCAGAAACACAGATTTAGTGTGTGTTGTTGTAAATGTTGCTGTTGTAATGTGTGTGTTCTTGTGTTCAGATGCCGTTGATCTCACACTGGATCCAAACACAGCAAACACTCGTCTCGCTCTGTCTGAGGAGAACAGAAAGGTGACGTGTGTGAGAGAGAGGCAGTCGTATCCTGATCATCCAGAGAGATTTGATGATCGTCATCAGGTTCTGTGTGGAGAGAGTCTGACTGGACGCTGTTACTGGGAGGCTGAATGGAGTGGATATGGTGCTGATATATCAGTGTCATATAAAGGAATCAAGAGGAAAGGAGGGAGTGACTGTGGGTTTGGATATAATCAGAAGTCCTGGAGTCTGAGATGCTCTGATCACGGATTCTCTGTCCGTCACAATAGAAACCCCACTGCTGTTTCTGCTGGTTCAGGATCCTGTAAGAGAGCAGGAGTGTGTGTGGACGTGTCGGCCGGCACTCTGTCCTTCTACAGCGTCTCTGACACACACACACTCACACACTTACACACATTCAACACCACATTCACTGAACCCCTCTATGCTGGATTTAGACTTGATTATGTTAACTCTTCAGTGTCTCTGTGTCACATTTAACACATACACACACACACACACAACTGACTGACACACACACACACACACACACACACACACACACACACACACACACACACACACACACACACACACACACACACACACACACTGACTGACACACACACTGACTGACACACACACATACAACTAACACACACACTGATTAAAACACACAGAAAAACACACGAGAGAAGAAACAAGAACAGCAACACAGTTTTTAATGTGTGTTAGTCTATGATCAGTGTATAAACTCACTGTCCTGCTGTGTGTGTGTGTGTGTGTGTGTGTGTGTGTGTGTGTGTGTGTGTGTGTGTGTGTGTGTGTGTGTGTGTGTGTGTGTGTGTGTGTGTGTGTGTGTGTGTGTGTGTGTGTGTGTGTGTGTGTGTGTGTGTGTGTGTGTGTGTGTGTGTGTGTGTGTGTGTGTGTGTGTGGGTTGTCTGAATGTTTGTTGATGTTGGTTTAAAGATCTTGTTGATCATAATAAGAATATCATCAGGATGTTTTCTGGGTTTTTGTTGTGTCTTTAAATATATTTGATCATCTGTTGTTTCCAGAAGAGGAAGACGAGCCGCTGAGTTTCTGTTTCCAGTTTCATTTGTTTGGTCACTTTTGTTGTCGAGTTATTGTGTTGATCTGAATCTGAGAAAGAGAGAGAACGACAGAGAGAGAGAGAGTTTGAATAGAAACTGTTGAACATTTATTAATAAAGTGTCAGATATGAGACAACTGAACTCCAGAGAGAATCACAGGTTCAAGATCAGACACGCACACACACACACACACACTCACTGAACTCTAGACAGAATCACAGATTCAGGATCAGTGACTGACACACACACACACACACACATACACACACACACACACATACTGACTGAAACACACACTTACACACACTCAACACCACATTCACTGAACCCACAACCCCTCTGTGCTGGATTTACAGTTTATTATTCAGATTGTGTCTGTGTCACATTAAATAATAGACACACTCAACACTAAGTCGCATGTCACATTAAACACACACACACACACACACACTGACTAACACACACATCAAAAACAAAAAGTGTTGCTGTTGTTGTTTTTTCTCTTGTGTGTGTTTTCTGTGATCAGTGTATAAACTCACTGTCCTGGTGTGTGTGTGTGTGTGTGTGTGTGTGTGTGTGTGTGTGTGTGTGTGTGTGTGTGTGTGTGTGTGTGTGTGTGTGTGTGTGTGTGTGTGTGTGTGTGTGTGTGTGTGTGTGTGTGTGTTGTGTCTGAACATTTGTTGATGTTGGTTTGAAGATCTTGTTGATGATATTAAGAATATCAGAGGATGTTTTCTGGGTTTTTGTTGTTTCTTTGTGTAAATATGTTATTATATATTTGACTCTGTTGATTCTGTGAGGAAGACGAGCAGAGCTGATCTTCATGAAACTGTTGAACTTGTTTTAATGCATATAATTTATGGAAACCATAGCAACCGCCTAGCAAACACTCAGGACACTCTGGGACACTGGACTGGTCCTTCATCAGAGGGGTTTATAGCGCTGATGAAATGATCTTTGGGACGGTTGTCTTCAGTTTCACCCTCGCCACTGAACACTGGTACTTTATACATGTGGAATCCAGATGTTTTTCAGAAGATAATCTCATTTTAGTTATATAGAATTCACAAAGATCTTTATAATTTAATGGGGTCATTAAAGATGTTTGAAAAAGACATTACACATTACTGCGAGAGAAAAGAAGTAATTATGTAAATCGATGTCAGATGCATAACTTTTTTAGTTTAAACCACCCTGACTTACAGTAAACACTTACAGTAAATGTATTTGATTGATTGCATTTGTTTTGATTCTTAATTTCTGTTATCTGTCAGCTAGGCCTAAATGATATTGATGTTATCAGATATTGCATATATTAATAAATTGTTCTTTATAAAAGTTGTATATTCTTCTTGCCTTAAAAGAATGAATAAAATCATGAACACAGTCTTAACACACACTCCACACTCCCTGGAGATTCAATGATTTGTGTGTTCTGTGAGAATCTAAAAGAAGAATTACAGAGTCCAGATGTTTCAGTGATGGAGATTTAGGAAATAAAGGTGAATCATCACAACCTAGAAATGATAAACCCTGTTATCAGATGAACAACTGCCTTCACATCCACACACAGTCATTCACCAATACAAATATATTTCATGACATTTAAATGAGACTAACAATATTCCCACAACCAGAAGCCCAGATATTAAAGGGCTAATATTTAATTTGGGTTCACCCAAAATAAACTGCGAGTTCACCCAGTAATTTCAGTTCACCCAAAATTTTAAATTCTGTTATCATGTCGTACCAAACCCAAGACTTTAATTTATCTTCAAAACACAAAGATATTTTAAAGGAAATCTGAGAGATTCCAGTCCGTCTGTTAAAAGTTTGTTCAGCCAAAACTGACGCGGTCACACTTTATATGAGGAGTTTTTCACTTCTATGTACTTCAATAAAATATAAGTTCAATGCACTCATTGTGTTCGTATTGTATTGCAAAACACTTTTGCTGCTAGTTGTTACGGTTAGCAGGGAAGAGGCGAGGATCTACTCAATAATTTATTAAATATACACATAAAGAAAATCCAAACAGGGAAGATGAAGACAATGATCCAAACAGGGGAAGATGAGAATAATCCAAACAGGGGAAGATGAGAATAATCCAAACAGGGGAAGATGAGAATAATCCAAACAGGGAAGATGAGAATAATTCAAACAGGAAACAAAAACACAACAGTTTTACAAACACTCATGTAGAGACAACGACCGAAAAAAAGACAACTGAAACACATGGGTATTTATACACTGGATAACAATGAACAGGTGTGTGTAATGAATTACCATGGGAACAAACAAGGGTAACTTTAGAAACAGAGGAAAACTGGTACAAACTACAGGAAGTGAACAATGGAGACAGAAAATACACTTCAAAATAAAAGTCCTAGAACACAAAACACAAGGGAAATCGTGACACTGTTGATGTGGATACGGGTACGTTTAAGGACTGGTTTAGTGCTCTGGGAAGGTTTAAGGGTCAATAGTGGTTATTGATGTAATTACAGAAATGTGGGTACATGCGGGTATTGTAAAAATATAAGTACTATGTAAAAAACCTGTATGTACACAATAAGTTCATTGTATCAAATGATCAAATTTTATTACATAATAGTTAAAGACACCCAAAATAAAGTGGGACCTCTGACACTTTAAAATATTTGGAAAGATCATAAAATAAATCAATATGAAGTGGTTTAATCAACGTCTTCTGAAGAGACACAATTGTTTTATACATATATATATATATATTATTTACTACGACACCTTCTACTTTATATAGCAGTATCCTGGCCTTTTTATTCAGATATATTGTTCTTTATATTGGAGATTTTCGGTAACATGCTTGGATTAATGACGGAAGTAAGCAGTTTCCCAGGAAAACCGTCCTGACAACTCAAAAACATTAATATTAAAATCATTATTAAAAACTTACCGTAGTGATTCAGGGTAAATCAAAATCACAGTTTGGAAAATTAATATTTGATATGATTGTTAAACTTTGTTCATTCGTTTCAAACTAAAAAGTTGCACAGTGTAGCTTTATGTGCCACTTTCATAAAGTTGCTCAATCAGACAACCAAAGTAAAAACATTTACACATTTATTTGTAACAATGTACAGAAAGCTTGCATGTAATTTACAGAAAGCCAGTAGTTTATCAGAAAAAGATCAGCACTCATCCAGGCATTTGTTGGTTGAATGTGTTCGTTCCTCATTTGCAGGAACTGGTAATCCCGCAGAGCTAAAGTCTCTCCAGCTGGATGAAGATGCTATCTGGAAACGGTGGAGTCTGTGTGTGACTGGTTGGAGGAGGTGGTGGCGGCGCTGAGCAGAGAGAAACCGCTGTGACTCGACTCCAGGCTGCTCATGGAGCCTCTGTTGGAAACACACACACACACACACACCTTTAAACTGACCATTTGGCTTTCCAGATGATAGTTTACCATGATTCATTCACATTTTTATGCTAAGCACTTTGCAATATGTAAACATCCCGACCTGAAGTCAGTGGACTGCAGCACTTCTGTGAAATACATGACTTTGCATTTGTGTGAGGAGACCTGCAGAGAGGCCAGAACATCATCGACACGCGGCCGACTGGATGAAGTGCATGTTGGAGTGCTGTAAAGACGCCACTGCAGGATGTAGAATCCAGGCCAGCGCGTCACATGAGAGCCCTGATGAGAAACCAAAGAAGAGAATGAGAGTTTGTCTCGTTTGAGTCGTCCATGTTGCTGACAGGTTTGGTGAGATTCCCTCACCTGTACGCTCTCTCCCTCTCTGCAGGTGAGGGCCGTCTCCACCATGCTGTAGTCTTGTCCCAGCATCCACGATCGGTCAATGAGCTGGACGTTGTTTGCGCCGGGACAGGCGAGGTTGTGCGCGCTCAGACCGTCTCTTTTAGCTGGCTGAGGGACTCTTCTGGAGTGATAGATGTTGAAGATCACGTCGCCTTTACACACGTCAAAGTCCCACGTGATGACGGACGATACGTCTGTAATCTCTATCAGCACCTGAAGATGAACAAAGGGATTTATCTTTATTTCATAATGCATAACACACAGCGCTGCGCACCATTCAGAATTCAACCGGGAATCTGGAATTTCAATTGCAGGAAAACATTCAAATCAGAATTTACATAAGGAAGAAAAAGTAATTTTTTGGAAGAAAGTCAGTAACCAAACAGTTGGACCCCATTGACTTCCATAGTATTTTTTTCCTACAATGGAAGTCAATGGGGTCCATTCACTGTTTGGTTACTGACATTTTTCAAGATATCTTTTTTTTTTGTGTGTGTTCAGCAGACGAAAGAAATTCATACAGGTTTGAAACAATTCATTTAAAAGAAAATATTTTTCAGTATGAACAAATCAGTCATGAAATTGTCTATTCCTATTCAAATTCACATTCAAATTAAAAGGGAGCCCATTCTGAAGTGTATGGTAACACAATAATACACTATAAGATGCAAATGTACAGATCTGCACTTTAAACAGAACTAGACTAACAGTATTTGACTTCACGCTGCATGTCTTCTTATAACCAACAGATGGCACCACTTATTAACACACTGAATATGAAAGTGAACGTTGCCCAGCTGAAGTAACCAGTAAAAGCTGTGTATTGTTGAGTGTTGTGAGTGTATGAGCTGTACCTCATGTGGAGATCCCTTCAACACACTAGCACTCTTGTAGATAGATTCATTCCACAGTTTAACCTCCTCGTTCTCCAGATCCTCGGCCGTACGGTACAGAGACTTGGGAACCAGACCTCCCTCAGGAACATCACACTGAATTAAACATGAGAAGATTAGATTTTTTTGATCATTTCTGTCTGAATAAATACTGTACACTGTCCAGCTACATGTGTCCTGTAGTGAATGACATCTCTTGGTTTTCTGTGGCAAGTCAAGTTAAGGTCAGCATTGCCCCTGTGCTTTAATAAAAGACCATCACGAATATACAAGTATACTTGTACAATAATTGTTCACGAGTACAAGTGATATGGCAAGCAAATTCTGATTATAATGGCAAATGTGTTTCATGTATTCACTGATATCAAACATATCATATCACAACGGCATGATCCCATATCTTGATGCCGTTACATTATTTTACCTCCACATTCCTGGAGAGAAACACATGACATTGTTGCTATTAATGGGTTTTACATTCTCTTGTGAAAAAGAAGTGTGCCTAATTGTATTTAATGTGCACTTGTAGTGTACTTCAAATCTAAAAGTATATTTTTAATCAACTGTACATGTAGATTAATGAAATAAAAGACCACTTAAGTGCACCCTTAAGAGACGCTATGTTTCTTAACACAATTTTAAAAACTCCACTTTAATAATGTCAAATTAAAGGTTTTACTTTAATGTACATTTTAAATCATTTTGTTTTAATAATCTTTTGTCATGTTTTGCACTGTAATGTGTTCGTGTTAAATTAAAAATAAATATAAATGTACTAAATAGCAACTTCACCATTACAAATGAGTCATTTCAAATATAGTTTAATACATGACATACATTACAAGTTTCAATAGAAATGCCATTGTATTTTTAGTGTACCATAAAAGCCTGTCATTCAGCAGTAACTTCATATTTCA
Organism: Rutilus rutilus; assembly: GCA_021464565.1. NCBI lineage: Eukaryota > Metazoa > Chordata > Actinopteri > Cypriniformes > Leuciscidae > Rutilus > Rutilus rutilus. Next base: position 60,671,492 of record JAJAQA010000001.1, read on the forward strand.
AAGACATTTCAGAAGTAATAATGAAGTTCAATCATACTTAAATGGGTCAAAAAACACTCTAAAGTTCAACTAATTGCATGTAATATCAATATTAAACTATAATTCATTTTCATTTAATTGCAATTAACATGCAATTAATTGTCCGAAAACTTTACATTCATTTTGCATGCAAGTATATTCTTTTAAAGTATATTATTTCCATTATAAATCCTCTTCTGCTAAAGTATGCTGAAATGTACAACGGTTTTACAATTCCTGTTTAAGTGCCTTAGAGGAGCGTCTGTTTGGCACAAACCACTGTATCATTTTATGATAAATATGCACACAAAGACCAATATTCAAATATAATTATGCAAATTAATATCTGGGAATGAGTTGTTGGCCTAGGGAAGGTGCGTGACATGTCCTATCACTTCTGAACAGAGTTCCAGCTTAATGATCCCGCATGTCTCTATATAGGCCTATCTCTGCTTTCCTGAAGAGCTTCGGCTTAATCTAACCAGGCCAGATGAGAAGCACATGACCACATCTCAACGGCAGCACTATCATCAGATTTGCTCTCTACAACACGAGTAATATCAGACCCTAACTCTCTGAATATGCTCTTAGTAAAGGCTCTTATCATCTCAAGGCTAGATTACTGCAATACTCTGGTGACCAGCTTTGTGAACTCCATCAACCCTCTACATGTACTAAAGAATACAGCAGCACGTCAGGTTTTCAACCAACTGAAGAGGGTTAACACAGGACCAATATCCTGCAGTTTAGCTCCAACATTTATTAAACACACCTGAACCAGCTTATCAGGGTCTTCAGGATTACCAGAAACTTCCAAGCAGGCGTTCTGGAGTTACACTCTGCAGGACAGTGTCCTTCCAGGACTGAGGCCTTGTCCACACTAATACGCTTTAGTTTGAAAACGCATCTTTTTCTCTGCTTTTCGGCCTCCCGTCCACACTGAGACGCCGTTTTTATTAATGATGAGTTGACACGGGTTAACATGTCAGATCTCACCACCTGTAGTTCTGAAGACTCACCAGAGAGTCTCCTCCTAAGAAGTCAGGGATGAAGTCTCTGTTGATGTAGTCCACCAGTCCTCCAGGCCCCTGGTAGTCATTCCCAGCGTAGATGAGAAACTTCTTCCGTGTGTTTTCATCGATGAATGGACTCACCTGAGCGCAGAGCAAAAGCAAACACGACATTTACAGAAGCCCGGAAATGAAGAAAGGCCAGATGAGTGAAATAACACCGCGCTAACATGACATTTAACTGCGATGGGTCAGTGTGTGGAGACATTTACAACCATTAAATGAAGATTGAGTAATCTCAGTCTTTCCTAATATCTTGAACTATTTGTTAACATTCTTTATATGTTCTTAGTGTGTCATAATGTGAAATCCTATGAGTGTGTGTGTGTTTACCAAAGTCCAGAGCACAGGAAACACTCTGGGTGCTCTGATTATGAGGAGACGGCCCAGTGTTTCAGGGTAGTTGGCTCCTACAACTTCTATCATCCTCAGCAAGGCTTTGATGGCCGGTCTCCACAGATGCCTCATATTTAACCCCTCAAGATCCACCAGACATGTCCAACAACTACAGCACAAGAGCACTTACTTATTTAGGGTGGAGGCACCATGTACAGTAAAACACACAATGTGTACGGCCACTAGTGTTGAGAACCGATAACTGATTTTATTCAGAATTAGTTCCATTTAAAAATATATATATAAATACTGGAACCGGCTGGTTTTCATGATGTTCGGTTCTAAGTGGAGTTGGAATTGGAACCAAATCCAGAACAATCAAATTCCTTTTGATTCCCATTTATTATGGCCAGTTTTGAGTAAGTTACTCACGGGGTGGTGTGGCGCAATGGATAAGACACATGCCTTTGGTGTGAGAGACCCGGGTTCGAATCCACTGTGAGACACCAATGTGTCCCTGAGCAAGACACTTAACCCCTAGTTGCTTCAGAGGCGTGCGACCTCTGACATATATAGCAATTGTAAGTCGCTTTGGCTAAAAGCGTCAGCTAAATGAATAAATGTAAATGTAAAAAAAGTAATTCATTACTAGCTACTAATTTAATCTTCAACAGTGTAATTAGCTTACTGTACTAATTACTCTCTCTATAAAGTATTGCATTACTAATTACTTTCTAAATCCCATATCAACCTCGACCAGTTGAACAATACAAGCATAGACATGAAACTGCTCTTTTAATTCTTTCAAATAAATAATATAAAATTGCATAAATTATTCTTGAACTGACCAAAGTGTTTAAAAGTAGAATGATACATTAAAAACATAGATTTTAACATAAAACGTTAAATTCACTATAGTTTTATATAGAATTGTAGTATGTAGTATAGAATGTAGTATTTAATGCAATTACATCTCAAGTAACTATTAAATTACAGAAAAATCCCATACTTTCCTTTTTTGAAGGGGAAAGTAATTAAATTACAGTAATTAATTACTCAGTAATGCATTACACCCAACTCTGATTATGGCCACTATATAGAGATTAATACAGTACATGATCTGTTTGGTAATGCATGAATAAATGAAGTACCTGATTGGTTTTCCAAATATTTTGGTTTTCTCTTGACAGTGTCTGAGACCTTCCTCGTTGATAGACAGCACCTAAACGTTGGGTCAAAGGTCAAGGGCGTCAGTGAATATGGTCATTTTATTTAATTGAATTTGAATCCCTGGTGTAGCTTGGTTTATCCCAAGTCATTTTTCTATTGCTAACACTAAAATTTATTTTTTTTGTTTTTGTTTCTTGTCTCTGACTTGCTCACTGTGGGATTAAAGCATTATGAGTTTTTCTAGCAGATCCCTTTTAAGAAAAGAGTGATATGACCAAAATATTTACCAATATATGTGACTTTCAACCATAGTACGGAACGATATAGTGCTTCTGTATGAAATCAGAGATGTTACAAAGTGAAATTAAACCTAAATTTCTCAAACATTCTCAACACATCAGACTCTGTGAACACCTGCTATTTTTCACTTAAGACAACTGAATCATATCTTCATTGATGCTTTTTAAGAATTGTTACTCTATAGAAACAAAACCACCCAATATTTCAATCTCCTAATTACCATTAAATGCTCAGTCGTTTGCCCGAGCATCAGACTTTGACAAGCAGGGTTGTTTCACTTGTGACAAATCTTCAATTTCACTTTTTGAGATTTGCGTACTCTCGCTTAGAAACGAAACCGACCAATGTTTTAATATCTAAATTGCTTTGAATGCTCAAACGTGAGTCACTGCTGCACTAATATATGAGCTAGAGTAGACAACACTATAAATACAATATAGATAGATCTAAATCTTCTCAGCCCCAAAAACTTGCTCTATGGTAAAGCTCTCAGGCATTATGAACACAACAGCATGACTGTAAAGCTGCTTTGGAATGATGTGTATTGTGAAAAGAAATGTTTACATACATTTCATACTATTAGTATTCGTCTAACTCTTACATGTCTCAGAAGAGTCTCTTCTCCCAGCGTCCGCACTAAACCTTTGGTGTCCATTTGTCCAAGTCGAAGGATATAGAGAGGACGTCCATCTATATAATACACACAGAGAAGCACATAACCACATTAACTTCTGCTTGTTTGATATTAACACAGCCTATGGAAAACACCAATTCCTCTGTTTGATCCGTATCAAGCTCTCGCTTCAACTGATCTTCATTTCAAAGGCTGCTTGTAAGTCCGGCACAGGACTAACACACATCCAGGATTGACAGGGGAAATGCCTCTCCGTTAGTTCTGTGGCAGATAATCAGGCTTTAAATGACAATGTCTAAAGTAGTAAAGTGAAAGTAAATGCGATGGACCTTTGTCATGGTGATGCCAGCCTCCGGTGTAATAGTCCTGCAGGAGCTGCGGACACTGCCACGTGTCTAACAGGAAGTCGATCTGATGCTGCTTCCTCCACGTGAGCGTCTGACACAAAGCCTCTTTAGCCTTTTCCAGATTAAAGTCTCGGGAGCGCAGGAAACGCAGCACGTGCTCGTCTTTAGGGATCTGATGGGATTCATATAAATGTGGATTTAATCCAAATAAAATCCCCCATCTGGTTGGAAATTCATGTTTTTGAATGAAGTCTCTTCTGCTCAACAAGGCTGCATTTATTTGATCAAAGATACAGTAAATACTGTAATATTGTGAAATATTATTACAATTTAAAATGACTGTTTTCTATTGTGATATATGCTAAAATGTAATATATTTCTGTGATTAAACCTGAATTTTCAGCATCATTACTCTTCAGGCTTCAGTGTCACATGATCCTTCAGGAATCACTCTAATATGATGATTTGATGATCAAGAAACATTATCAATGATGAAAACAGTTGTGCTGCTTCATTTATTTATTTTTTATAAAGTAACGGTTTCCATATCATTATATACAGGTTTTGTTTAAAACAATCACTTCATAACTTATTTTTGTTCAGTAAATATACTGTCAATAAAATTTGTTCATTTTAAAAATACAGAAATAAAAAAGTAAAGATTATGAAAGATCCCATAATAATTTAAATTGTCTTAACAGTAGAAACAATACGTATGATATTTTATGATTTGATTTAAGACCCCCTGTGGTGAGAATCCAGCTTTTACTGTTGTTTATATGTCTATCTGGTGTTTTTAATATGCTTTATGACAAAACATTGTCAACACAATTTTCTCCTTAAAACTGCAGTGAACCAAAGACAGCCTCAAAAACACATTTGAAATCGCTGGTGTTTCTGACGTCACAAACTACCTTGTAACCAATCAGGTCAAAGTGTGATCGTCAACGAGTGGATCTCTGAGCTGGTGTGAGTGAGTGGAGGCGGGGCTCATTTGCATATTCATAGAACCGCATATTACATTCAAGCTATTTTAAGGCATGAATAAGTAAAAAAAAACATTTGAATATGACATTTTGGTGATCAAAGATGAGTTTTAAGGGTTAAACCTATTGACTACAGGGGGACTTTAACAGAATCACTGACATTAACCATCTAAATCTGACCATGTCATGTGAACAAATAGAAAAGTCTGCCATGTCAAGTATTAAGCCTTTAGCTTAGGGGCCTTTTAACCCCAAATAACATACTTTTACATTTTCTTAAATTCAAAACTGTTGATTAAAAAAAAAAAACTGAAAACCATTAACAAGCTCTTTGTTTCAAAATATGTTTGGTAATTGTATTGATTCTCATTTGCTACCTAAATCAATTACATTTTTAAAAACATTAAATATTAGATCAAATTAGCACAGAATCAACTTTGCATTGCTTCCCGCCATCGTGTCAAGGATCAACCAAATTCGAGTTTTTGTACCATCTAGTGGTTTAGAGTACAGAAATAAAATAAATGCACCTTTAGCCCCGCTGTCCCCGACTAGTACTTTATCCTGAACATTGCACTCACCTTTCCTTTGTGTGTTTCCTGCAGCCACTGTCGAAGGCGAATGAGGCAGCTCTCCTGGAAAGGAGTCAGCTGTCCCAGATAGCGTGAGATGTAGTCTGCATCTAACTTGTCTGCAAACAACACACAACCATCATACAGCTGATATGATAGATCATTTGAACATGTTCCTGCCATCATTTGAAATCAATAGTGAGTTAATCACTCAGTGCGGTGTGTGTGAGGACTACTGTTTGAGACATGCACAGAGATGCCAATGTAGAGAGCTTCAAATAAGTCAATATAAATAAGACAAGCTAACTGGAACGCTCTCTTAAAGTTATGAACAAACGTTCCTCCAGTAACATTAATTTTAACACTTTATTTCGATGGTCCACTTTAGACATAACTACAAGTAACTTTGCAACTACATGTCGACTAGCTCTCATTAGAGTATTAGTGTACTGTCTGCTTAATATCTGCTAACACTTTATTTTGATGCTCCTCAACAGATTTTCTACTGACTATAAGTAACTTTGCAACTCTATGTCAACTTACTCTAACCAGTCTACTAAAATACTCTAATGAGAGTTAACTGACATGTAGTTGCAAAGTTATATATTAGAATATATATTGTTATAAGTGAGGTTTGTTTCTTTCAGGGTGGAGTTAGGACGCTGCCTTTGAAAGTACAGAATCTGCTCAAGTGGGAAGTAGACAACAAGGCAGCTCACTAGAATTTGGACATGTTGATTCTCGTTCTCATTCCATTCCTCCTGCATTATTATATTTATGAGCACACGCTCGCGGGCAGAAGTATGATTCATCTCACCATCCGGAGAGCCTGGCAGGACGTCTGTGGAGCTGGGATGAGTTCTACTGTTGCATGCTGGGACAGCTCTGGCTAAGCTGACAGGCGGTTGGTGAGGCGCGATGGTGGCGGGAGGAGGGACCCAGCGGGGCATGTGGGTAATGCCCTCCTCCTCCAGTTGTTTGAGGTGAAATTCAATAATCTCTTTTCCCTGTAGAGAGAAAGAGACAAATAGAGAGTGACACAAGAGTTTAGTCAAATGAAACAAGTAAACATTGGCTTTAGGTACACAGGCGTATGAAAAACACACTCTTACACGCAAGCCAGCCACAACCAGGACATTACAACATTACAAGAAAACAGATCCTGATGATAGACATAAAAGAAACCTAAAATTAGGAAGGAGATTCTTGAAAATAAGGAAGGAAATTCTTGAAAACAAAGCAGTAAGAAACAGTCATTATCGCTGTCTGAGTCTAGATAAAGTAAACATTTATTTTGTGAAATATAAAAAACAAAAATTATGTTTCAAATGTTTTAGACTTAGGGCCAGATTTACAAACAAAACAAAACAAAAAACGTTAAAAAAACCCTACTGTCATGATTTACTAAAGACACACCGTGAAAAATTAGCTCTGAAAAGGCGTGGACAGGGTTATTTTTGTGGCATTACATTTGTAGGAGTTTCCCTTTCATTTATAGGAGGAAAGTATTTAAATGAATCATGCAAGGTGATTTACTGGTATCTGCGCCTTTATTTTCCACCCAAAAATAAGCATGTCTTAAACCAGATGCTAATTTGCTCTGCTCCTGGTAGATTGTGTTGGTCTTTAAGGCTACGTTACATTAAGGCTACATTACTCCAGATACATTTGAAATCGGCGTTTTCCATTTAAAAACGTTCTCCGTCCACACTAGCGTTTTTTAGCGAGAAACTTTTGAAAAATGCCTGAAAACGCTAAATTCACCTTACAGCGCATGCGTAAAGCCTCACAAAAGCTCACTGAGATCATACAGACGGAATAATAAATGTTAGCAAAATATCTCAGCATTCACTGATTGCGTCCAGGTCGCTCTCAGTCACCATTATATGTTTGGTCTAAATCGCGACTGCTCTCATGTTTTGCTGCAGGACAGCAAATGTGAGTGAATTCTGTCATCTTTGCAGGACTGTGACATGAAGAGTGTGTAAAGTAACATATTTTAGCAACAGTGTGAAAGTGAATAGTACAAAACAGGCACAATACCGTTATAAACATGCATATCTATTGGTACAATATGCGTCACATGACTAAACTTACGTCATTGTTTAAATAAATACCTCAGTTTTGACGGTCCACACTACAACGCGAAAACGGCGTTTTCAAATTTATCCACTTTGGAGAGCGTTTCAAAAAGGTTCGTTTTCATTAATAAAACTGGCAGGCCATTACGCAGAGAAAAAGATGCGCTTTCAAACGAAAACGTATTAGTGTGGACAAGGCCTAAGGAAACGATCCGGCTGGTTCTGTGTTCAATATGCGCGTCGTCAGTAGATCACGCGCATAACTTTCCAATCGTGATTTTTTGGGGAATTGTGCTCTCACGCTAATTTCCCCCGTTTAGTAAATCTGACCCTTAATATTTACTTGTTCTAGTTTTCCAGATAATCTTCTTTTGTACAGATCCCTTTAATGTGATTGGAGGGGGGGGGGATTCTCGTTGCTTTTGAATTTGCCCGCACAAGTTTTACAGCGATGGAAATACTATGAGATGGGGAGATCTATATTCCAATGCTTTTTCGAGGGAACAAAAAGTCTCTCAAAAGGTATGTAAGGCAAATGCAACGTTTCTAGAGCATTTGGAAATACTGTAGGAAAAACACGATGTAACATGGCAGGCCAGGAGAAAGTTTTGAGGTGTGGACTTCAAAGTAAGAGTCTTTGTGAACAGAGGTAATGTATTTAGGTATAGATATAGGTTTGAATTTGGCCTGTCACATGTCTTGATCCATCCATTCATCCATCCATCCAAGCAAGCAATCAATGCACACACACCTTTTTAATACTGGCGGCGTATTGCTTCATTGCGATCTTCTCTGCGGTGCTCTCGAAGCCGAAGAAGGATTTGATGTCCATGCTGGCGGACTGCTCAAAACAGGTCCAGTCTTCATTCTCCGGGTGAACCTGAGGAGGGATCGTTCAGACGTCAGGATCCCTCTTAAAGCAGCTAACACATAAACACGTGTCCTTAAATAAGAGGGAAACGGCAGGGAGAGAGCAGGGCAGACCGTGTAGCAGCAGTGCTCGTAGACGTTGACTCTGCTGGAGAAGGACTCGTTGTACGCCTCTATGTGCAGAGTTCTCTCTCTTCGGTCCAAAGAGTTCTTCTGGATGAAATACAAGTAGTCCACTCCTGCTATCTGTACACACAGACATGTGTCATAATCATAATCAAGGCACCGGCTATTATGAAGATTTAAAGGCTAAATGAAAAAGAGTTCACCTAAACAAGTAATATATTGTTTATTTCATTTATTTTCCCACACGTTGTGCCAAACCTGTGATACACCAATGACGACTTTTTGAAGAATCTTCAAGCATTTATTTATTTATTTATTGCATACAACAACATCTCATTTTTTGTTGTTGTTGTTTCATTTTTCTTTCTTTTTTTAGCATCAAAAGGGTTTTTAAAATAATTTTACTATAGTCATTTCTCTTTTAGGATCATCAAATAACTGGGTCAATAATCTTTACATACAGTAATCGCAGGGAACAGCTTCTCGTATTATTTTAATGTTCAAATGTTAGTCAAATGAATGCTCACAGTGCCACAGTTTATGACATTTTGGACTTCTAAAAGATGAAATACCCTTTTTAGAAGCCGAGGAGCCTCGACGTCCACGGTGCACCTGCGTTCAGTCACTTGTGTCGCCCCGTCTTCACTATGACACTCACTGATGATGTCGCTGGTCACAAACATGGGTATCAGCGGACAGTTTGGGAATCTTTTGTCATAGGCCTATGAGAGAGAAAAAGATGAAACCAATGTAAGAGTTGGAGAAAAATAAAACAAACTCATTACGAGAGAGAAGCAGATGCAGGACAGTTTATGCACACAATGCAATTTTAATAAAAATATGGTTCTCTTCAGATAAGCTAATGTGTACAAATGACCCCCATTTAGATTATATATGTTCCTGAAAATTTGACACTTGTCTTGTGATGTGTTATCGTTTTATTTTCAGTTGACTTAGTGGCTCATATGACCAGGTTAGCAAGTAGAGTGTGTCACATGAAGTCTTAAGTCAACGATACCAATAAACTACAGGTACGCCCGTCAATATTTACTCCCTAATCTCTCGCTTTTTAAGGTTCCCACTTTAAGAAGTCACAGGAGGACTGTGTTAGAGGAACCAGTGCAACACAGTAATCCTTGTGAAACAGAAGCACACTTTAACATACTTTTAAAAAGAGTGCTTATCACGGAAATAATATACTTTAAAAGAATATCCGTGACAAATGAGTGAATATTGCATGTTAGTTGCAATTACATGTAAATGTATTATAGTTTACATTTATATTAAATGCAATTATTTTAAAAGATATTGCAATGCATATTTACATATAATTTTTGACCCGGTTTTAAGTACATCATTATATAATTTCAAAATGACTTTATTGTCTCTGAAATATGGTTAAAGTTAGTGCTGAATGTGCTGACAAGCATTTATGGTAAACTAAAATATCTAATGTAATATCTATTGAAAGTTGCATGTTGTTTATTTGAACGTTTTTGTAATTGTGATGATGTAGCTGCAATTTACTACAGTTAAAATTAAGTGTTAAGTGTATTAACATGTAAATTATAATCAAGTGTTTGGTTACACGTGTTTTGGTAGTTTGTCGACACAAATCAAAACTCAAAGTAAGTGCAGTTCTTTAAAGCACAACAAAAGATTATTAAAACATCATTATTTGAATTCTCTTTATTAATTGAAGTCGTTAAGCACACTTATGTAATCTTTTATTCCATTAATATTGTATTGTCTGCAGGTTACATAGTCAGACATATACAAATAGTCTTGCATATTATTGTTAAAAATCCTTATTTTACCAGCATTCTTACTTCCAGAACGCTACTGTTGGGGTCTAATGAGTTTTGTGTCTCTAATGATGCATATATTTTACACCACAGCTCTAAACTGCATTCACGTTAATGCATTAGCCATCAGAGCAGAGATATTTCTGCTGAGCAGTGGATGAGGGTTTTCAAGTACATGTTTGTTTTAGTATGTGTACTCTGCTATTCCACTGAAAGTCACGCACGATCCTGCTAAAAAACAAACAATTCTAATATGTACACAATGCATAAAATGTAAATGATCTATAGAGTCTACTTTGAGACCTACTAAACAAAGGCAAGCTCCTTCCCTCTGAATTATACACACACTAACTGTATATGCAACAGTTTAGTACGCTTCATTGTTGTCACATGATCTGGTCATGCTGCCTCCAGTTGTCATCTTAGTTTAGTTTAGATTTTTTTATTAGGCATTTAATCCATTTTTGCAATAAAGAACTGTCATGCTGGACTGAAAGGTCATGTCATTTTGGTCACTGTAGTAGCTCATATGCATACTGAAAACCTGCAAACCGCAGAGTATGCTAGCCTCTTTAAAATGCTTGACCTTTGTGTCAAATCCATAAAGTGATGATGTCCATGGACGTCATCCATTAAAGCGATTGATCAAACAATGAAATGTTTTCTCTGGAGTGAACAGAATAACAGCTTTTATGTAAGAGATTAAGCATTGTGTATTAATTTCTACTTTCAGGAACAATAAGCCTCACTACAGCAGTCCTATAGCTGAAAAATGCCTTTTAAATGCATATTTAATTCCTGAATTTAAATTTAATGCAGCTGAATTTAATAAAGCAGAATTAAAATAGAACAAAATAAATAAAAAAAATCCATACAACTGCTATGTTTTTAATTATACAATTATATATATATTTTTTTTTTTGAAATGTCATTATATTTAATGAACTAAAATAAAATAAAATCTACTTTTATCCTGAAATACATAATTAGTCAATATGAATGATCTGTGGTGTTGAACTAATGAAAGCCGTCAGCCTGCTCTATTTCAATTTGGTTTTAAAATAATGCCGTTTAACAGAACTACATTAATCTACATTAAAAATACATTACACACGATGATGAACAGAAAATCCCACCAATCAGAGAGTCGCGACAACAAAACGTGCCAAAAGAGCTCTTTAAGCTCCGCCCACTCCCATGACACACTACGAATGACGTAACCCTATACTCTCAAAATACTTAAAATATGCTTTTATATACTGTATATAATCAACATTTTAAATTAGTAGTTTTATATTTCTCTATCATTTTTTATTCAATTATGCAGTTTATGGGATAGTAGTTTTTTCCCCCTTCACTAAAATCTTGAACCTTTATATTTTTTTTCCCCCATTTTCAAATACTTTTTTGCCTCAAATCAATATTTTTTATGTTATTATTTACCTTGCCGAAGGTTGATTTGGTTCTTTGCTTATAATGCTTAAAAAAAAAAAAAAAAAAAGGAGATTGATTCAAAAAAATACTTCCGGAACCACTCTCCCTTTGGAGTGCCGTCGGCAAAGCATGCTGGGAAATAGACATCCCAGCCGTTTCAGTTATACTCAAGTTCGTCTAAATTAAAATAAATAATTAAACAATGAAACAGTTCAGTTTACTTAAAATTCAGTTCTGTGAACTTGAAAGAAGAAGAAAGTGCTAAATACTCATAAAAGTTAATTTGACTCAACTAATTCGTTTAATTTAAGTTTGTCCTACTCAAACCAATTAATTATTTTGAGCGTTAGGGTTTAGTGTACTTCCGGAACCAATGCCGCTGAAAAAAAATGGACGGACACTAACATACTCAGTTCAGTTCAAATTCGCTCAACCCCCGTGATGTGTGCAGTCTTGGAAATCTAGAACAATCCCTGTAGTTTCTCCTATACTAACACTATTACATGTTGAAGTGGGTCTTATATTGTGAGCAACGAGCCCGGCACCACTGTAAGTGACATTAACCCTGAGGTTTCTGCCCCAGATGAAGTTTGATTGACAGGAGAGGCAGCAGCGACCCGTGCTGACTAAAGCATGACGTCAAACTGTGCACTCAGCAAATCTGAAAAAGCAATACACAATAATAATGTTGATAAGAGCGAGTGATTAGCGCTTTCGCCTGGGGAAATTATGTCACTGTGGGGGTGAGGAGGATCAATGCATGTGAACTGTAACCTAATTAACCGGCTGATCAATCAAGCCTTGAGATTACTGACACTGTGCCAGAGTTAATACTGCGGCAGACATTCAGACCAGTATTATATGGCATTCATGTGTGAAATAAATTGAAATTATTTTTTTAGTGTAGCTATAAGAAAGAAAGCTATTGAACATTAAAACTCTCCTCCCATAACTGATATGATGGATCAACTTTCCAACCACAAAACGGCAAAGACCTATTGCCTCATCTTTAACACTTGCTTTGATATATTATTATTATTATTAACAGTAATACATTTTTAAATGTGTCTTACATTATGGCTCTTTCCCTTGAGAAAAAGAAGTGTGCTTAATTATGTTAATGGGGTGGTATAATGCCCTTTTCACAAGATGTAAAATAAATCTCTGATGTCCCCAGAGTGTGTATGTGAAGTTTTAGCTCAAAATACCCCACAGATATTTTTATATAGCATGTTAAAAATTTCAATTTTTGAGGGTGAGCAAAAACGCACCGTTTTGTGTCTGTCCCTTTCAATGCAAATGAGCTGCTGCTCCCGGCACAGAGGGCGGAGCTTCAACAGCTTGCACTCACACAGACATGCACTGAAAATTTCAAAACTTTTAACCTTTTATGTTCAAACCGGATTCAGACAATGATGGAGAGACTCAAGAAGAAGTGACAACATGTAGAATGCAACAGGACGTTTCTGAATGGTTAGTTGATGAATTTAAGTGGCTTATGTGTAGTTATCTTCTAGTCAGTGATTAGCATATTCTGTCTTGATAATCTATAAATCGTGTTCAGGGGGCGGGGTTTATGTACATTTTAGGGTTGGTGATGTCACTAACCCGGGAGGAATGTTGTGTAGTCCCTACCAGCTGTTTGTTGTAGTCCTTAAAAAGCGATTTCTTTAAAAGCAAATATCTCCCTTTACTTTGAACTTTGAGCATTGTAACTTTGCAGATGTTGATTATGCTCAAACGACAATATTACACACTAACTAAAGTTAAAAAAGTGAAATCATAATCAACCACCCCTTTAAATGTGAACTTGATGTACGTATGTCAAATCTTAAAAGTATTATTTTTGATAAAACCATATATTATTGAAATAAAAGCCAACTTAAGTCCAGTTAAATACTTTGTTTCTTAACACACTTAAGTGTTAAGTGTTAAAAAGTGATTTTAAATCATTGTTTTAATACTATTTTGTCATGCTTTAAAGAAGTGCACTTGTTTTGTAAGTGTTGACTAACATACTAAAGCACGTGATTATAATCTGAATATTTGATAAGTTAATATATTTTAAATGTACTAAATTGCAACAAATACACTTAAATACATGACACATTTCAATAAAAATGGAATTAAAGTATATTTTAGTTGACCAAAAATGCTTGTCAGTTCATTCAGCAGTAACTTATTACCGTATTTCAAAGCCAATGGAAGGGACTATGTAATTACATATAAAGATGCTAAAGTGCACTTCATTTTCACAAGGTTTCTCAGTTCACGGTAAGTGTTAAAGATCAGTGTAATGATTGTGTAAAGGGTGAGATAACATTAAAAGCTCACGAGACAGCCGTAAAAGGATTTGAGCGTGTATGGGAGTGCTGATGTCATCTGCTCTTGTCAGCTTTATCAGGGCAGCTGCTGATGTGGAGAGGGGCAACTATGCGTTTTGGTGGATCGGATCACAAGTGGACGAGGGAGACGCATTCCCTTTACACCTGTTTTTTAATCCGTCTCTTTTTTCCACTTTCAACCGCTTCAGTCCTGATTTCTTCGAGGGGAGGGTCTATGGGCGGGTAAATGTTTGGCCTTTTTCAGATCTTTCAATCTGATGGACAAAATAAGCACATGAAATTTACATATGAACGCGCGAGGAGACGAAGGAAAAACACACGGAGAACATGAGCTTTCGTTTCTGCTCTGACAGCCGAATACCAGCCGAACGCTGTGAGTGTGTGTTAGAAATCAGGAATGGTGAGAGAACATTGTGCTTGATATGTTTTTCATCCTCAAACCAAACTTGGGTCTCCAGCCGACAAAGTTTAAACCCCGTCTGGCTAGAGCTCTTCCCATGATGTTCACGCATTAGGTCAGTAGACAGTCTTTTGTGGCTGTTTGAACACATTCGATCACATGAGCGTTTACACTACGAAAGTAATCCAAAGAAAACGAAAGTTTTCAACTCCCTCTGGTCAAAAGCGGACAAGCTCAAAATGTTTTAGACCCCGTTTACACCTGTATTTAGCGCCGTCCACTTATGATCCGATCAACCAAAACGCTTCTTAATACCAGGTGTGAACAAGGCTTACTTCAAAGATCCAGCGTTTGTTTTGCATATGAGGCACCACGAAAGTAGACTAAATCTAAATGTTTTATTATTATTATTATTAAAACAGCCAGTCAGATATTAAACCTCATCTATGAAGTTAAACTGATATTTTCATTGGGCATTCATAGTATGAAGAGGTGAACTGGAATCGTGCTCATAGCACACTAAACATTAGTTAATAAGCGTCAACTTTACTGTGCATTGACTAGCCAGAGAATATTAAAGCTAGAATACACTCGAAACCGTACGTTACAGTAATTTTGACCATTGACATTGGTAAAAATGTTAATATAAAGTGAACATTTCAATAATTGAGTAATTCTTCTCCCAAGTTCATTAACAATGTTTATAGATCAGTTATTGGCGTGTGCTTATCTGCATTTTACAACAGCTTCAAATCTTAGAATCATCTAAATCTAATCAGTTTTATTACAGAAAAAAAAAGTTAAGATAATATATCCCAGTGTATGGATTTCAACTGGTTTTCAGGATGCATATTTTACACTGAATGAAAAAAATATTATCATTGATTAATACCATGATATTACCATGATATACAAAATTATGAACATAAAAGAGGTATAATAGAGATACATTTAATGTATAAATATAGTAATAGCAGAAGTATGATTTACAGTCTTGATAGTTTGTCTTCTAAATGTTTCTTGAATCTTTAGTTAGTTTAGATAGTTAGATAGTAATCTTTAGATAGTTTCACGCTCTCTGTGGGCAATACTATTACTGTATATTTTAGAATGTCTGGACTAGGGCTGTCAAAAGATTAATCACGATTAATCGCATCCAAAATAAAAGTTTGTGTTTACATAATATATGTGTGTGTACTGTGTATAATCATTTTGTATCAATACACACACACATGCTTGTACTGTATATATACTTAAGAAAAATGTGTAATTTATATATAAAAAAAATATATTTATATATAATATAAATTATATATAAATATATACAGTATATGTATGCAAATATTTCTTAATTATATACATGCATGTGTGTGTATTTATATATACAAAATAATTATACACAGTACACACACATATATTATGTAAACACAAACTTTTATTTTGGATGCGATTAATCGCGATTAATCTTTTGACAGCCCTAGTCTGGACTGCGGTATTGAGCGATTAGCCAGGAACGTTTGAAACACTGGTTCAATTCAAACCATAAATGCCATTAAAGCAATAAAACAATAGAAAGCTGTGCTCTGTGAGGTTAAAGATTTACCAGCATTTGAGCTGACGACTGATCTGACAGTCTAGTGAACTCTAGAGCAATGCAGCTTTGAGACAGAGGACAGCTGACTAGACAAACTTTGCAAACATTACTCAATAAAATACTGAATACACATAAATTAACAAAGACAAAGCTGGAAACACACACACACAGAGAGAGAGTAGAAAAAACTAGCTGTAAAAGGATTTAGCCTAAGATAGATAGACTTTTAAACAATATGATGAGATATGCTCTCTCATGCGCATGCCATTTCTTAAAAACTCACCGCCATTACTAGCTCAAAGGGGAACTTGTAAACCCTCACAGGGGACTGATATTTCTGCACCATCGCTGCACTTCTAATGGAAAGCCCTTCCTATGGAGAAAAATAATAATAATAATTATAAACCCAATGGTTAAAACCAAATTTATGAACAGCATTATGATCAGAAACACAGAACTGATGTAAAGCACTTAAACATTGTTTTTCAATATATATAGGCCTATATATATATATATATATATATATATATATATATATATAGATAGATAGATAGACTTTCACCATGTTTGGTATTAAATTGCTTAGTGTTTGAAAAGCAAAGCATCATTTTTCATGTAGTAAACATCTAAGATGCATGGCCTCTGATGTTTAAAAGAGCAATTGAACAATACAACAACCCCAAGTTCAAACTGAAAAAAAATTTATAATTGTACAACCAGTGACACAAAATAAGCATGTGGACACTGTCATTATTCATAGTTCATATTCATTATTGTTGTTGTATCTTCAGCACGGGCCATTTTAGCGAAACACAAGCGAATCAACATGTAAACAGAGACTTCACTCCAAAGCGATCACACGGTAAAACGTCCAGGACAGCTGTGAAATGAAACTCTTAAACTTTACCTTTGAAGTCAAAGGCGCAGAGAATGCAGTGAAATGGAAGTCTTGATAAAACCTGATGTGAAAAAGTAAGAAGAATCCAGTCTGTGTTTCTTTAGCTGCTCTGCTCCATTTCTCCTGCGGAAGTGAAAGCTGCAATTGTGTCAGATGAGAGGTTGCGTAACCCTCGTCACTCACACAAACTCCGCCTCACAATTCTAGTTCAGACACACAGAGGTGAAAAAAAACCCACATAAGCATTTCACTTTTTTTTTATTTTCATGTGTTATATGTTTATGAGAGTATATATACAAAATAAAACAGCTAAATGAATGTTTGTCAGGATCGTTGATGTTCAAAGTACAACTTTGATGATTGCTTGACAAAAGCTCGTCTAGAGGTTTTCTGAGCGAGGTGGTTACATAAACTAAAGTTAAAAACCCAAGGGTCTATAGCCCAAAGAAAGCAAACACTGATCAGCACAATGGTCTTTATTATGTTCAACAACAGCAACATCTAAACCTCTGTTAATTCTCAATAAGAACTTTTGTATGAAAGAAATAGTCAAACTGGATAGGCATAGGTGAAGATGCTGAGATCTTGAGAGATCTGTAAGTGTTAAATGTTCTGTTACTGCCAGTCATGTAACTGTTTTTTTTTTTTCTCCATGTTATTTATTTATTTTTTACAGTTAAGGTGTTTGATCATAATAATTCAGGAAATAGCTGTAAAATAAGTTTTGTAGTGAAACATTTAATTAAACTTTCTGTTAAATGTTTTGCCCTTTATTTAAATTAGGACATTTTAAAAAAAATGTTTTATGATTATTATTTTTTTAACAGTGTGAAAAATGGTCCCAACTGTCCCTTTGCACCATCTGGTGGTGATTTCGCGAATTATTATCGCCATTCGTTTTGTAATTTCACATACATTTGTATAATGTAAGAAAAATAATATAAATAATACAGTATTTTTGTATAAAAAAGAGAAGTAGGCTACTGTAATATGTCATTAATGGCATAATACTTAAAATAAGAGCTGTGTTAATTTTATAGATATTGTTCAGAAATGGCACAGCTCGAGCCCGACCAAGATAACGGCAGAAGTTGTTTGATCCCAAGACAAAAATCTAAAACAGACCTTCTTCGTAATCATAAACTCGTCTGACTGGCCATTGTGTTCATGAGCTCATCGGATATGTCTGTGATTGTCTACAATGATCAACACACGGGAGCGTTTGAGAGCACACGGAAGTGTTTTGAAAGTAGGAGCGTTTAAAAACAGGCGTCTATCAGAGCCAGTGGACCGATCCACTGATAGACGCCTGTTTTCAAACGATCCCGTGTGTCTCTGTGTAAGTGCTCGCTGAAGAGCGTCATTGATGCATATTCGCTGATCATGGTAGCCAATCACAGACATATTTGATGAGCGCGTGAGTACAACGGCCATTCCGAGGTGTTATACTAGTTTATACATTTCTCAAGTGGTTATATATAGAATATTTAGGATTAAAAGGGTTTATTTCTCCTTCTCAGCAAGAACACACAACTCTGCAAATTCCTTCTGGGTCATAATAGTCTTATCAGTCTTAATGTGTCCTGTAACAGGACACCGGGTTCTTCATTCGGGATGTTAGTTTTGGGGGAAGTTTCATAGACCCTTGTTGGGAGTGAGTTTGCTGTATTATTCATTAAATATAATGAATAATTTGTGTGGGTCTGATTGGTCCAGATGCTACAGCTTAGATCACATATAGGCAAGGCAAGATTGTTTATATAGCACATTTCATACAAAATGGTAATTCAAAGTGCTTTACATAGAAGTACTTAAAATAATCAAAAGAAATAAGAATAATTAAAACAGTTTAGAATAAAAAGGAAATAAAATACAGTGCAAACAGTCGGACGAACAGTGGCACAGTGCTCATTCAGTAAATGCATAGCTAAACAGAAGTGTTTTGAGTCTGGATGTGAATGTGACTACTGTAGGAGCACGTCTGATCTCTTCTGGAAGCTGGTTCCAGCTGCGGCTGGCATTATAGCTAAAAGCGGACTCGCCATGCTTAGAGTGAACCCTTGGTATTTCTAGCTGATATGATCCTAATGATCTGAGTGATGTTGGGTTTATATTCAGTGAGCATATCTGCAATGTATTGAGGTCCTATAGGCCATTGAGTGATTTATATAGTATACCAGTAATAATACTTTAAAATCAATCTTAAATCTAACTGGGAGCCAGTGTAAAGACCTGAGGAACTGTCTTATGGTCTTTTTGGCAAGGCCAGTGAGGAGTCCATTACAATAATCCACCCTGCTGGTGATGAAAGCATGCACAAGACTTGTCTGGAAACAAAGCATCTAATTCTTGCAATATTCTCTATTCTTTTTTTTTCTTCTTTTTTTTAAGAGGAAAAACAAAAGTGCTTGATTGAAATGTGGTGTTTTTGGTATGCCCGTGTTAGTTTGGCGGTTCTCTCACATAATGGCTCATTGGCATCAGTGCTTTAGGAATGTACAAGTTCCCCTGCCCAAGACCCAAACACATGAACACACACAGCAGAGTCTGCAAAGCATCACAAGACAAAAGACTGCGTTAAATTATCTCATGTCTCAAAGTACAAATTACAAAGCACAATTTGGTCCTGAGACTTCCACAGAAGATGTACATGTTTTAATATTTAGACCACTTCTATTACTGATTCCTATCAGGATGTGAAAAGTTTCAATAGGTTGTATTTTTAAACAGAATGAATATTTTGCAAGTGAAATCTGAAAGGTGGATATGGATTATTGAATTTTTAATAATGAAAACGTGTGTGAAATGTTTTGAATTGAAATATTCACAGCTTAAATATACAACCATGTTGAATTTCAGCCCATAAAAATGCAAGCCCTAAAAATAAGATGCATTAAAATGCAAGCAGGGTTAATGCAATGCATATTTTTTCAAGTAGTAGGCCTACAATTCAACAAGCTTTTTGTTTCAAAAACATTTGTCATTATTTTACTTCCATAAAAACATTCATTCCAGAGGATAACGACACAATATACACACAATCAAGACAGAATATTTCCCCAAACTAATACCTACGAAACATACAGTGCAGTCACCATCACACACACACTGTGATGCTAGACACACATAGGCTAGACACACATGATTATGAACTGCTCATTTTCAAGGTTTGCTCTTTTCCTCAGGTTTTACCTAGTTTTAACATGGTCTCTTAAAACAGTTTCAAATAATTTGTTCATTATTCATTTCGTCCCATTGGAATTATAAGGTTCTATCTGACATTTTTGTCAAAATTTAGTTATTCACATATTCTTATTCTGTGACCACTTCTTTACATTATGTGATGTTGTTTTTTTAAGTTGTGTACATTTTGGAACTTTTTCTACACAGTCGAATGGAATGCAAAAACTTTAAAGCTCAATATCTCAAAACTGCTCAGAACGCAGATAGAACCTTATAATTCCAAGGGGATGATTTGTTATTAGAAAAGTCAGCTGGATTGTTTTGGTTCAAATATCATTGCTTTGTTTTGTTTAAGCTTTAGCAGATTATTGTCATACGTAACACCATTCCTGCCTCCACTCAAACAGTCTCTCTCTCTCTCTTAATGCACAATGCATCTTTTCAACAGCCTCTTACAGTTTTTCTCGATTGCTTAAACACATTTCTTGAAACTATGCCTCATATTCTCAAAACAGTAAACACAAATCCATAACGTCTCACCCAATTCCCCAAACATCCTATTTTCAGGTCAAAATGAAGCTCGACACTCAAAACCATTCACTCTTGCTGAAAAACCAAACTTTGCCCTCAGACAGGACACACAAGCCCTCAAAATCACACACACTACAACATAGTCTAACACACTGGTGCAATAAATTCAAAACAACATTTCCAAAACTGGTAAGTTATGTTACTTGTGGTTCCTCCCCTCACAAACCTTTACACATGAAGAACACAAAAGACACAACCAATGGATACACTGGCACATTTTTATTCATTCATGTACTACACAGTACAACACACACACAAAAAAAAAAAAAATTATATATTTTTTTTACTCTCTCCTCTATTTTTTTTTTTACAATATTTACTTACTTACAGTAAGATGTGTGTGACCATCATATGACAGTAAAAGAGCACACACAAAACCTTATTCTAATATGGAATTGTATTGGAATGGTAAAGAGTGTTAGTAGGTGACAGGAGGGCCTCGATCCACTCAAGGAGACAATATGATGAACACGTCTAAGAATGTTCCACGTATGGTTGAAATACCATCATTTGCCTAGAAAGATAACATTCTGGGAGTCAAGACTATAAAGGATGAAGGATGGCCAACCTTCACTGTCACACTCTGCAGCCACTCTGTGTGACTGTACGACTGCTGGCCTTTTGTTGCAAGAAAATAAACCTCATCAAAGACTATTGGAAATGTTTGTCTTTTATTCAGTGATATAATTCTGTTTGCCACCACTCCTCCCTGAAGGTTCTCGAGGCGACAGTAAAGCGACTCAAATTTGGCCTTACTCGTAGCCCAGCTTCCCTCATAGTCATACCATTGACAAAGACATGGGCAACTAGAGTGGCTTGAATTTCATCTGAGACTGCTTGTCTTCTTGCCCTTCGTCCTCCTCCTCCTCCTCCTCCTTATCCCTCCTCGATCTCTTCCTTCATGTCTTTCTGGATCCATTGTTCCAAAACTCAATAAACTGATTTGGGCCCCTTTATCTATCTATTGAAGGATCTGATTGATGTGTGTTAAATTTTGACTCTTAGTGTTTCCACTTGGGTAATTGTGTGCTAACTGAGCTGAAGCTGTGCTGACTTGAGTGAACAATATTGAGTGCTAGTGCTTTATACATGACAACATGGTGTAGGCAATGAGAAATGAAGGGATTTGTGTGTAGAGTTTTGCAGTGACAGTTCAACAAATTTGACTCATGTGTCAAAACAGGGAATAGTGTTTATAGTTTAGTGAAATGGGTGTGCTTTTTGATAAATGGCATTATGGTTTTGAAATTTTAGTTCAAAAGCCTGGTTATAGTGTTTAAGCAATCGAGAAAAACTGTAAGACTGTAACTTAGACATAATGTAATATATAATATAGAACTCTTAATCATTCACAAAGGTTAATGTTTCCACAAATAGATGTTTAACTTCCAAATCAGAACCATTACGACAATCTAAAAATACATTATGCTATGAGCATTCCTATGGTTATCATTAGTTTAAATGCTGAATTCACTTAACCCTTGTTATCCAGACTTTCTCTTGAATCTTCAAAAGCGGTCTTCATCTTTAGCCACCACTATGTCTTCAAATTATCCTATGCCAAGTCTAATGACCTGCAGGAGGTAAAACTATGAAAAAGACATATTAGTTCAATATCAACATTTCTATACATTTTTCTTCCCCATAAGGCAATCAACATCCCAGCTAACAGAGTTTTGTTACAAGTACGTTCTCCAAATATTCAGTGTTGGTTCTGGGAACGTAAAGAATGTCCAGTTCCCTGAGAAGGGAACAAGACGCTGCATCAATGACACTTTGGGAACGTCCCGCATAATTGCGTCTGAAGCATGTGTCAACTAGTCCAATGGTGAGAGTTAACATCACGGGCAGGTGACGTCAAGACCAGGAAAGGATAAAAGCATCCAGTGACCGGTGTTGGCTTCGATTTAGCCGAAGCAAATCGATCACAGGTATGCAGGGAGTATCATGGCAAAGTGATGCAGTGTCTCGTTGCCTTCTCAGGGAACTATGGGCACAGTTGTATCCTGAGATGTTCCAAAATGAGGGAACTTGCTCTGCATCAATGACGTTTTGGGAACGACAATGCCCAAATGCGATACGCACGAGTCCCTGTCGTGTGAATACTGGGAGCAGCTATGACATAAGCACTTGTGATCCAGGGGCACCCAGGTCCAAGTCATAAAACCTGATGAAAGTGAGCGGAACAAACTTCTTGAAAGGAGACCCCAGAAATTAAGACCTTGGAGGCTGCCATACTCCTAGAGGAATGAGCTCTAATGGCCAAAAGTTTTGGCTTTAAGCTTTATAGGCAAGAGAGATAGCCTCAACTATCCACTTGCTAACAGTCTGTTTAGATGCAGGGAGCTCTTTCTTAGGTGACACAAAACAGACAGACTGCTGATCAGATTTCCTCCACAGGGCAGCTCTGTGGACATATAACTGGACAAATAAGGTTCAGCTTTTCCTGATCTTGATCCTTGACCCTGCAGAACGATAGGCCGAGGTACGTTGGCCGGAACTTTCGGAACATAGTCCTGCTTAGGGTAAAGGAAAGCCTTGACCATCCTTGGTGCGAACTCAAGGCACGAGGGGGACATCGACAGGGCCTGAAGATCTCCTATTCTTTTTAGTGAAGAAATTGCCAGAGGAAACACAGTCTTTAGGGTCAGAAACTTCTCTAAGACTTGGCATTCAGTCTCAACCCCAACTTTTTAATATGAGCGAGAACAGCATCTCGATGTTGAAATGCCAGCTGTTCAGACTCTGCTAGAATAAGCCAGTCATCTATATAGTTCAGAATGCGAATTCCTTGCAGTCTGAGAGGCGCCAGAGCTGCATCTACGCATTTCGTGAACGTGCGGGATGATAGAGCTAGACCGAACGGAAAACCTAATACCGGTATGCTTGAGTCACGATCTGCTTTAACGTTAACATCTTGAACCTCAGTTTCTTGACAGAACGATTCAGAAGATGAAGACCTAATATAGGACGCAACCCTCCATCCTCTTTGGGAACAATGAAATTCTGGCTGTAAAACCCCAAGTCTCTGTCGAGTGGAGGAACCCGTTCTATAGCTTCCTTTGCGAAATGAGATTTCACTTCTTGCAGCGTCATGGTACGTTGAATCATCAGCTCGCTCGAAACCGCTTCGTCCAGAGGCACCGAAGTGGCGTGAGCACCGTGTAATGAGGTGTACACTGCTCCTAACTGGAGGGGGCTGCCCTCAGAAGTCTGACGCCATGGGAGTCACGATTTCTTCTTTGCCGAAGCCTTTTTCGAGAGAAGAACGTTCTTCAAATCGTCTGAGAGCGTTGTGTCTTTCTGTTGCGCTCGATATGAGGAGCTCGACGGCTGGGGCTGCTCACGGCCAGTAGCCCCAGGGGCCTGGGGAAGGCGAGGGAGGTAGTGCTTGAACGCCCCCGCTTGCTTTTTAGCCTCCTGATAGGTGTTAACGGTGTTACCAGCTTCACCGAAGAGGTCAGGAGGCGACAGCGGGGCATCCAGCAGAAGGGCTCTGTCTATCTCCTTTTATCCGTGGTGGAGGTACCGTGTTTGGTGTGAGAAAGCTCGTCTAATTTACTTTTGGGACTAGCGCTTTGTTTCTCGGCTGGCCATTCGATGTTTAACTTTGACACAGCATGAGAAACTACCTCCACCAGCTTCTCATATGCAGGGGAAAGAGATGGAGAATCCTCTTCCCCCGTTTCGATGCTCAGCACATCCACTTTCTCAGAACTAGATAGCTGAAGCATCTGTCTCTCCTCCAGGGCAGAAGAAGCCGCAGCATTCTCACAATGCTCGCAAGTCAGCACCCTCAAAGGCTGACAGAACATGCGCTGCTCCCATAAACATCACACCAACAGCTGGTGTGTATCTCTTCCTTAGTGTGTACTTTCTTACTGAGGTGATTGACTCAGTGTGATTGCGTCTTGGATGGGGATGCTAATTTTGCAAGAGAGAGTTCAAATGTTAATTTCCAGAAACGTCCTTGTTTTCGCAGAGAGTATCCCAGACAGCTCGGGACCTTCCAGTTCTCACAGTCTTACAAAACCATCATATTTAAAAAAATATATATTATATTAATCATCATATATTAAAATATATTTATTTGTTACTAAAGCTTTATTCAATTAGTCGATTTTAATCAGAATCTTTACTTTTTGAAATAATTTTGTTTCTGTATTTTTAAAATGAATATCTATTTATTGAATAATAATGAATTATTTTATTTATTTTAATAATCTTTGCTAAAGTGATTGTTTAGAACATGCAATAACTTAGACATTATTAAAAACATATTATTTTAGCTAAAGTATTAGTATCAATACTTTGTGCCTTTTGCCTCATGCTGGTTTTGGCAAAACCTGCATGTGGGGCAAAAGGCCCACCTTGCCACCTCATTCATTTATAAGATATATATAAGCAAATTTTTTCTTAGGGTGTGCCTTTAGCCCCATTGTACCCTAGGCTATTATACATTTTCTCCAGCTTAATTCAGTTAGAGGATTGCATTTGAACAAATTTGAGGAACAAGCTAAATTAGCCAGAAGATGGTGCTGTTGACTTTCACCAACTGATCATGCATGCCTGCTACGCTGTACTGTGCTGTCCTCCTCTTCATCTGTCTATCTGTCTGTCTGTCTATCTGTCTGTCTGTCTATCTGTCTGTCTATCTGTCTGTCTGTCTGTCTGTCTATCTGTCTGTCTGTCTGTCTGTCTGTCTATCTGAGTTTGTGAGGTTTTGTTATGGTCAGAGTATGAAAGAGATTGAGTAAGTTGTTTATTTAGTTAGGTCCAGTATGTGAGCAGCGCTCAGGGGTGTGTGTGGAGGATGCTGCTTGGCATTGTGGGAGTTGCAGCAATGAAACCATGCCTGGACACATGGGTGGGAGGAAGAGAAAGTGACTGATAGAAGTGAATGTGGGAATAAGAGGTGGTCAGACTCATGGGACAGAGAGATGCGTTTCAGGTGTAGGACATTTTTGTACAGACATGTGCAAGTTGCAAGGGAGCTGAAGGTGTTGGAGAAACGGGGATATTGTCGATAGACTTCACTGTAGATGTCATATTTCCCATGTACTATTATAGACAGACAGCTAAACCATAACTACTGGCCATCGAAAATAATCACCAATTTATTTCACATTATATTTAATTAAAATTCAGTAAAACATCTGTGCATTGCTAATTAACAATCTGTTCACGTTCTGTAAGTGTTTATTATATGTATGCTAAGGGTTTCATTAAATGTCATTAAACACACTCATGTTGATCTGGATGGACAGATGTTTGGACTTTAGGTCATATATCAGATTTGTTTAATGAATATATATATATATATATTTTAATTGTATTGCAAAATATGCATTTGTTTTGAGTTTAAATGTTTATCGTTTGTCTTTAAGATATCTTTAATAATACATTTCCCTATGGAGGAAATTAATGGAGTATTTACTTACTGAAACCGTACTGTTGCACTTTATAGCCTTGACTAGAGAATGCTAAGTTGATGTCATCTTGAATTTTGGGAAACGGATTTGTTTACGCATGGTTTCTATTAACAAGGCGACTAAGTAAATCCACTGCATATGACTCAATAAAATAAGCACATAGCTGAGTTTTTGAAAGTTTTTATATATATATATATAATTAGCCCAAAAAGAGGAGTGACACTTTACCTTTGTGAGTATGACTGTGTTATGATAACACAGTTTGCTGGCGTAATTAATATGGTAACATTAATACATTATTCTGGTAGCGTAACTGTACTATGGTATATCACCACTGTACTTTTTGTGAGAAAACACAAACATTATACTATACACTCACAGAGAATATCAGTTTCTACCTCTTGTAGTTAAACCGTGTCTGTCTCTAATGAATGACTCTGCATTCTGATTTTAGGCTCCTTTTTATTTCCTTCAGTTTGCTTTGTCACAGCTGAGAAAGCAAATGAATATGCAGAAAGGCGATAAGTTAAAGGAACAGCTGGCGTTGGAAATGGAAAGCGATTTCAGACTCATGCTGATGATGATAAAACAAGAAAAAGATGTTGTAGGCATAGAGAAATGCAGCGGAAGTCCTTGTTCTGTGCAAACACAGATGTTTTCAAAAATATCTGATCTACAGCAGTAAACATAGTGAAACTGACTTTAAATACTGTTGATAGTTCAGGCTCTAAAATTGGATAAATAAAATGTAAAAAATGTTGGTTGTACATGATCACGGCTGCAAGTACTGTCTTTCAAAAGTTGTGATCACTATGAATGCAATGTGCGGTGGAATGTTTAGTTGTAGCGCAACAGTTTGTATTACTTTACTACCGAGCAAGAGAAGGTAAACAACCACACCGTCTGCTCTCTCTCACATTGGAAAGTCCAATTAAATCTAGAAAAACGGTTTGTTCTAAACATACCATATGTACAGCATGTCTGGAAAGCCTGATTCATTCTGGCAAATTGGTTCATCCGGACAGTTTTTGTAAAAGAACAGACTTCAAAAAGAGTTTTAGAGATTCAGGGTTTCGAGTTTTCGATGCTAATTCAAAATTAGCATCTCCCTGGTTCCAAACCAGGAAGTAAAGGCTTTTTAAAAAATCACATGGGTATTACTGATGTATTTTATGTTGTAGAATAAAACATGAAAATATCTAAAATATCAGTGCTAAAATGAAACTCGTTTAGGGGTTTTGGGCTACAAAAATACATCATCCCTTCAGCACTCTATAAGATCCACACTATTTCCCAAAGATACACCCATTTGGAGATTTCTTGCCTCACCAGACGTCAAAACAGCATGATCGCAAGTGTGAAATAAACAAGAAGTTAATTTTGAGTACAGAGAACAGTTACTTTCTCAACCAACTACTATCAATGTAACCTGCAGGTTCAGAGTTAGTACCTAGTTATTACCCAATTAATGTAATTGCTATAATAAGTACATAGTATGCACAAGGGGGAACAGAACTGTAAAATAAAGTCCTACCGAAATTTGTTCTGCTCACGTCATAAATTAAACATATATCACATCACATACAACTTACAAACTCATCTGTAGGAATGTCTTATGATGACTTGAAGGCAATTCAATATAATATTCCCTCGTTAAAATCTACATCAAATATGCATATCAAATAAATAAAATATATTCTTAATTCACAATTTATCGAGTCCAACCTTCTCAACCGTTCTAACCACTGTGACTCCCTTTGAGTAGCATTAATACTTTGAGTGTAACTGAATGTTTTTCCTCCCTTTTTAATGATCTCCGTTGTTCTGCTGAGACCCAAGAGTATTATTAAAGACAAATCTCATCTGCTACAGTCTTTAATATGAACATATTGTTGCTTTCATCGTCCTTCTTTGTCTCTGACATCTATATGACTGTCACGCACAGCTGCATTATTAGCCGAACAAGTGGAATTGAATAGAGGATAATCACTGTATATATATATTAGTATTGTCCTTGTATCAGCCTACGACGTATGGCGTGAGTTTGACGCAGAAGTATAAATTGGGCTTTAGGTTAGTGATTTGAAGAAACCCCAAAACCCCTTACATGTACATTGCAGGAGGGACCTGAGCCATATCTGCACTGTTAAACCTTGCTGTAAAAAAATGGCCAAATGATGACAGTGTCATACCATTTTCCATTAAAACAGTAATATACCGTAGAAAACAATGCATCCTGAGTAATATTTGTCGCTTTCGAGAAAATAGCCTACAGGAATATACTGTGAATTAACAGCGCTCAAAGTCGACACTCAGAGGCTGTGTACCAATTCACACCTCATTCCCTCATTCACTATTCCCTACATTAGTACACTAATATAGTCCACTTGACAGAGTGACTGAAAAGAAGCAAGTGAATTCAGACACTGATGAACACCTGATGAGCAGAATCACTGAAGGACAAGAACAGAAAAAAGAGAAGAGACGAGCAGAAACATAAGAACTACAACTGACTTCCAGCCACACTGAGTGTGAAACCAGTTTACAAACCAGTTTAACATTATTAAATATATTTCATACATGTGCAATAGTACTTGGTATGAATTAACAGAGGATTAGATGTTGTTATTTTATTGAAAATAATAAAGTTTGTAGTCACCATGATGGGGATCAGTGTTTGCTTTAGTTGGGCTCTCGACCCAGTTTTTATTAGTTTAGAAATTAGTTTTATTAGGTTTAAGTTAGTTTGTTTTTCTCTGGCTCCTGTAACTGTGTGTTTATAAAGCACATTTATTATGGCAAGAAAAAGCCAAGAGGAAGGTGATCAGGTGTTTTTGGCTTTTAAGATGTCATACTCTGATGTCTGATTCTCTGATCTCATCCTGTGTCTAGTTTTTTATTTCGTGGGTATTTTAATATGTGACCCTGGATCACAAAACCAGTCATAAGTCGCATGGGTATATTTGTGGCAATAGCCACCGATACACTGTATGGGTCAAAATTATAGATTTCTCATTTATGCCAAAAATCATTAGGATATTAAGTAAAGATCATGTTCCATAAAATTTTGTAAATTTCCTACCGTAAATATATAAAACATTTATTTTTGTGAGTGAATGCAACACAATCATGAACATTAATGGACAACTTTAAAGGAGATTTTCTCAATGTTTCGATTTTTTTGCACCCTCAGATTCCAGATTTTCAATAGTTGTATTTCGGCCAAATATTGCCATATCCTAACAAACAATACATCAATGGAAAGCTTATTTATTCAGCTTTCAGATGACGTATAAATCTCAATTTAAAAAAATTGACCCATGTGACTGGTTTTGTGGTCCAGGGTCACATATTATATTTATTGATGATAGTATCTATGTGATTCTACAGCATGAGATAAGCAGTGTTTCAGTAATAAGTTATTTTGAAGGATATTGAAATCATAAAGTGCATTCTTTTTTTTTAACTCTTAGACACTCACAGACATCAACAATCAGCATAATGAATCTCAACAATTGTGACAATCAAAAGTTTCATGTCGCAATGCATGCTGGGTACCAGAATATATTATAAAACTCCCAGCATGCACTGCAGCATGAATACATTTTTTTTTTTTTTTTTATTGCCACAATTGTTGAGATTCATGTGCTGATTTTTTAAATCTGTGTATGTGTGTCTAAATTACACTTTAGCTGTTTTTTTTTTTTTTTGTGTGTGCATGATGTGTTTAAAAAAGTTCTCCATTGTAACTGATTGATATTGGAACTCTTGCTATAGTTTCACAGTGGTGGTAGTGTAATACTTTTGATACAGGATTAAACTCTGAATGAGATCAGTGAATGAAGAGGCACTATATATACAGCTCTGGAAAAAAATAAGAGACCACTGCAAAATTATTTGTTTCTCTGGTTTTACTATTTATAGATATGTGTTTGGGTAAAATTAAAATATTCCAAATAAAATATTGTCATTTAGAGCAATAATTTGCAGAAAACTAGGCTTGATTCATGCGTCCTTCACAAAGACAAATCTGCCCGATTCCAGCCTTGCTGAAGCTCCCCCAGATCATCACCGATCCTCCACTAAATTTCACAGTGGGTGCGAGACACTGTGGCTTGTCGGCCTCTCCAGGTCTCCGTCTAACTATTAGACGACCAGGTGTTGGACAAAGCTGAAAATTGATGATCTGGGGGTGCTTCAGCAAGGCTGCAATCGGACAGATTTGTCTTTGTGAAGGACACATGAATCAAGCCATGTACAAGGTTGTCCTGGAAGAAAACTTGCTTTCTTCTGGTCTGACAATGTTCCCCAACTCTGAGGATTGTTTTTTCCAACAGGACAATGCTCCAGGACCACCAGATCAAGACCCTGTCTTGGCCAGCCCAGTCTCCAGACCTGAACCCCATTGAAAACCTCTGGAATGTGATCAAGAGAAAGATGGACGGTCACAAGCCATCAAACAAAGCCGAGCTGCTTGGATGTTTGCACCAGGAGTGGCATAAAGTCACTCAACATCAATGTGAAAGACTGCTGGAGAGCATGCCAAGACGCATGAAAGCTGTGATTGAAAATCAGGGTTCTTCCACCAAATATTGATTTCTGAACTCTTCCTAAGTTAAAACATTAGTATTGTGTTGTTTAAAAATTAATATGAACTTATTTTCTTTCCATTATTCGAGGTCTGACAACACTGCACCTTTTTCGTTATTTTGAAAATAAATGCTCTAGTCTAAATGACAATGAAATGTTGTCAGTAGTTTATACAATAAAACAAAAATGTGAATTTTACCCAAACACATACTTACAAATAGTAAAACCAGAGAAACTGATAATTTTGCAGTGGTCTCTTTATTTTTTTCCAGAGCTGTATAGCCTACTATATTTATTTGTGGGTGTGTGTCATAACAAATGTTGCTTGCAAAAACACAGTTAAAGCAGCCAGAGAAAAAGCTGATGTTAAAAAGTCAAGGGTCAAGAGCTCAACTAAAGCAAACACTGATCTCCATAATGGTGATGGTCAAACCAAACATTTTTCACTTAAAGATCTCAATAAGAGCTTCTGTAGACGTATGACAGAAACAAATTCATACTGGTTAATAAGAAGTGTAATAATGTGTAATGGCTGGAAGTCAGTTGTAGTTTTTGTGTTTCTGCTCGTCTCTTGTCTTTTTCTGTTCACGTTGTTCCTCTTTCCTTCAGTGATTCTGCTTGTTAACAGCAGGTGTTCATCACTAATGCTCAACAGTCACTTACATATTCATATAATTATCTCACTGCAACACTGCCTTACTTTTACTCTTTGTAGTGTGGACACTACAGGATTTTCCTGTGGGGTTGAAAGGGTTAACAGTGTAAGATAAAAAGACATACCCACAAAATGTATTTTAACAGTAATAAAATGTATGTTTATAAACAGGTATATACTGGCAAGTGGCAACAGTGTTGCCAGTAGTTTGCTATACAATTGAGTTTTTGGGGTCACCATTGTGCTGGAGAGTATAGCCTGTGCTTCAGTCCAGGAGAAGACCAAGAATCATTGAGAATATGCTGCATGTTGCTTTATTTAACAGGCAGTGACTGTGTAGTTGCTAATCTCTTCATTTGAAATATTGTTTAGGGGTCTCAGTTGAAATAAGTTCATAGTAATACTATGCTCACATTATTAGTGCATTATAAATATTAGTTAATACATTTATATGGCAGTTGGGCAATTTAAGGCAGTTGCTTTCTGCAAATGAAATGAGTTAACTTTTAATGCATGGTATTTTTTTGCAGTGACATACTGTAGATTATAGTAAAGAACTGTACAATTAACAGTAAATTACTGTCAACAGTGTTAACATTTAGTCACTGTTAAAGATTCATTACAGTAACCAGCTGGCAACAGTGTTGCCAGTATTTTGCTGTAAAAAATGCCTGGTAAGGTCTAGTGTAGACACAACATCAAAAATTCACACTGCACCGACAAGTGCAGACCGACGGCGACAGTTATCAGTGTAGGATTGATGATAATCCAAGATATTTGAAAATGAAAAAAGACATTTGCTTTTACTGTTTCAACCCCCCTCCTTCTTACCCCAAGGACCATTCGGAATTCTTTCATTTGGTTTCAGCCACATGGTCAAGGAAGGGATAAAAAAAAAGATTGTAACAGTTGCAATGTCTCTTTTATTCTCTGGCTCTTCTTTTTCTCTGTCGTCTTTGTGGGTCCTCTTTCTCTCTTCTCTTTTCTAAAGTCCATATTTAGCTATTGTAACTGCGCTTATTTCCGTATTTGGTATAAGTAGCAGTGGGTGGAATAGACAAGAAATGTACAGTTTTCTACCATCTTGCAGATAATGTTTATTTAGTCATTCAGCAGTCCTGCTGCCTGAACCCCTGTAGGAAATCCACCCTAACATAAGATTACAGTATGTCACTTCTCAGACATTCCACGACCCGACAGATTCAACATTTTCAATTGCCGAAAAGCCAACCAATCCCAAATGACTGCAACAGGGGTAACACACACATCCGACAAAAACAGAGAAAGTGTCTGTTGCCGTTTGTTGGTGCAGTGCGACTTAACCAACTACCCTTTGCAACCATGTAGAAACACCCAGACAACCATTCACACCCGGGCAAACACATCCAGCATTGCTACACGGGCGAGCACAGCTTGCATATCAACGCATTCTCATCCTAGGGCGTCATATACTGACGCTTTTGACATTTCATCTACATCGAACGCACATGGCACCCTTTAGCGTCAATATGACACGCACAGAGCTTTGTTCGGTTATGGGTAGGTTTAGGTCTGGTGTAGGGTTAGGGTTAGACCGCTAAGAGGCGTCTTCTGGCCCATATCTATCTGCGTCTCATATTGACGCTAAAGGGTGCCATGTGCGTTCGATGTAGACGAAATGTCAAAAGCGTCAGTATATGACGCCTTGGGATGAGAACGGGCTGTGCATATTCTTCAGAATCTAGTTTTTATTTTTGTCCATTGGATCAGACTGGAATTATCCCTGGTGAGTTGGTCTGAAGGGAAATATTGTGAGCTCCTTATATATTTTGTATATTTATATACTTTTTTTTCATGTTTTGGCAATCTCTCTGGGATAGGAAGATCGGATAAGTTGCCAGAGGTCTATAAGCAATGAAAAGTAAGAAAGTAAGAAATTAAAGCCAGGGCACTAAAACCAACTTGACAGAAAGCCCACATTTAAACTCTAAGGAGAAACCAGTTCAAAATCCAATTATTATGCAGCAGCTCTGAAACTCCCTCTCCACCACGGACTGCTGCTGCATACAGAGTTTCACGCAGAGGAAATGAAAATATTGCTGTGTGTGTGCGCACATGGAATCTATTGACAGAAGGAGCTTGTGGCTTCAATGACTTATGGTGGGCATCACGGTGCAGTATCAATAACTCATTAAAACTGCCCACACATATATTGACTAATCTGCATTGAATATTTCAGAAAGTACAGTCAGCATGCACCAATTAAAAAACAATCTTATAAAACAGATTTGTATAATACTTTTAGGTATTAATTAGATAGACATTTGCCAGAAAAGGTCAATTTTGAACCCCCAAAAAATTGATTTTACATTTTTGAAAGGAAAATATAATTGGTGATTACCACAAAAAAAATCACCGCCACAATAGGGGGTTTTCTGGGTGGTTGTCAGAGCATTGCAATGCAGTTGCTAAGGTGCTCTGAGTGCTTTTAACATTTAACTTGTGGTTGCAAGGGTGTTCTAGAGGGACTAGTTGTGGGTATCATCTAGGGTTGCCAGGTCTGCGAAAACAAAACCAGCCCAATTGCTTTTCAAAATCCACCTACTCACGGCCAAAATCGGGAATCAATTCAACCTGCGGACAAAAAAAAAACAACCCACGGCAACAGTGTGAAAGTTGTCTATTTCTGCATAAAAAACACAGACTTGGCAACCCTGACTAGTGTTGACAAGCTCTTGTGTGAGAGGATTAAGATATACCCACAACTCTAGTTTAAACTAATACAAAGACAATTTTTATTGTTTTTTTAACTTCCAGATAGATGTAGCGCAGACACTGAAAAAGCAGTGAAAAACTTTCCAGAACACGTGTGTCAACCCCCTGTGTTCTTGCTCGCTAAAGGCCCGTACACACCAAGGGCGATAACTATAACGATAAAGATATAGTTCTATATAACATTCTACATATAAAAGAATAGTAAAGCCCACACATCAACTATAATGATAACGGCACAGAGAAATTATATTGTTTTCAGACCGATTTTTTTTTTTCCTGCTGAACTATAACAACAATGACAGCCAATCAGAATCCAACCTGCTTTAAACAGCTAGAGGATTTAAAGAGACAGATGACAAAACTGCAGCGCACGCTTATAATAAACAGAACGATATCGTCCGCTGGTGTGGACACTAATATAGCTATCGCTATAATAGCTATCGTTCTTGGTGTGAACGGGCTTTAACAAATTAAGTGTACTTTGCAATGTCTTGTTTATGGTCCCATTGAAAGGTGAGCATTTACACTACAAAAGAAATCGGGTTGAATGCGTTTTCAAGTACCTCTGGAAGTTGTCGGAAGCGGACAAGCTCAAAACATTTTAAACCCTGTTTACACCTGTATTTAGTGTTGTTCACCTGTGATCCGATTGATCAAAATGCATCTTAATACCAGTTTTCAAGTAAAAGAAAAAAACGTTTTCAAGTAAAAATGTATGAAAAACATGAAACTTTAACAAATGAAGTATACTTTGAAACGTGTTCAGCTGTACGCATATGCTAAGAATTTGCTTCAAAACTGATTGTAGTATCTTTGGCCTTAAGTATGAAAACTTTTACATATGAATGATACTTCAAGTCATATTGCTTGTTAAGGTGCTATTACTTATGAATTTGTGGGTGGAATTTTTTGACTTAAGCAACCGCTTAGCCCCGTTCACACCAAGAATGATAAAAAGATAACTATAACTACATTAGCGTCCACGGCAACGCACAATATCGTTCTGTTTATTATAAGCTCACGCTACAGTTTTGTCTTCCACAGCTCTTTGTCTTTGAGCTCTATTAGTCTGTGGATTCTGAGGGGCTGTACATTTTTTATCGTCCATCAGATGGAAAAAAAGCAAAGTTCTGAAAGCAGTCCCAACAATATCGTTCCTCTGTATCATTGGGTTGTTATTATTTAACATTTAGAACGATTTTACAACTATATATTTATCGTTATTGTCCGTGGTGTGAACGGACCTTTAGAAATAGTCTAACACATCACCTTAGCAACTGCTTAGCAAAACACTAACAACTATTAAGAACATTTAGCAAACCATCAATAATAACCTAGGAATGGACCCAGACAGCAACACAGTGTCGGCCCAGATCCGGGACCGGGCCGCATCTGGTACATATGGATTTAACGCATACCAGATTTGGGCCGAATTTGGGCCAACACTGTGTTGCTGTCTGCGCATCAGCGATGTAAGGTTTTCTTTCGACTATGGAGAGAAGGTATATTCAGAAAATTTTAATATAAGTAGAGGATGAGGAATATATTAAGCAACCTCTATGAAATATGTAACATCTGTTATGGTTGAGGTTGAGTCCTGTTCTTACATGGACAGAGACCTCATCATTATCCGATACACCCCAGAATTCACACTGATCCATATGTATGACTTAAGGAGGGATTGTCAGCAGCAATATCCATCTGATGTGCAGCACACCTCCCCCACAATGTCAGCATGCGATAAGAAACGCTTGTACTTTCAAAGTTTGTTTAGACTGTTTTTTTTTCCCCCGGCTGTACCACAGTGGGAAATGTAATTGTGTGTTTTTGCCTTACTTGAGCTGCAGTAAAGAAGCCCCAGGGGCTGCCTTTTTCTTTTAGAAGAACTGAAAAAAAACCTCACATCTTATTGCTGAATATATTATACAGTGCTCATCCCTCAGAGCACATTCCGCCTTCAACCCTGAACACCTCCGTAAAGCTGCTCAGCCCAGGGTTATGTGCCATTCAGAGGTGAGTTGAGAATACCTATGAAATCCCAATTCAATTTCTGAATTTCAGTTGAGGTAGGCCGAATGCAGAATTATAATTTGAATTAGAAAGAAGCAGAGTTAAGGTGGAATAAAATTAATGTAACTATATGTACTTTTTAATAAGCCAATCATTTTCAGTGAGGATTATCATCATACACACAACATTACACTATAAGAAAAGTGATTCAATCATACATGATTTTAGAGTAAGAGATACTGAGTTACTTTGAATCTAAATAAAAATATATTGATAGACCAACAATATTTTCTCTGGTATGCATTGCAGCATGAATAAATTATGTATTTAGTGTTATTGTGTTGCTGTGGCTTTATTTATGCTGTTATGCTGTTTTGTTGTCACTGTTAGTTATGTGTAGCGTGGTGATGTTAAGAGCTAATCTTTTTACTAGATGCTTATTGATCGTGACTATTATAGAGGTTTGAATGTAAGTGTGTCGGCTTATAACTATTGCATGCCTTTGCTCCACAATAAGACCTTTTCCAAATCAAGGATTGGCTTCTTAAAGGGATAGTTCACTCAAATCTGAAAATTCTGACACCATTTACTCACCCTCATGTCATTCCAAACCTGTACGACTTTCTTTATGAAAAAATAAATGTTTTGAAAATGATCTGTTATGTATTCTGTGTCTTTGTGCTTTTGTTTTGTAATAGTGTCTTGTAGTTGTTTCTGTTCCACTTGTTGTTTGCACCTGTGACTTGTTACTCTAATTGCACTTGTGTTTATATAGCCCATGGCTGCGTCCAAAATCGCATAGTCTCTTGAGTAGGTACTTATTTTGAATAAGTACTTACTTTGCAAGCACTAAAAAAAGTATGTTCTTTAGGCCTATAGTATGAGTGTGTGGTATGAATGTAATCTGGACGTACTACATTCGAGATAATGTCATCATCATGCGACTTATGACATCAGTTGTGTTGCAAATTCACAAATCCTCACCTGGTATTAAATACAGGTGTAATACAGGTGGTCTAAAACGTTTTGAGCGTGTCCACTTTCGTAGTGTAAACGCTCGACTTTCAATAGAACCCTAAACCCACAGCCAAGACAATGCCAGCGTGGTTTCATTGTCACAGTTGCTTCAACTGAATTAAGGGTGTGAATACTTGTGTCAATGTGAAATTTAAGTGTTTACTTTTTAATAAATGTTTTGCTTTTGCTTTGTCATTATGAGGTATGGACTGTAGATTATTGTGAAAAAATGTGTTCTGCTCAAAGTGCTTGTTTGAGCAAAATCAAGGTGATTGATTAGAGAACATCCACTTCAGAAGAAAAGCGTCAGGATGTTAAATGTATTAATTATCTTAATTGTGTTGTTTTGTGGCATAATGTTTCAGTGCTAATGGCCTCCTCTGATATCACATTATCCCAGCGAGCAGAAAATCTTTCACATTTAGAAAACTGTGAACATTTGCAAGCCGCGCACATTAAATGCAGATATGCCTGCACAACAGTGCCCTAGCGTCAATAAACAGATGTATCTGTCTGGCAAGTGCTATTTAAAATGACCAATGTGTTGATTGTCTCTGTTTTGCAGAAACAGCTTTTGCTGCTGTTGGATTTATGTTCCATTTTCAAATCTAGTACTTGAACCAAGGTTAGGCAAAATACAAGAAATGGCTCCCTTTAAATTCATGAGTGTGTATCTGAATTGAACTGGCCTCATGCCACTCATGATGTTGAACTGGAATTGGAACAGAAGGAAGAGGAATTTCCTGAAATATAAAATAACACAACAGAAGAATTTAAAAAACACATAATTAATTCATTTGGATTAATTATGCCTTTTTCTGTTTTGATTACACAATTCTCTGAACTACATTCAACACTGTTCACCACATCGTCTCTGTGTAAAGTACAAAACGTGAATTTGTCTACAGGTGCTTCTTTATAAAATATTTCTTTACAAAGTGACATCGCCAACTACTGGCCTGTCATGAATAATACAGTGTTTTTAATCGTTTTGTGAACGGGATCATTTTGATAACGTTGTCCTCTGTACAAAGAAAAAACGTTTCTGTTTTTAGTACATTGTTGTCGTGTAAACGTATCCAAATATATACTGAATGGGTGTGTTGAGATCAGTATCCAAAGACTTTCCAGGGATTATGGCAATAGATTGGATTTCCAAGCACAGAAAGCAGTATAAATATAAACCTCAAAGAACTTTCAAAGCAAATTATAATTAAGAACCCAGTTTATTCTAATTACTGGTCTTCATCTTTGTCTGGGAAAGTGTCCCAGTCTGCTCCTGTCTAATTATTGAGTGTTGACGAGGCAGCTGGAGCTGACGTCCTCGTTAAGCACTCCAAACGAGAACAATTAGTGCTGTTCAAAGCTGAACATTATACATGCCTCAAGATGCTCATCTGTTTTTGCAGCAGCTGACACACAAATGTCGACACTTGATATTACTTCAGCTTACTGTCAGTGTGCTGCATTTGTTGTATGTGCTCAAATTAAAGAGCAATATATCAGCCAGTTAAAAATAAAAAGTCAGCTTCCCTTGTGTCAATTAGCGTGTTTTCACACTTGCAGTTAGGGCTGCACAATTAATCGCATTTCTACTCGCTTAAACTAAAAGTTTAGAGCATGTTACGTTGTGAGAGGCGAATCATGAGAGAACGCAGCACAATAGGAACTACCAGTGATGTAAGTTAACGCTGATTAGTCGAACACACAGGAAACACCAGCACCCGCCATTTTTAAAAAGCTGTGTACACACACAGATTATAGCCTGTATATTTACTCCACAAACTAACTCTACGAACATGGAAAACGGTGATAGATGGACCTCTCAACCTTTACGGTAAGGAGAAAATCCAACGCAACTTTGAGGGGACCAAGCCAAACATGTATTTCTGCTCAGCTAGCAACATTGGGCATCAACCACAACGCTAATACTTTTTCATATAGTGTCTACTTTGAATAACAGCTCTAATAACCTAATAATAATCTAATATATTAGACAGGACAGTTAAACAGATCATAAACTAAAGACGAAAAATGGGATTGCTGTGTTAAGGCTCTGCCGTCAAAATAAAAGTCTGCCGCACTGTCAAAGTAAAAGTCATAACAACAAGCGTGGCTTACGTCACTTCAGAGTTCCTACTGGCGGTGCGAGTGCAACCAGGAAGGCGGCCATAGGGGAACATTAGTTCTCGGGGGACCACCTTGATGGTTAGTTCTTAGAACTAAGTTCCTAGAACTACCTGGTGCCAAAGCCCTTATTATTATACCATGTATATTTTTACTTTTTATTATTTATTTAAAGAAGAAACCAAACCAATGTATAGTTGACATTTGAGGCTTAATTTTATAGAAAAGCAATAAAAGTTTTTCAGGATTCAACTTGTTTTTTTGTTGTTGTTTTTTTTACATACAATTATGGCATGCAGTTGCATTAAAGCTATTCAAAACATCATTCAATATAAATTGTAATAATCGTAATTCATAATCGCAATTACAATTTCAAGGGAATAATCGAAAATTATGATTTTGGTCATAATCGTGCAGCCCTACTTGCAGTTCGGTCCGCTTGGTTTGTTTGGTCCAGACCAAAAAACAAAACAAAAAAACATTTAGTTCTGGTCTGCTTAGCATTCACATTGTCATAATAACAACGAACCTAAAGGCATAGGGATATGTTCACAACCTAATTGGTCGCCTTTTAATACGTGTATTCATGATAGAACTTACCGAACATCTAAAACAATGCTGTGTGTGTGCCTGCTGGGCTAAATGATGTTTCATTAAACAAAGTCTATATGGATAATTAATCCAATCAACTTGTCAACAACAATCATCATGTCTATCCTGCGGGCCACACTCCAATGATCTTACCTCTCAGGTAGGTCGTTCAGGGTGTCGTGGAGGGGTGAGGTGTCTAAGACCCAACATCTAGCTTTTGGGGTGCCTCAGGGCTCAGTGCTTGGACCACTTCTCTTCTCCATCTACATGACAGCACTAGGATCTGTGATTCAGAATCTTGTCTTTTCCTATCACTGCTACACTGATGACACACAACTCTACCTCTCATTCCAGCTCTCATTCTACCTCTCATTCCCATTCCGAGATGCCCTTCGTCTTTAGGGTTTCTTGGGTTTCTTAAAGGGATACTCCACTTTAAAATAAAAATTCTGTCATCATATACTCACCCTCATGTTGTTTCAAACCTGTATGAATTTCTTTCTTCTGCTGAACAGAAAGTAAGATATTTAGAAGAATGTCAGTAACCAGACAGTTTCTGGTCTCATTAACTTCCATAGTAGGAAAAAAATATACTATGGAAGTCAATGAGACCAGAAACTGTCTGGTTACTGATATTCTTCTAAATATCTTACTTTCTGTTCAGCAGAAGAAAGAAATTCATACAGGTTTGAAACAACATGAGGGTGAGTATATGATGACAGAATTTTCATTTTAAAGTGAAGTATCCCTTTAAGCAGTGGGGTTACCCGAGCCTACTTAAATGCTGTGGGAAAAGTACCAGTGGTGAAGACAGGTGTTTATGATGTGCGTGAATGTGGATACAACTGTGGAAGAAATGACTTGAAGTAGATTAGTGGGAATAGGATCAAGTGGACAGGTAGTAGGGTGATTGGAAAGTAGGAGTTTGGAGACGTCTGCCTCTGAAAGCAGAGAGAAGGAGGGTAGAATGTGTATATTAGCTGGTAAGATGTGTGTGTCAGTTTGTGGTTTGATAAATTGGCCGCTGATGGTGGTTGTTTTATTTATGAAGAATGTGGCAAAACCGTCAGCTGTTAGGGTTGATGATGGAGGAGGGTTGAGAAGAGAGAAGGTTTTAGAAAAGCATGCGAGAGTCTGAAGAATGGTTAATTTTGTTGTGATGGTAAGTCATTTTAGCAGTAGAGATATTAGCAGAGAAGGAAGAGAGGAGGGATTGATAAAGACCAAGGTCAGTAGGATCTTTCGATTTGCGCCATTTCCTCTCTGCACCCCTGAGTTTAGAACGATGTTCACAGAGAACATCAGATAAATAAAGGGGCGGAGGGTGTGGCGCGGGATGGCCAGGAGGAAAGGGGGCAGAAGTTGTCCAAGCAGGATGTTAAGGTGGAGAAAAGAGTATCAGTTGCACTGCTAGTATCTAATGTTGAGAGCTGATCAGGTGGAGGAAGTGTGGATGAGACCAATGAGGATGGGCGAGAGGGTGAGAGTGAGCGTAGGTTTCGCCGAAAGGTGACCTGTGGAGGAGTGTGTGTTGTGTTCTGAGGCAGGTTGAGAGTGAGGAGGAAGTGATCTGAGGTGTGCAGCGGAGTGACCAGCGTATGGTCAGTGGTCACTAATTGGTTACCTTCTTTGTGAGTAGCCGCAGTAGATACTCGTTTGAGGTCGAATGACCAGCTGAAAACTCGTGAATAGCTTGTAAAATGTGTAAAGGAGTCAAAACTGTGAGTCAAAAATCACACACACAAACCAAGATCTGCTGCGAGGAGACGAGGTTCTGATGCCTGTACTGAACTGTGATGGGCAACATCACGACTATGATGAGAAAAAACAGTCAACTGAGTTTTCAAAAAAATTTGAGTAATTTTTATTCAGCCTGAACCTAAATTAAGAACAGGTGACTCAGTATTTTACAAAATGTCTGTAAGTTGTATCTTCTCATTATCTTAATTTCTCTTTTACCTGAGACAAAATATCACTGAGAGAAGATTTGTTCCTGCAGGTGGAAGAGCAGTGCTGGCATAGAGAGACATGTTATTGATGGCTTCTGTGTTGAGCTCTAAGGTTTTTCTAGACAGAAATTTTAGTGATAATCCAGCTGGAAGGAAGTCGCCATCCCTGAGCTGCAAAAATCCCCCTTTTACTCCCATTCACAAAAATAAAATAAATAAAAAAGAAGGAAGAAAGAAGGTGGTTAAATACCACAGGCTAGTGATGCTATTGTGTTCAGATTCACACCATTACTGCAAGTAAAGATAGATTCCAAGCTACATGTTTTTAAATAAGCCATGTTTGTGTATCTCTGTGAATTACACAAGATCTATTAACTTTTAGATATTACCTGTTTTGTTTGTTAGGCAAATATAACATTTATTTTGCTTTTAATGTTTTTCATGTGAATATCAGCCAATTTGGATGTTACGATCTGATATATCTTCATTATATCAATGGCTTATATAAAAATACATTTCTACCAAAATGTTGCTTTTATTTAAATTAGTTAGGTTAGTAAAATAGTAAAGTAATAGTAAGGATTAGTTCACTTCAGAATAAAAATTTCGTGATAACTTACTCAGCCCCACGTCATCCAAGATGTTCATGGCTTTCTTTCTTCAGTCGAAAAGAAATTAAGGTTTTTGAGGAAAACATTCTAGGATTTTTCTCCATATAGTGGACTTCAATGGGGTCCAACAGGTTGAAGGTCCAAAGGGCAGTTTCAGTGGAGCTTCAAAGGCTCTACACGATCCCAGCCAAGGAATAAGAGTCTTACCTAGCGAAATTATCAGCCATTAAAAAAAAAAAAAAAAAAAAAAAAACATTTATATACTTTTTAAACACCAATGCTCATCTTGCACTAGCTCTGCAATGCGCCACACATTACGTACTCATGTTGAAAAGTCACGTGTGACATACAGTAGGCAAAAGTACAGAACTAGTGTTTACAAAACAAACATGCAAAGACTAAGTCAATCACAGAGCATCACAGAGCTAAAAAAACCTAATTTATTTTCGACTGAAGAAAGAAAGACATGAACATCTTGGATGACGTGCGGGTGAGTAAATTATCAGGAAATTTTATTTCTGAAGTGAACTACTCCTTTAAAATATGCTTTCACTATGTAAAATGTTTTAAGCATATTTTTCTGTTCATCCCTGTTATGTAATGACTTTTTTTCCCCAAACAAGTATGTAACTTTTCGTTATTCAATAAAACACTGAAAAATGAAAATAATAATCATTTTCTACCATTTGCAGACTCCTCCTTTGATAAT
This sequence comes from Rutilus rutilus, assembly GCA_021464565.1. Lineage (NCBI taxonomy): Eukaryota > Metazoa > Chordata > Actinopteri > Cypriniformes > Leuciscidae > Rutilus > Rutilus rutilus. The sequence continues at coordinate 60,714,697 of JAJAQA010000001.1, forward strand.
TTACTTTATAAAACACCCAACCCAAAGTCATACAGGCTTTGCATTTATATTTTTCATTTTCATGAACAGTACATCCTCTCATAGTTGGCAACAGGGTCATGCCCTGTATAATATTTTAAATGCTATTGCAGAATAATTCATAAAGTAATGACTTTAAAAACTGAATGTAAAGTAATTCATGTATTAAAAATTCAACCTTTTACTACACCAGTAACCTTGCTATGGCTTCCATACCAGTGATGCTTAGATTTATTGCAAGATGCACTGAAATTGAGTGATACAACCATAAATGACTTTATTCAAAATATTCATTTCTAGATAAGAGTTTGCTTTTAACAAATGTCCAGCCTGTATTTATACAGTATAAAAAGGCTACTCAACCCTCTTTAAATTGCAGCTTTTTGAGATGTAAAAAAAACAAAACAATCCAACTAAAATAATGTCAGATCATTTCCGCATTTAATGGAATATTGAAACTAACAACATATGTTAGAAACAAAATGAAAAATAAATAAAAAAGGACTTAAAATGTACTGGTTGTGCACACTCCTCAACTAATGCTTGTTCGAAACACATTTTGCTTTTAATACAGCAGCCAGTCATTTTTGAATAAGATTATATCAACTATATCTCCTGTGTACAGCCCTCTTCAAGTCATTGGAAAATTCAATTGGATTTAGATCTGGGCTCTGATTGGGCCATTTCAAAAAGTTCTTCATCTTATGAAGCCATTCCTTTGTTGACTTAGATTTGTGTTTGAGGTTATTGTCATGCTGCAAAATGATATTCTTCTTCATCTTCAGATTGCAATGGAGGACTTCCATTTATTTATTTATTTTGCCAAAATGGATTGGTATTTGGCACTATCCATTATTCCTTCTATCTGCCCCAGTCCCAGCTGAAGAGAAATAGCCTCATAGCCTGCTTGCTCCACCATACTTCATAGTGGTTATGGTGTCTTTTGGGTAATAAGCAGTCTTGTGCCAAATGTAACTTTTAAAATGATGACCTAATGGTTAAATTTGGTTTATTCAGAACATAAAAGTATGATCCTAATTATGGACCACTAATTATGCCACATGATTTTATGAAAGTTTTTTTTTTTTTTTTTGGTAAATAATGGCTTCTGTCTGGCCACCTTAACCTATAGTCCAGGCATATGAGGCATATCTCATACATCCTTTGTAAGTTTTTTGTAGGTCATGGCTTCAGGAATATTATGCGACCAAAAAAAGGCTAAGAAAATCCTTCAGAAACAGCTTATTTTTATTCAGGGTGTGGAATATCAAATTTAAGAATCTATTTCAGATATGCTTCCTTACATAAACATCACGGTGAAGAATACTGATTTTAGCATTTGAGGTATAAATGATGATTATTGAGTTTCCAGCAAGAGATTCCTGCCAGACCTGTTTTTCCATTGTAAGTTAAATGAGTCAGACTCTCACCTTTGTCTTTAATGGCTCTTGGAGTCCCAGTTCCACTCAGACTGATGGGATTATGCTGACTGGGTCTGTTTCTCTTGATTGGGCCAGATAACCTGCCTAACCGGTTTTCGCTTGATAGAATCAAATCATCCCTACATTTGCATGCTTTGTTTGAATTTGTCTCCACCTCCAAAAGTCCCTCCCCCTTGGAAGGTATATAAACTACAAGGTATAATGTTTGAATTAGACTTGAGAAAAAACTACAGCCGCGAAGATCTCAATAAAGAATTTCTTCTGCTTAAAAGATCCAACTCAAGCCTCCTGGTTTATGCTTCGATGAAGGAATAAAGTTTCCAACAAGGGTTAATCAACATCATTCAAATGATGAACGGAGGATTATAATTTTGGTACTTTTGGTAACACTTTATTTAGATTTTCCGCTTTGGACATTCTACTATACTTTACAACTAGATGTCAACTAACTCTCATTAGGGTATTAGTAGACGGTCTGCTTAATATCTGCTAACACTTTATTTTGATGCTCCCCATACAGACATTCTACTGACGATAATAAGTAACTTTGCAACTACTTGTCAACTCATTCTACTAAACCAAACCCGAACCCTAACCCTAACCGTCGAATGAGAGTTATATGACATGTAGTTGCAAAGTTACTTATAGTAGGTAGAATGTCTAAATTAGACCTTTAAAGCAGAACTCGGAAAGTCACTTCTTCGCTGATTTTCCCTTTTGTTGTGGCATGTTTTCCCCACGAGCTCCCCCTACAGCTGTGGTGGGCGTATATTTCACAACACTGTCGTAAAAAACTCACTTGCGGCGGCCTCCTCCCCCTCTCTACCGCTGCTCATGTACGTTTGTTATGATTGGAGCAAGCCAACTGTATCGTGTGGAGTTATGTCTACCGAGGTGGGTAATACATCATACATGCGTGCAGGGGTTAAATTGGGATTTATTATGTGGGGGGGCTCTCCCCAGGGGGGTCCGGGGGTATGCGCCCCCGGGATTTTTTTTGAAAAATAAACCATTAAATGGCATTTTCTGGAGAGTTTTGTGCAAAGAAATGGAGAAATTGAGTCTTACATGATATGTGAAAAACTGCAAGGTTAAGAGCATATACTTTGCATTGTTGTAGTATCAACAGGTATTAGGACATTTAGCATTTACATTACTGTTAATCAGCAGTGGTGGAATGTAACAAAGTACAAATAGCCTACTTCGTTACTTTACTGAAGTAGGCTACATTTTTCACGTAGTTGTATCTTTACTTTACTTAAGTAGAATCAATAGTGCATAGGCCTACTTTTGACTTTTACTACGTTACATTTTCATATTATACTTTTAATTATTATACTTTCTACTCCACTACATTTCTACAACGTTTCGTTACATTTTCTGATCAGTTTTTTCCCTGTCAAAACAGGGATTGAAAAAAAATCTCCTGTTTTCGGTGCAGATGCAGTGATGCGTTCATGTAAGGGTGGCGCTGCCAATAAAGCACCTAAAAGCTGTCACTAAGAACCGGCAAAAGTAGGCCTAATGATTATGAATATGTAAAATATATCAAGGAGACATTTTAATTGTTTATTAATAAACAATTGTTTTCTGTGTCAGTGCCCTGCATAGATGAAGTTGACGATGACTCGCGATCTTCGCAGTAGTGAACGCGCCAGAGAGAAATGCACATTTATACAATCTGTTTCCTTTCGTTTTGAATTGTTCTGTTTAAAAGAAGACATTTCAAGCTTTCTATAGATATTTCTCAGGTCTGTCAGGCAAGTAGGCTAGCTATCTTACGCTGAGTTTCGGTTCATTTATGAGACGCGCTTCAGTTCACGCGCTGGCGCCTCCGTGTCTATTTTCTGCTATATTTACTTCTTAATTATTAAATCCTGGCAATTGGTTGATGAAACATTTATTAAAATTAAGATATCATTAATACAAAACGAAATTCATTTTAAAGAAAGGCTTGCTTTCCGTTTGAGCCTGAGGTCTCAGTGAAAGTTTTAAACAGTCTTTTAGTGCCGCTTTCAGAGCGATCACGTCCGTAACGGAGAACTGTCCCGTCCGTAACATTGTTTTTTCCTCATAAATGCGAACATGAAAAATAAAATAAAATGAATATGTTATGTTAGCCTCTGTTATGTTCTGTGGAGAGCCGACCCTTTTTCATCCGGATGAAGAAGGGTCGGCTCTCCACAGAACATAACATTTAGCCTACTGGTTTGCACATGGTGTAATTCACAGAATTACAAAACAATATTTTACCACCTAAAAGTTAAAGATTTTTTTGTGTCACGTCCACGGCATGTGTTGCCTATTTCCCTCATATTAAATATAAAACGCATGTGTAGACTGATATTTTTCTAATGTCTGGACTCCTTTATTAAGGGAGTATGGATATATAAACAGTTTCAATATATTTGGTATTAAATGCATTTTCTGAGAATTTATATTTCAAGTTTTTACTGCAAATGTCACGTCCATAACGCTGGAATTGACATCACTTGATTACACATTGTATTACCTTGTTAGTGACCCATACAATGTGGCAAACATATTTTCCTTTCCTTGTCTTTCAAGGCCAGGACACTTTTTGTACAACCAACTTTGTGCTGAACTTGACAAAATTGATCTGTTGCTTGCAGCGGCGGCCAGCCCAGCAGCTTGTGAGTTTAAAACTTTAAAATAAAGTGTAACCTTACTTTGTAGTGAGAGTCTTGTGATTGGTTAATTCCAAACACATTAAAATGCCCAATTATAATAGGGTGTGTTATGCTGTGCAGGGGTGAATCTATCATCGGATTCGTCTATCAACGGATAAATTAGTTATCTGGTGATAGACGCCTGCTTTCAAACGCTCCTGTGTGTATCTGTGTAAACGCAGTGAAGAGCGTCAAAGACATCTATTTACAACATGTTTTTGAACCATTGATCATTGTAGCCAATAACAGACATAAATGTTGAGTGCGTGAGCACAATGGCCAATCAGAGATATTTAAGTATCCACTCAACAGCGCTCACAATGCTAGGGGGAAATTGCCTGGCTCTTATGTCTGTCCCGTTTGCCTCCCTCCCACCTTCCGCTGTTGGACTCTTTGTTTTGATGTTAGTTAAGGTGCATAAATAAGTCTTCTTGATGGGGGAAATGTAAGGGATTATCTGGGTTTGTTTCTGTTTTGTTTTAGTTATGTGTCCAAGCTTTCAGTTCATTTGTAAAGTTTTTCATTGTTTGATCAATTTGCGGACATGTTATTCATGTCTTTGATTGGTTTGTTCTGTTAAAGCCCTGTGTTTCTTTCATTTCATTGTCAGTTCTTGTCATGTTTTACCTGGTTGTTCTGTTCGGGGTTCTATTGCTGCAATTAGATCTGTTAATTCATCTTTATTTTGCAACCCAGTGTAACATATACAATCAGGTTTTTCTTTAGTTTTTCCTTGAAAAGTTTGTTACATGAACTTTGTTGGTTTCAATATTACATTAAAGGTGGAAAAAAGATCTGACATGGGTTTACATAGATTCACTGCATATATATATATATATATATATATATATATATATATATATATATATATATTTATATTTATATTTATTTATTTACATTTTAATAAAGCTGCAATTTTAAAAGTGCTGTATAAACTTTTGTATATTAGCTGTCCATATGTTTCATATTGCCTGGCATACAGTAATCTATATCCATGCTTTACATCTCCTAGCAACAGTCTTTGCATGGCCTGCAGCAGGTTTAGGGGGCCAAGCTGAAAGAAACCCTGCTTCAATGGACATGATACAAAATACTAAAATTAGAAAAAAAGATAAACAGAATACATTTTGTGAGTCACAAATCTGTACACATTTTAATGCAAGTTTTTAATACTGTTCACAAAGATCTAAGATTTTTTTGTTCTCTAAAAGGCCACTCTAAAATGTTCAGTTCTTCTGTATTGGACCCCAATACAGTAAAACTGCACATCTTAGGCCCCATCCACACTACTGAGTTTTAGTTTAGAAACGGAGAATACGATCTCCGTCCACACCAGCGTTTTAGCTGCGTATTAGAATTGATCTCCGTCCACATTAAAACGACTGAAAACGCGGATCACGTGACCATTCACCAACACTGGGCATGCGCGTGCCGGTGTAAACACAACTTCATTCATAAAATGATCCCACCATGCGCTGGTTCTTCCCGGGTTAACCCAAAACCGACGCTCCATGTACGGTCGATACCGCCGCTGCACACGGGAATTGTCACATATCGCTCGAATAATAGCTTGCCTCCGGTGCATGTAGGCAGTTATAGCATTGTAAAATGCAGAATTTACTTGCACAACAGCTGCTAGCAAAGATATACGCCATGACTGATGACACCCAATCATAGAGCCGAGCGTGAGCCTCTACTACGTCATCGTTTCTAAAGTCCTCCGTTTTGACCCGTCTTCACTAAAACGCCCTCCGGAGATTCAAAACGAAAAACGGGCCTGCAGCGTTTCTAAACTTCTCCGTTTTGAGTCACCGTTTTTGCCGTTTTAGTCTGGACGGGAGGTGCAAATGTAGCAAAAGGTCTCCGTTTTTAAACGAAAACGCATTAGTGTGGATGGGGCCTTAGAGTGGCCTTTTATTGTGGCCAGCCTAAGGCACACCTGTGCAATAATCATGCTGTCTAATCAGCATCTTGATATGCCACACCTATGAGGTCGATGGATGACCTCGACAAAGGAGAAGTGCTCACTAACACAGATTTAGACAGATTTGTGAACAATATTTGAGAGAAATTGGCCTTTTGTGTACATAGAAAAAGTCTTAGATCTTTGAGTTCAGCTCATGAAAAATGGGGGCAAAAACAAAAGTGTTGCATTTATAATTTTGTTCAGTGTACATGAACTGAGGATGTATATTTCACCAGCCTTCCTAGTTTTTCAGCAGCATTGAGAATGGTGGAATTTAACTATGCAAAATCTATGGTGTAATATGAAATACAATATAGGCTATTTGAAGTTTATTGCAGAAAATTTTTCTATTTACAAGTATACATTAGTATTTAGAGTTGAATTTAGTGAGGCCGACTTGATTACTTAATTTTGCTTTGATTTTCTTTTGTTTCATGGTGAAGCGTTCTTCAGGATTATGGGTAGTGTAGGTTTTAACTGCAGATTCAGCTGTTTTTATATCTATATATATATTTTATATTTATTTTTTAATGAAGCTCTAATGAAGTCACACTGACTTTTTAATGACATTTTAATGAAATCGCACAGACTTACGGCTTCTACCAGAGCATATATCATCAACTAACAATCTCAGCGCTCATGGTAGGTCTAGAATGGTTTCCCTAAACATGTATTTCTCTATGGAGAAAATTAATGAGATTCTTACATCCAGAACCCTACTGTTGTTTTCCATTAAGTCTTGTTATTTTTTTTCCCAGAGTATATGAAATATCAGACACTATCTTTTTGCAAGCTAGTTTAAAGGGAAGCTAAAATAAAGCCCACTCCACATGATTGTGCCGATAGCTGAAATACCCCTGTGCAATGCCTCAGGGTAATTGGAAGTAATCGTTCATCCATAAAGGTATTTCTGCATAACGATGAGCAGATGGTGTGCCACTTTGTGGTGAGGAAACTTAAGAATGCTCCAAGTCTAACAGGCAATTACACTCCTCCTATGCACAATTTACTCAGCCATAAGTAGCCCAGTCATGCTCCTCTGAGAGAGGTGAACGAGCCAATTTCACTTCAGATGCTCCAGCAATTAAAGGTGGAAACACTTACAGATATGTGCTATCACACTCGCTGAGGGAGACCATGAGAAAGTGAAAGAGGCAAAGAAAGAGTGAAAAATGAGGGACTGAGAGAGGAAGATGTTAAAAGTAATAATGGTAAAAAGAAAATGATCGTTAGAAGATTTTTATAAAAGGGTACACAAGAAAGGGTTACACAGAAATGAAAATTATGTGATCAATCCTCATGTCGTTCCAACCCCTAAGACTTTTACTGTGTCTTTACAAACTGTGTATCTATCTATCTATGGAAGTAAACTAATGACAAATGTTTTTGAAACAAAAAAGCTTGTTGAATTGCACTACTTGAAAAAATACGCATTGCATTAACCATTTTAATGCATTGTGTTTTTAGGGCTTGCATTTTTATGGGCTGAAATTCAACATGGTTGTATATTTAAGCTGTGAATATTTCAATCCAAAACATTTCACACACATTTTCATTACAGGCAATTTTTGGTCCATTTTATTTCACTTTACAAATTCGCTTCCACAAATTCAGTGGTTCAAATTCAACAGAAAATTCAACCTTTGACATCCGAGAACAGCAGGAATATCAGTAGATTGCTGAAACGTTTCACGCTAAGCGATTACCACTGAATTTGTGGAAGCGAATTTGTAAAGTGAAATAAAATGGACCGAAAATTGCCTGTCGAATATTATAGGTTGTATTTTTTTAATACGGTTTTTGAAGCTGCTACCACCGATCTGTAACATCATATATGAGTTTCTGTGAGGATACATGCATTCCTACCTGGACATTCTTATCAGTCACTAATGAAAATTACTGGGAAACTCAAACAGCTTTGTCATGCCAAAGAGGATGCTTACAGAAGTGGGGATAAAATCTTGTATAACCAGGCAAGAAACAGACTGACAAAGGAGATCAAAGTTGCTAAAAGAAGCTACTCTGAAAAGCTGAAAACCCCGTTTTCAACCAACGACCCGGCATCAGTCTGGACAGGCCTGAGGAACATCACCAACTACAAGTCACCATCCCCCCGATCTGTGGAGAATCAACAACTTGCTGATGATTTAAATTCATTCTACCGCAGGTTTGAAAAGCCCAGTCTCACACTATCATTCCCGTCCCCCCAAAAAAACAAAATCACTTAATGACTTAATGACTACAGACCTGTTGCTCTCACGTCTGTGGTCATGAAGTCGTTTGAAAGACTGGTGTCGGCCCACCTGAAGGACATCACTGGACTCCTGCTGGATCCCTTTCAGTTTATCCTGCAACATCTCGACAAACCTCTGACTTATCCAAGGATCTTATTTGTGGACTTCAGTTCGGTCTTCAATACCATCATGCATGATCTTCTCACAGCAAAACTGACCCAGCTCTCCATGCCATGCTCAATCTGTCAGTGGATCTCCAGCTTCCCGACGGACCGGCAACAGCGAGTGAGACTGGGGAAACTCACATCCAGGACGCTCACCATCAGCACTGAAGCCCCCCAAGGGGTGTGTTCTCTCCCCACTGCTCTTTTCCCTGTACACTAATGACTGCACTTCTAAAGACCCCTCTGTCAAGCTCCTGAAATCTGCAGCCCAGCACTCCCCCCACTCACCATCATGAACAGCACTGTGGAAGCAGTGGAGTCATTCAGGTTCCTGCGCACTACCATCCCTCAGGACCTGAAGTGGGACAATCACATTGACTCCATTGTGGAAAAAGGCCCAACAGAGACAGCTGAGGAAGTTCACCCTGCCACAGGAGCTGCTGATTCAGTTCTACTCAGCCGTCACTGAGTCTGTTTTATGCACTTCCATCACTGTCTGGTTTGGTTCAGCTACCAAATCAGACATCAGGAGACTATAACGGACAGTCCGGCCTGCGGAGAGGATTATTGGTGCCCCCCTGCCCAGCCTCCAGGAACTGTACTCTTCCAGAGTGAGGAAGAGAGTAGGTAAAATCATCACAGACTCCACTCGCCCTGGACACCAGCTGTCTGAACTGTTACCATCAAGACGGCGACTCAGATCACTGGCCACAAGAACATCTAGCACAGGAACAGTTTCTTCCCACAGGCCTTTTCCCTTCTGAACAGTTAACATTCCTCCCAAGGCATATGCCTGTAAGTGCAATACTCCCAATGTTTGGTGCAATATCTTCTAAACTCAGGTGATATTTATATTTATTCATACTATTCAAAATACTGTAAATGTGTTCATAATCTGTACATGTTTATTCTGACTAAACCCAACTGTGACCTTATACTTTTTTTCATATTTTTATATTTATATTTTTATTCTTTGAATGTGTATTACTGTGTTTCTTGTTGTATTTGTATTTGTATATGTGCACTGGAAGCTTCAGTACCAAGAAAAATTCCTTGTGTGTGCAAACACACTTGGCAATAAAGCTCTTTCTGATTCTGATACTGATTTTTAAACAGAATGAATGTTTTGGAAAAGTGAAATCTGAAAGGTGAATATGGATTATTGAATTTTGAATAACGAAATGTTTTAAATTGAAATATTCACAGCAATCTATCTATCTATCTATCCATCCATCCATCCATCCATCCATCCATCCATCCATCCATCCATCCATCCATCCCTACCCACCCACCCACATCTATCTATCTATCTATCTATCTATCTATCTATCTATCTATCTATCTATCTATCTATCTATCTATCTATCTATCTATCTATCTATCTATCTATCTATCCATCCATCCATCCATACCCACATCTATCTATCTATCTATCTATCTATCTATCTATCCATCCATCCATCCATCCATCCATCCATCCATCCATCCATCCATCCATCCATCCATCCATCCATCCATCCATCCATCCATCCATCCATCCATCCATCCATCCATCCATCCATCCATCCATCCATCCATCCATCCATCCATCCCTACCCACCCACCCACATCTATCTATCTATCTATCTATCTATCTATCTATCTATCTATCTATCTATCTATCTATCTATCTATCTATCTATCTATCTATCTATCTATCTATCCATCCATCCATCCATACCCACATCTATCTATCTATCTATCTATCTATCTATCCATCCATCCATCCATCCATCCATCCATCCATCCATCCATCCATCCATCCATCCATCCATCCATCCATCCATCCATCCATCCATCCATCCATCCATCCATCCATCCATCCCTACCCACCCACCCACATCTATCTATCTATCTATCTATCTATCTATCTATCTATCTATCTATCTATCTATCTATCTATCTATCTATCTATCTATCTATCTATCTATCTATCCATCCATCCATCCATACCCACATCTATCTATCTATCTATCTATCTATCTATCTATCTATCTATCTATCCATCCATCCATCCATCCATCCATCCATCCATCCATCCATCCATCCATCCATCCATCCATCCATCCATCCATCCATCCATCCATCCATCCATCCATCCATCCATCCATCCATCCATCCATCCATCCATCCATCCCTACCCACCCACCCACATCTATCTATCTATCTATCTATCTATCTATCTATCTATCTATCTATCTATCTATCTATCTATCTATCTATCTATCTATCTATCTATGTATCCATCCATCCATCCATCCACATCTATCTATCTATCTATCTATCTATCTATCTATCTATCTATCCATCCATCCATCCATCCATCCATCCATCCATCCATCCATCCATCCATCCATCCATCCATCCATCCATCCATCCATCCATCCATCCATCCATCCATCCATCCATCCATCCATCCATCCATCCATCCATCCATCCATCCATCCATTTGTTCACCCAATCTCCTACCCATCCCTCAATCTGCCATCCATCCAACTCTCCTTATAATGAAAAGTGTTAGCTGAACTAATCACCTTAAATACTCCAATAATAATGTCCCACCATTTAACAAAGTGACATTGAATATTTACAGCTAAGGCACTTAAGTGCTTTTGTTCTCAGCAGGGTAGATTATTTTAATGCAGTTCACATTCAGCCGCCCACAGCTTCAGTTCCTCAGCAGTGACGTTAATTTCCCTGCATGCCACTCAATATATGACTATACACTCCAATGTACTTTACAATACAGCTCGAATGTATTATGATACAAATCTAATAACCTATTCATCCGTCTGATGTGCTGTTTCCTGTCAGCTCTTTTGTCATTTACAGCTCTGCAGTTTGATTAGGAAGAAGATTGAAACAGCAAGAATGAGGCTTATTGTGATCTTTCAAGGTGTCTTTTGAGACCACAGCACACTAAATTCGGTCAAAATGACATCCGAGTCCTGCACATCATCAAGTCCTGTTATTCCCAGTGGAGTCGTGTGGCGACTTGCTGTCAGAGGGTGTTCAGTGGACTTCCCAGTGTGCGGAGCTCAGTTTAATTGCTCCTTGCCTCCAGCAGAAGGTAGAGAGCACACATTTGATTGGAGTGGAAATGAATGCATCTCTTACGGCTTGTTTGACTTGTATGGACGAGTGTGGAATGAATTCCTCCACCTTGGGAGGAAGCTTATATATCAGTGAGATTATTCTGCTGGATGCTGAATAGAGTGAACTTTACGGTGTCTTTTTCTGAGTAAAATACATCCATTCATCCATCCATTCTCCAGACTACTTGTCCTTTGTAAGGTTGCAGGCTGTGTAAAATCTGTAACATATTGATTTTATGAGGTCACAGAGTTCATGCGGATGTAACTTGCTTTAAGTATGTTTTTTCCCCACTCTGTTTTATATGAAAGTAAAATAATGCCAAATATTGTTGAAATAAAAAAGCCTGTTGAACTGCACTACTTGAAAAAAAATAGGCATTGCATTAACCATGCTTGCATTTTAATGCATGGTATTTTTAGGGCTTGCATTTGTATGGGCTGAAATTCAGCATGGTTGAATATTTAAGCTGTGAATATTTCAATTCAAAACATTTCAAACACATTTTCATTATTAAAAATTAAATAATCCATATTCCCCTTTAATATTTCACTTCCAAAATAGTCAAGCTGTTTAAAAATACAACCTATAATATTCAACAGGCAATTTTCGGTCCATTTTATTTCGCTTTGCAAATTCGCTTCCACAAATTCAGTGGTTCAAATTCGACAGTAAATTCAACATTGACATCCAGGAACTGCAGGAAAAGCAGTAGATTACCGAGCATACTCTCCATCTGCTGTTAGTCGACCTCACCAGCAGGGGGTGCGAGCGTGTGTTGTTGACGAAGACAGACCAACAGTTAGAGCAAGCCATTCATTCATAAAATGAAAATGATTAACTGGGTCAGTATATATGCGGAAAAGGTGATAAAGACACAAAAGCAGTGTTTATGTTTCATTCAATAACTTCATTGTTACTTTCCCTGTCTAGCCTACATGTTATCAGCTTTCTCTATGAACGGGATTGAATTGGTTTCCCCTTAATACCTCATACTCAAGGATTCCCCTTCTAGTGGGACAAAACGCTATATATAAGTATGCCTACGTGTGTACTGCATTAGATTAAACTGGGAAGAGTCACAGCACTTGTATATTGTTGTCCTCCGTTAGTTTAACTGTAAGTCGCTTTGGATAAAAGCGTCTGCTAAATGACTAAATGTAGCCTAAATGTAAATTGGCTTGACATTGGACATTCGCACATTTAGGGACCGTCTCTAAAGTTGCATACAACATCGGCATACACGTTTCTAATCTAATTTCAATAGCAAACTTCAATTTATTTGAATAAATATCAAAAATCTAAAGGGTGCGCATTATGCCTGACACCTACACGAACACTTTACAGTTGGTTTTGTGACTGTAAGTCGTTCTACGTGTATACCAATGTCGTATGTAACTTTAGAGTCGGTCCCTAAATGTGCGACTGTCCAACATCAAGCCAACTTTATGCCAGTATATCACTGGCAAACTCTCAGCATTAAACTTTGCGCGTTAAGTTCATATTCTGAGTCCATCTGCTTGCCTGCGAGTTTGGTTCTCTTACGAGAGTCCTCTCGTACTGCGTTTTTGTAAAAACGCTACGGGAAAAGTCTCTTTTCACGAAATACTGAAGCAAAAAATTATCCTTAATTTTCATAAATGTAAAACGCGTTGCGGCAGTGCTTAGCTATGGCGAGACGGCTTGCTCGCTCATTGGCTGCTCTGCAGCAACTGCATAAGCCTATCGAGCGAGGCCTGAGGTGACGTCAGGCCAATGAGGACGCTTCGCGCCCTCCTAGCCATTTCCCGCCGAGACGGGTGTGGCTAACCTCTATATAAGGAGCTCGAGAAGGCTTATTCACTTGATTTTTCATCTCTTCAGCGAAGCTCTCACATCGCTGGATCACGAGGAAGCAAGCGTCGTTTGAGGCAAGCACTTCAGCGGGACGAGTCACTTGAAGCTGCTGGCAACGCCGCCTTCTACAGCCGTACCTGCTGCGCTTTCCGGCGCTATATCCTTTCATTTATTACTGTTCTTGTGTGTGTGTGTGTGTGTTCGCCCCGCGACACTCACCCCTAAAAGAGCTGCGTCTTTTTAAAGATGCCTTCATGTGGCTCGTGCCGAGCCCCACTCTCCCAGGGAGACCGCCACGTCATCTGTGTTTCCTGTTTGGGAGAGGACCATGCAGCGCTCGCGCTCGCTGACGGCGGCTGCCCTCACTGCGAGCTTTTGCCGATGGTGACTCTGCGGACTCGCCTGGCTTCCTTCTCAGAGTCTGCATGCCCCGCCGCGCTGCCGCGCCGCAAGAAGCGCCGCTCGCAGCGGGTCCCGGAACCCGCTCCAACCCGACCAAGCTCGCCGGTTCGCCCGCCTGCTTCACCGGCTTCTCCTGCTCTTCTTCCTGATGCTCAGCGCCCGCAGTCTGCCGCCGCTTCATCAGAGGAAGTCGTTTCCGAGGCCGCGTCGGGGGAGAAGGACTCCTGCTCTCTGTTAGCTTCAGGCAGCGAGGACTGGGCGAGCTCTGAGGACCTCGCGCCTCCTGCCCGCAAGCCCACTACGAGAGCCAATATCGAGAAGGAGCTCATGCGAGTACTCGCGCTGGCCGCGGCGAGCCTCGGCCTCGAGTGGTCTGCACCGGAACTCCCCTCTCGTACCCGGCTAGATGGTAGCTTCCTCCCTGGTGAGCGCACTTCTCCGGAATCTAAGCCCGCCCCCTTTCTTCCTGAGCTTCATGAAGAAGTCGCGAAAGCTTGGAATGCGCCCTACTCTGCGCGAACGCGCTCGTCTGTGTCGCCTGCATTTTCCTCCTTGGATAATGCAAAAGACCGAGGCTACCTTTCACTTCCGCCGGTGGAACAGGCGATAGCAACCCACCTTTGCCCGCCCTCTGCTGGACGGCGGACTAAACCGGTGTTGCCTTCCAAAGCCTGCCGCATGACGTCGACGCTGCTCGCGCGAATCTTCTCCGCCGCTGGGCAGGCTGCGTCAGCGCTACACACCATGGCTACACTGCAGATATTCCAGGGTGATCTCCTCCGTAAGTTGGATGAGATAGGACCTGAAGCTATCTGCATCGCGGATTTAAGGAGCGCTTCGGACCTAACTCTCCGCGCTACCAAGTCCGCTGCACAAGCCATGGGACGATGTATGGCTTCCGCCACTGTTGCTGAGAGACACCTATGGCTTACGCTCACGGAGATGGCTGATTCCGAGCGCAACGCGTTCCTCGACGCCCCGCTGTCTTCCGCTGGCCTGTTCGGTTCTTCTCTCTCCGAGTTCGTGGAGAGATTTACCGAAGCCCAGAAAGCGTCTCAAGCCTTCAAGCACTTCCTTCCGAAGCGCTCCGGTTCTGCAGCGAGTCGTGAGAAACAGACTCCGCGGAGTTCTCAGCCTCAGCCCCCGCCTTCGGCCACATCTTCACAGCAGCGACAGCAGCGACAGCAGCACAGCTCTAGGTCCCGCTCTCGCTCTACTAGCCGACGCCCCGCTCAGCGCGGGCCGCGGCCGAGGATTGTGGTAAAGCCGGAAGCCCCGAAGAAGTCCTAGCACTCCTAGGAAAGCGCAGGTGTGTGAGTCCCGCTGCGGCCGGTCTCTCACCCAAGCGCGCCGCTGTTTCAGTCCCAAGACTTGCGACTGCCCCAGCGTTTTCTGCAAGGCGCAAGCCCGCACAGTTGCCCGCTTGCCTGCACACAAAAGCCGTTTTCACGGCTACCCAGATATATCCCGAAAAGAGTGTATTTTCTGGTGTCCCGGCCACGGCCGATGGTGCTATAAACGTAGTGTCGATGCCCACTCCTCAGTGCCCATCCCTACACATAAGCACAGCCCTACACTTAGGGCTCGCGCACATAAAATCGACTCAGATCGATTGCGCTTCAAATGTAGTGAAAGTGTCCACTTCCCAGTGCCCACACACACTATGTCTCACGGACCACAGGCTCTCTGTAAAAACGAGACCTGTGTGCGCTCGCTCTGCTCAGGCAGACAGCGCGTCCAAAGCAGTGAATGTGCCCGCGTCCCGCCCACATTTACCCGCAGACATGAGTCCCGCGAAACTCGCTCAGCCCTCCCTCACTCAGTTAAGCACTGTAGTAAGGTCGAGGACGAGCGCTCTGCCCGCTGTAATAAGCGCGCCCCCCGCCTCGAATGCCACAGGCATAACGCCTATGTTATCGCACCCCGAAGCACCTCTGTCACACGAACAGAGCGTGCTTCGCATCCAGCCCTTAGCCAACCATGCAGTAGCATGGGCAGCGCTCCCAGGGGTTTCGGACTGGGTGCTAGGCATTATAAAGAGAGGCTTCTCGCTACAGTTTTGTCGACGCCCCCCCCGCTTCACAGCGCGCGTCGAAACTTCGGTGAATTTAGAAGTAGCACACCTACTTCGCGCCGAAATATCAAAACTGATAAGCAAAGGGGCGATAGAGCACGTACCCCTAGCTCAAAGCAAAGGGGGGCTATACAGCAGATACTTTCTAGTCCCCAAAAAGGACGGTGGTATCAGACCCATACTGGATCTAAGACGGCTGAACAAAGCATTAGTGAAACGCAGTTTCAAAATGCTCACGACCAGGAAAATCCTCGCGCATGTTCGCCGAGGAGACTGGTTCATGTCGATAGATCTGAAGGACGCGTATTTTCAAATACAAATAGCGTCACATCACAGGCAATACTTGAGATTCGCCTTCGAGGGTCAGACATACCAGTATACAGTCCTGCCGTTCGGCTTGTCCCTGGCACCTCGTACATTTACGAAGTGCATGGACGCAGCGCTCGCTCCTCTCAGACTCAGAGGCATGCGAGTGCTGAACTATTTGGACGACTGGCTGATCCTAGCTCAATCACGATCACAGCTCGTGGAGCACAGAGCCATTTTACTCGATCACCTCGAGAATCTTGGTATCACAGTCAATTGGACGAAGAGTTCACTGAACCCCAGTCAAACGATCTCGTTTCTGGGTACCATTCTGGACTCACAGTCTATGACAGCACGGCTGTCGCCACAGCGCGTGCTGCACATTCAGCGCGCAGCGAGATCTTTCCGCTGCGGCGCGACTACCCCGCTCAGGACGTTTCAGAGGATGCTAGGTCTCATGGCCTCAGCATCACCGGTTCTTCAGCTGGGCTTGCTCCGCATGCGCCCTCTGCAGTTCTGGCTGAAAGCGCGAGTTCCGCGCGGAGCGTGGGTGTCCGGCCGGTTACGCCTCAAGGTCAATCAGAGCTGTGTGGCAGCCCTAATACCTTGGTTGGCGGGCGACTGGTACCGATCAGGTGTAAGCCTGGGGACTTCCTCGAGAGTGAGGATGGTGTCGACAGACGCATCCACCTCGGGATGGGGAGCGCTGCTCGAGGGCAGACCGTTCTTCGGCCTATGGTCGAAACGAGAAAAGCTCCAACACATCAACTGCCTGGAGATGCTGGCAGTGCACAATGCGCTGACGCGCTTTTGTCCCCAAATCAAGGACCATCACGTCGTAGTCCGTTCGGACAACACGGCCGTGGTGTCCTATATAAATCGCCAGGGCGGTCTGAGATCCACAGCCCTATACAGGCTGGCGAAACGCCTCCTAGTATAGGCTCAGCACAATTTGCGCTCGCTGAGAGCAGTGCATGTGCCTGGGCTCCAGAATGTGGGCCCAGACAGGCTGTCCAGGAACAACATTCCCCTGGGCGAATGGTCTCTACACCCGCAAACAGTTCTGCTGTTGTGGGAGAGATTCGGCAGAGCGGAAGTGGACCTATTCGCGTCCCGCGAAAACGCTCATTGCCCCGTGTTCTTTTCCAGAAACGACAGCGCGCTGTCCCACGTGTGGCCGCGCTGCCCGCTTTATGCCTTTCCCCCCGTCTCCCTCCTGCCACAGGTGTTAGAGCGGGTCAAGGAAACGAAATGCTCAGTGCTGCTTGTAGCACCGCTCTGGAAGAACCAGGCATGGTTCCCAGTCCTGATGCAGCTAGCAGACATCGCTCCGTGGCCAGTGCCATGGAGGAGAGATCTCCTCTCGCAGGCCAGGGGCTCGATTTGGCACCCACACCCGGAGCTGTGGTCCCTTCACGTGTGGGCGCTCAACGGTTATCCGTTGACCTCGCAGAGGGAGTGATGAACACCATTACTCAGGCCAGAGCGCCGTCAACTCGGCGGCTTTATGCCTCGAAGTGGTCGGTTTTCTCCGGCTGGTGTACAGCTCGGAGCCTATCACCTCTCGATTGTGAGGTGACGGAGGTTCTCTCCTTCCTACAGGAGCTGTTGGATAAGGGCAGATCCCCTTCCACGCTCAAAGTGTATGTGGCGGCTATTTCAGCGTTCTCCGGTTCAACGCTGGGCCAGTCACTGGGAAGGAATGATTTAGTCATCCGCTTCCTCAGGCGAGCTAGGAGACTGAATCCACCCAGACCTCCTTCAGTTCCTATGTGGGACCTTTCTACGGTTTTGGCGGCCATGAAAGGTGCCCCTTTCGAGCCTATCCAATCTATTAGCCTCAAACATTTGTCTTTCAAAACAGTGTTCTTGATGGCTCTCGCTTCGGTGAAGCGCATAGGCGACCTGCACGCGCTCTCTGTGAGCCCAGCGTGCTTGGAGTTTGGACCTAACGACTCTAAAGTCATACTCAAACCTAAGCATGGCTATGTGCCAAAGTCCCTCAACACACCGTTTCGGGCTCAGGTTATCTCCCTGTCTGCCCTGCCGGGATCAAGTGAGGAAGGGGACTCAAGTTTTCTTTGCCCCATTCGGGCTCTAAGAGCTTACGTGTCCCGCTCGGCTGTCTTCAGACAGACTGAGCAGCTCTTTGTCTCGTTCAGTGGACGTTCCAAGGGAATGGCTGTGTCGAAACAGAGCTTATCCAGATGGATAGTTGACGCCATAGCGCTGGCTTATACTACCAAGGGCCTCCAGTGCCCGTTGGGAGTTAGAGCGCACTCCACGAGGGGCGTTGCCTCCTCGTGGGCTTGGTCCAGCGGGATTTCCTTACAGGATATATGTACGGCGGCGGGCTGGGCCTCGCCGTCTACATTTATCAGGTTTTACAACCTAGAGGTTCCCGCCTTACAGGCTAAGCTACTATCGGTATAGCCGATTCAGCTGTCTAACTAGAACACTGAAATCGCACGCGCAACGCGCTGCCGACTGTCTTATGGGCAGAACTGTGTAAGACCCACATTTCCCACATTTAGTTCAGGTTCCCCTACCCTGTCTATGTGATGTCATATTCGCGTCTGCTGACGCAACCATATAAGGACAGAGGAATCCCCTCTTGTCTCTAGACTCTCTCTGTGAGGTCATGTTTTACGTCTGCGGACGTTACAATATAGGGAATTAAGGTTCCCCTCCCTTAATCCCAGGCTCTTTGAGTCTATCTGGTGATTATGCACTGTACACCTGGTTAGCTTCCAGTGATCGGTGTCTTTATCCCAGCACGCACAGCGTTTTACAAGGGGTTCCCGTAGCGTTTTTACAAAAACGCAGTACGAGAGGACTCTCGTAAGAGAACGTACTCGGTTACTAACGTAACCTCGGTTCTCTCTAGAAGAGGGAACGAGTACTGCGTTCTCTGCCGTGCGTACGGTTCACTCTGGTTCGCTTCGGCGATGAAAATCAAGTGAATAAGCCTTCTCGAGCTCCTTATATAGAGGTTAGCCACACCCGTCTCGGCGGGAAATGGCTAGGAGGGCGCGAAGCGTCCTCATTGGCCTGACGTCACCTCAGGCCTCGCTCGATAGGCTTATGCAGTTGCTGCAGAGCAGCCAATGAGTGAGCAAGCCGTCTCGCCATAGCTAAGCACTGCCGCAACGCGTTTTACATTTATGAAAATTAAGGATAATTTTTTGCTTCAGTATTTCGTGAAAAGAGACTTTTCCCGTAGCGTTTTTACAAAAACGCAGTACTCGTTCCCTCTTCTAGAGAGAACCGAGGTTACGTTAGTAACCGAGTACGTTTTTAATATCACTGTATTAGTGCATTAAGCTTAAGCGTTTTATGTCCAGTAGGGGAATCCTGAAGTATTGAGGGAAACCCCTACTGCATGCAGCACATCACTGCAATATAAAGTTAAAGTCAACTAAACAACCAAGAGAAATATATGTCAACCTCAAATGTAACATTGGATCTGTACATCCACATCGGGGGAATTATACTCTCGTTCACGGTAGAGAAAGATGCATGTAGGCTACACAGGAAAAGTAACCGTGAAGACACTGAATATAACATAAAACAGTCATACAAAAAAACAAAACGTTAAAAATTGACAATGTGTGCAAGAAAATAGTGAATGAAAGAAAGGTGAGAGAAAAATGAAACAGGGAGTGATAACAGGCATTCCAATCAAAGAAGATCTAGAAAAACTCATACGAAGTATTTCTGGAGGGGAAGTGAGTAGAATAAAAAGGTTGCAAAAAACAATGCATGGGGAAAGGATTGATAGTTTGTCAGTTCTTTTGGAGTTTCAGGATTCAGTGCTTCCAGAAAGAGTTGCAATTGGATATGTGATGCGATCTGGGAAAACCCATCGGATGTCGCGCTGGGCCGTTTTCAGTAAATTCCAAAATAGTTTGAATGTCAGTTTTTT
Organism: Rutilus rutilus; assembly: GCA_021464565.1. Taxonomy (NCBI): domain Eukaryota; kingdom Metazoa; phylum Chordata; class Actinopteri; order Cypriniformes; family Leuciscidae; genus Rutilus; species Rutilus rutilus. Next base: position 60,734,886 of record JAJAQA010000001.1, read on the forward strand.
TGTCAATTTTTTTTTTTCATTAAATTATTATTCTATAACATCTTTTCTCGTATCTCTGAAAATATCTTGGCAAAATTCCCTTGTTTAGTGCAGAAAAACAGCGATTTATAGTGTCAAGCTGAAAATACTCTCTTTCTCTAATGCATTCTATGCGACCATTAACGCCCGGCAGAGGTGAAAAAAACAAAACAATCGCCGTATATCCCATACACCTGTCCGTCTCGTAACACTACAAAGATAGTTTACCTTTAAAATAAACCACATACATGTACAGTGAACGTGTATAGTGCGCATTTCGCGCCAATCCTGTTTAAACTATAACGTCACGCAGTTTCATAACAATCGCGAGATGGACGCGTCTCAACGGTGACAGTTATTTAAACCTGTTTTTCTCAAAATCCCGTTCCAGAAAATCATAGAGATCGGCCGACTTCAGATAAACATAACTTCTGCTACCAACAAGCTATGATAAAAATAAAAACAGATTTGGAAAGGGCTTGATACCAGCATATGATATCAAAACCTGTAATAGGTCAAATTTCACCATGTGGTGGGTTTTCCCAGATCGCATCACATATGGTCTTCGTAGTGAGGCCATATATTCATCCCCCACTCCGCTGTTGTAGATGTCAGAGATATGGGCATATAGCAGCGGTGTGCAAAGGAAAACACAGATGTCTCAAGTGTGGAGGTGATCATAGAATTGAAAACTGTGGAGAGAGTTACACAAGATAAATGCTGTAATTGTGCTGGGCAACATAGGGTGACATACAGTGGATGTGATGTAAGGAAGAGAGCAGTGGAAATTGAACAAGTGAAAGCGGTGAACAACATAAGTTATTCAGAGGCAGTGAAGAAGGTCCAAGAGCAAAGGAGAAGTGATGATACTGACAAAGTTAAGCACATCTCGAGACAAGAGGTTGGTCAAGCAGAGGAAAGCAGCACAGAACTGAGATTTTAGATTTTAGTGACCCTTGAAGGACCAGCACCACATTGTCTTCTACCACTATTTGAAGAATTCATTCTTTCAGAATATGTTTTAATAAGTTTTGGGAGTTTATTTTTAGTCCATCTCCAACGCTGAAGTCCGTTTTGCAGAGATGGACTAAAAATGTACTCCCAAAACTTACTGTCAGATTCTGGAAGATGAATTCTTCAAATAGTGGTAGGAGAGGATGTGGTGCTGGTCCTTCAAGAGTCACTCTCAATCTGTCTGTCTGTAAAGCCTATAAAAAAACAGTCTTCATGTATTTTACTACACTTCAGCTTGTGATATTTATTAAGAGGGGGTCATTTTTTAGGATTCTTTACCTAACCCAAGTCTCTGAGACCCTGACACCTTGCACTTCTGGAGAGTCCGGGTTGGTTGCAGTTCTGTAAAATGGTGGCACTGGAGACTAAAGGGTAACTGGACTAAATTCTTCACCTTAATTCTTCATTCTTTTGCAGTTAACATGTGTTTTTTCTTCTCCACCTGTTTTTGTATGACCCTGCTGACCCAATGAATATTTCACTTTCCAATGGACATGCCTTAACTGCAATTTCTAGTATTGCATTAGTATTGCATCCTTCTCATGGGGATTTAATAATTTTTCACTTTTCAGTCTGAGTTAAATCTCTTTTTTGGCTTATTTTATCTGTAAAAGAAAACGTGCCTAATAATTTTATTATTATACCTTTATTTAACCAGGAGGTCCCATTGAGATTCAGAATCTCTTTTACAAGAGAGACCTGGCCAAGGTAGCAGCCAAATCACACAAATGCATACATAACAAACACCAAATTACATTTTCACGATAAAAGAAGTACAAATTGTTAAAAAATAAAAATATAAAAACACAATGAGACTCTTAAGAAAAACAAGAACATGTCTCCATCACAACACTCTTTACAGTAGTTTTAAATTCATTTATGGACATAAGGGTTTCTAACTTTAGCTCTTTTTGTAGATTATTCCACCCCCAAGGTGCTAAATAAGAAAAAGCAGTTTTTCCCAATTCGGTTGTAACTCGTGGCACCTTAAAAAGCAACCACTTTGAGGAGCGTAGCTGATAGGTACCAGAGCAAACAGAGAGGAGGTTACAGAGGTACAGTGGAAATTTGCCAAGTATAGCTTTATAAATAAAGATATACCAGTGCTGTTGTCTACGAATTTTAAGTGATGTCCAACCAACTAAATCATAAAGAATGCAGTGATGGGTAAGGGACTTTGTATTTGCTATATTCCTGGACTACTCCAGGACTACTTCCTGCTCAGCTACTGTTCGGACGCTCTTGCTTACTGCTCCGCGCTTTGCTCTATCGCTTTTACATTTTATCTCCTATTTTTTCTATATTTGATTTCCTTTATTTTATTTCCTTTTATCACCTAATTTTAACTTCAGCAAATCAGCACAGTGCTCATACGACAAAGTTTGGATTACTACAAAAACTGAGAATTCTTTTACCCGACCAGCTTACATACCGGGAAAGGAAAACACAACTGCCTACAAGGATAAGAGAAAATGCCTCTTCTGGAATCTACTTGCTGCACTAACTGCCACAGACTTTTACAAAGGATTGCAGTTCTAGAAACAAAGTTATTTACGGGACCACCAAACCAGACGGAGCACACAACAGAGCTTCGTCATGGACACCCACAGCATACAGCCGGTGAGTCCCATGAAACTAGTACTCCTCGACAGGTAGAGAAACAAGCCGATCGACTTACTAATCGATGGCACAAACAGGGAGCTAAACCCAAAGGCACTCGAGACATCAGATTGTCACGAGCATCACATATTGCCGCAGTAGCATCCTCTACCCCAGATACAGCTCTGACAAGGATTGCAAACACTGGCCTCCTACCACCGCCTATACATCTTGAGAACAGATTTGAAGTACTAATGAATGTAAATGAGGAATCCACAAATGTGATGAATGTGATCGAACACAGACTGAATAGGCCAGTAGCTAACACTGATGCTAACTGGCGCTCAAGGTCGAGCAGACAGCGACACTCAGCTCAGCGCGCAGCCGAGCCCAGGACTCTGATAGTGGGGGACTCCATAATCAGAAACATTAGCAACAGGGATACAACTACGTGCTGCCTTCCACAAGCAACAACTTCTGATATAAACAGGGAACTTCAGAACATTCTGATGAAACATAAGACTGCAAATCGACTCATCATACATGTGGGGAAGAATGATATTCATAAAGAGCAGTCAGAACTCCTTAAGAAGGATTTCAATGAACTTTTTGAAACACTTAAAAGACTGAAAGTTCAAACATTCATCAGTGGACCTCTCCCAGCAAGAGGAACAAACAGGTTTTCACGGTTGCTTGGGCTTAATACATGGCTGCAAAAAACCTGCAATATAAAAGCAGTGAACTTCATTGACAATTTCAATCTTTTCTGGAGTCAACGACAACTGTTTCATCGGGACGGCCATCACCCAAACAAACTTGGTTCAAGAGTGTTAAAGGACAATATCTACTTCTCCCTAAATCATCCTTCTGCGGTTTGTGCCAATCCACTCAATCTGAATGGCACACACACACCTGGACACAGTATGAATGACCACGGGACTTCACTTCAGCAGCAAAATGGACATGATAACACCACTCCGCCACAACAACCTCTGCTCACGGACACAATCTCAGCTGAGCCCTGCACACAGAGCTCACCACAGACAGCCATATCAGAACTGCTTGAAGATTCAGCACCCAAGGACGACTTCCTGGAAAACAGCCAGGGAAGCCAGGACAGCATATTACAGCCTCCTATAACACCAGAGCAACAGCCCCTTTCACCAGACACTTTCTCCCTCTCCCCTGCAACGCCACTACTCTGCTTCTCACAGAAAATGGAAGAACTGGTGCATGCTGGAACCAGACTATCCCACTCTTTTGCTGCAAGCCCCCAGATACCAACTAAAAAAAGACAGGCACCACTACCACCAAAGCCTGCGGGCCCAGCTCGCCCTCCCCCTCCTCCTGTGAGAGCTCTTCGGCCTCTGCCACAACGCCAGGGCCCACACCCTCCTCCTTCTGCTCGAGGTGAACCAAAAACAACTGATACCAGCTCTCAGTGATATGTGTCGGGTGCCCGCTCTGATAACAGTAACTTTCTCAAATGTTTACAAAACAAGCGGGAACCCAGTGTGCCTGTATCTTTCTCTATTGCTGTTCTATTACATGATAGAAAGTCTAAGGCCTTCAATAGCCGTACAGCAAACCCAACTAATCTGGTGCCTATTACACGTCAAACTAATATTGCTGTGGGGAAAAGTAAGTCTGTTAAGTTAGCTCTTTTAAACATTCGCTCACTTAAAAATAAATCACTTCTAGTCAACGACTTAATAACCACAAACAACCTGGATTTTATGCTTCTAAATGAAACCTGGCTAGAAGACAGCTGCAGTGCAACAATCCTCAATGAAGCAGCCCCTCCTAACTTTACTTTTATGAGTGTCTGCAGAGCTGTTAAGAGAGGTGGGGGTCTAGCTGCTCTTTTTAAAGATATCTATCAATGTAAGCAAATATCATTTGGGAATTACTTGTCTTTCGAATATCTGGGTATTGTGTTAAAAGGTGCTCCACGCATTTTACTTTTCATCATTTACAGGCCTCCAAAATACTCTCCAGCCTTTGCTGAGGACTTTACAGAACTGTTATCAACAATTACCTCAGAGTTTGACTGTTTTGCCATTGCTGGAGATTTTAACATCCATATAGATAATGGAGAAAACAATATGGCAAAAGAAATCAAAACTGTTTTAAAAACTTTTGATCTGACTCAGCATGTACATGGACCCACACACAATCGTGGACACACTCTAGATTTACTTATCAGTAAGGGTCTAAACATTTCATCGATTGTTATTAAGGACGCAGCACTGTCTGATCATTTCTGTATTTTCTTTGATATATTGATCTCTCCTGCCACTGAAGCGAGATCTGTGTCTGTCAAGAAGAGATGCTTAAATGAGAACACTAGTGTCCTATTTATGAAGGCTATATCCTCAACACCAAGCATATCTGCAGACTCTGTTGATTTTCTCCTTGATTCTTTTAACTCAAAAGTTAAAGGTGTAATTGATGATATTGCTCCTGTTAAAGTCAGGAAGAAGAGTGGCAGACAAAAGGCACCTTGGAGAAACTCAACAGCAGTGCAAAATATGAAAAGACAATGCAGAAAAGTAGAGCGCATGTGGCGGAAGACAAAACTTGTAGTCCATTATAACATCTACAAAGACAGCCTTCATGCTTTCAATATGGAACTAGGCAAAGCTAGACAGACTTTCTTCTCAAATATTATAAACAGCAATTTAAACAACACACGCACTCTTTTTGCTACTGTAGAGAGACTGACAAACCCCCCAAGCCAGATTCCCAGTGAAATGCTCTCAGACAGCAAGTGCAGTGAGTTTGCTTCTTTCTTCTCTGAGAAAATCAATAATATTAGAAAGGTGATCAGCACATCCTTGAGTTACGCTGGGGTCAGACAGATCAGACCACCTGAGAAAGTAGTTACTATGTCTGATTTCAAAGAAATTGATGGCAAAATTTTGGAAGAAACCGTACAGCACCTTAAAACATCAACCTGCGCTCTTGACACACTTCCCACATCGTTTTTCAAAAGTGTGTTAAACAGTTTAGAAGCAGATCTTCTAGTAGTGGTAAATGCTTCACTTCTCTCTGGGAGTTTTCCAAACTCCCTAAAAACTGCAGTTGTCAAGCCCCTCCTGAAAAAGAGCAATCTGGATAAGACCATATTAAGCAACTATAGACCGATCTCAAATCTTCCTTTCATAGGTAAGATCATTGAAAAAGTTGTCTTCAATCAGCTGAACAAATTCTTATGCTCGAATGGATACTTTGACAATTTTCAATCTGGTTTCCGACCGCACCACAGCACAGAGACAGCGCTCATAAAGATAATAAATGATATTCGCTTAAATACTGACTCAGGCAAATTATCAGTGCTGGTACTACTCGACCTCAGTGCTGCATTTGACACTGTCGATCACAACATACTTCTGGACAGGCTGGAAAACTGGGTGGGGCTTTCTGGGATAGTCCTAAAATGGTTCAGGTCATACTTAGATGGGAGAGGTTATTATGTGAGTATAGGAGACCATAAGTCTGAGTGGACATCCATGACATGCGGAGTCCCTCAAGGCTCAATTCTTGCACCACTCCTGTTCAACCTGTATATGCTCCCAATGAGCCAAATAATGAGAAAGAACCAAATTGCTTACCACAGCTATGCAGACGACACACAGCTCTACTTAGCCCTATCGCCTAACGATTACAGCCCCATTGACTCCCTGTGCCAATGCATTGATGAAGTTAACAGTTGGATGTGTCAAAACTTTCTTCAGTTAAACAAAGACAAAACTGAAGTCATTGCGTTTGGAAACAAAGATTAAGTTCTCAAGGTGAACGCATACCTTCACTCTAGGGGTCAAACAACTAAACATCAAGTCAGGAATCTTGGTGTGACACTAGAGTCAGAGCTTAGTTTCAGTAGTCATGTCAAAGCAATAACTAAATCAGCATACTATCATCTGAAAAATATAGCAAGAATAAGATGCTTTGTTTCCAGACAAGACTTAGAGAAACTTGTTCATGCTTTCATCACCAGCAGGGTGGATTATTGTAATGGACTCCTCACTGGCCTTCCCAAAAAGACCATAAGACAGTTGCAGCTCATACAGAACGCTGCCGCCAGGATTCTGAGCAGAACCAGAAAATATGAACATATCACACCAGTCCTCAGGTCTTTACACTGGCTCCCAGTTAAATTTAGGATTGATTTTAAAGTATTATTACTGGTATATAAATCATTCAATGGCCTAGGACCTCAATACATTGCAGATATGCTCACTGAATATAAACCCAACAGATCACTCAGATCATTAGGATCATATCAGCTAGAAATACCAAGGGTTCACTCTAAGCATGGCGAGTCCGCTTTTAGCTATTATGCCAGCCGCAGCTGGAACCAGCTTCCAGAAGAGATCAGATGTGCTCCTACTGTAGTCACATTCAAATCCAGACTCAAAACACATCTGTTTAGCTATGCATTTACTGAATGAGCACTGTGCCAATGTTCGTCCGACTGTTTGTACTGTATTTTATTTTGTATTCTTCTAAACTGTTTTAACTATTCTTATTTCTTTTTATTATTTTAATTTCTTCTATGTAAAGCACTTTGAATTGCCATTGTGTATGAAATGTGCTATATAAATAAACTTGCCTTGCCTTGCCTTGCCTTGCCTATAAATCGTAGTGATGCATGGTAAACTGAATCAACATGACGCAGGATGGAAAATGCAGCATGCATGTACAATATATCTCCATAATCAATTACAGGCAGAAAAGTAGCTTCCACAAGTTTCTTCTTAGCACTAAAAGTAAAGCAAGATTTGTTTCTGTAATAGAAGCCGAGCTTGACTTTAAGTTTCTTAACTAGAGCAGTAATATGTTCATTGAAGGAAAGCTTATCATCTATCCATATCCCCAAGTACTTGTATGAAGACACTCTCTCAATTGAGTTCCCATCTAATGAAAAAAGGCCACAATTGTCGAGTAGCTGTGCTCGAGCTTTAGAGAAGACCATAAACTTTGTTTTCTGTGTATTTAAAACCAGTTTTAAACTCAATAATGTGTATTGCAGTGCCTGAAATGCAGTCTGAAGTTCCTGCACTGCTACTGAAATGGTGGAAGCCTGGGTGTAAACCACTGTATCATCAGCGTATAAATGGAATTTGGCTAATTCTGCATGCACTGTATAAAAAGAGGCAAGCAAATGTAAGGAGAATCATTAAAAATACAAAGAAGGATTTTTAGAGGAAACTTTTTAACAGTGGGAAGGGAAACAGAAATCGGTCAAATATGGGGAATGATAAAAAGAATGAATGGGATAAAAAGAGAATTTGGGTATCCAATATTAAGGGATGGAGAAACAACAGCTGTAAGAGGAGAAATCAGAAATGCTGACGAAAAATGTTTTTAAAATTCATAACTCAAACAATATTAGTGAAGAGGGAAAAAGAGGAAGGGAAAGTACGTTAGCGAAGTATAAAGAGCTAATACAGAATGAGGAATACACTAATGACCAATTAAATATGCCATTGACAAAGACAGAGTTAAATTGCGCTCTCAGAAAAAACAAGAAATCATCTCCAGGCATGGATCAGATTTGCTATATAATGAGAAATCATCTCAATGAATCATCCAAGGATGTTTTATTAAATGTACAATAAAATTTGGGAGGAAGGAAAATTACCACAAAGTTGGAAGGAGGCGGTGATAATTCCAATCCGCAAACCAGGGAAAGATTGCACAAATCCAGGAAATTATAGACCAATTGCTTTGACAGCTAACATCTGTAAAATAATAGAAAAAATGGTAAATTAAAAAGGTTAACTTATTATGTAGAAAATAATATCAGAGTGGTTTTAGGAGAGGGAAAAATACCATGGATCCAGCTGTGTGTCTAGAACACGAAATAAGAAAAGCACGAATAAATAGAGAGAGTGTAGTGGCAGTTTTCTTTGATATAGAGAAAGCCTATGACATGATGTGGAGAGAAGGGCGGTTAATAAAATTAGGTAAGTTAAGTATTAAAGGTCAAATGTATAGATGGATCAAGGATTTTTTTATTAGGAAGAGCAATAAAAGTTAGAATAGGAAACAGTTATTCAGAAAAGTTTATGATTGATTGAAAATGGAACTCCACAACGAAGTATAGTGAGTCCTTTATTATTTTCTATAATGATAAATTATGCATTTGAGGATTTGGAGAATGGGCTGGGGTTTTCACTTTTTGCTGATGATTGGGCAATCTGGAAAAGGGGAAGGAACATTGATTTTATTGTTAAAAATTACAGGAGGCTATTACAGTAGTTGAAGAATGGTCATATAGATGGGGTTTTAAATTCTCAGTTGACAAGACAAAGATAATATTTCTTACAAGGAAAAAAATTGGAGGTGAGGTAAATCTAAAATTATATAATCAAGAACTGGAAAGAGTGAAACATTTTAAGTTTTTAGGGTTTTGCTTTGACAAAAAAATTACAAGAGCGATGCATATCCAGAACATATTGGACAGATGTAAGAAAGTGATAAATACAATGAGGTGTTTAGTAGGAAGTGAATTAGGGGCAGATAGGATGGCATTAAAGGCCATATATAGTGGGCTGATTAGATCTTTATTAGATTATGGTTGTGTGGTGTATGGATCAGCAGCAAATGCGTCTATCACGTCTAGCACTAGGGATCTGTCCAAACAGGTTTAAAGGGTTAGTTCACCCAAAAATGAAAATTCTGTCAGTAATTACTCACCCTCATGTTGTTCCAACCCCGTAAGACTTTCGTTCATCTTCGGAACACAAATTATGATATTTTTGATTAAATCTGAGTGCTGGATCACTCCTCCACAGGCTTCTAAGTAGAGCTGTAGCGGTGCGTTTTTGCGTCGACGCTTCTTTATTTTTTTATTTTTATTTTTTTTGCACCATTCCCGGAGGTACAGCTCGCCACACACACACTAGGCCGTGGGCCGGACCCCGAAATTGTGAATTTCACTGATCCCTGCCAAGGAACTAAGTAATTTGTTTACAGGTGCCATGTAAAAATTCTTATAAGTAGTGTAAGCATTGTTTCCAACTTTGATATGTGCACATTTGATGAAGATATCGATTTAAACTCTTAAATTTTAAACGGGCAAATTTGTAGGACTGCTAAATCGTAGCGTCAGAAAACGTAAACAAATCACCCGTATCCTTGACAACCTGTCACGTCTCCCTGACAACCAGCATAGTTGATACCGTAACGTTGCTCTCTTGATAACGAAATCCTGCTATTAAAATATGCTTTATATATTTTATGTCTACACGAGCTATACTATACATTGTGCACTTACCGTCAGAAGACTATTGATCACCCGTGGGTGCTTTTGTCACCTTATTTATTTTCATAGACCGCATAACAACAGAGCGGGACGCGATTGACAGCCGGTATGCGACAATATGAAGTGCTGTATAACGTTACATGTTTTTTCTAAGGCAAAAAGCCCAATAACCTTATTTTCTCAAACAAGATGGGCATCATTTGTTCAGTGTGTGTGTGTGTGTGTTTCAGAGAGAGGCACGGGCGCGATCGAACAGTGGAAACATAAAACCATACATTGTAATTTTGTTCATACAGGACATCATTAAAACTGCAAAGTGTTTAGCCAACTTATATTTCTGTAAAACAAAACATTGTACTTTTGTCAAACTGCCTCTTGTCAAACTGTAACCTACAACTGTCCCCAACCAAAATCACACACACACACGCTGTTTAAAAGCAAAAATGATCTCATCTTTTCGACATTCATCATATTGCATTGGTTTTCATTTCTTGTCCTCAAACCGAGCACTAATCTGTTTATTTTAAGTTACACATTCTACATTGATTAAATAGAAAATAAAATGTGTTTTTAATGGTAGTATTGTTTTTTACAGAAATAAAAAAAAAATTTTTTTCAGATTAGAATAAAGTTACTGGTAGTTAATTCAAATTTTAAGCAAACAAATATATTGAAATATAGCAAATGAATTTTAAATTAATTCAGGTACAATTACCAAACATATCTCAAGGTCTTTTGAATAAAGGGTGGCAGTCTTTCATTATCAACTGTTGTTGTGGACTATACAGACCCTTTCCAAAAAATTTGAAAATCATAGTAAAGTTCATTTATTTCCATAATTCCATAGATTATAGATTCAGGGCCCACACGATTTCAAGTATTTAGTTGTTTATTTGTACATATTTGGGGTTCCAGCTCATAAAACCCACGAAAACAGGATTTCAAAAAATTAGAATATTACATGAAATCACACAGTAATTACACAGTGATACCATGGTCATTGAACCAGGTTTTGGTTATTTTGGCAGTGTGGGGAGGTGCAAATCCTGCTGGAAAATGAAGGAAGCATGAAGTGCTCTGGAAATGTCCTGGTAGACGGCTGCGTTGATTCTGGATTTAATAAAGCACAGTGGACCAAAGTCCTCTTTTCTGATGAGAGCAAATTTTGCATCTCATTTGGAAACCAAGGTCCCAGAGTCTGGAGGAAGAATGGAGAGGCACACAGTCCAAGATGCTTGAAGTCCAGTGTGAAGTTTCCACAGTCTGTGTTGGTTTGGGGAGCCATGTCATCGGCTGGTGTTGGTCCACTGTGCTGTCCACTCAACGCAGCCGTCTACCAGGACATTTTCAGAGCACTTCATGCTTCCTTCAGCAGACAAGCTTTATGGAGATGCTGACTTCATTCTCCAGCAGGATTTGCACTTGCCCACACTGCCAAAAGAACCAAAACCTGGTTTAATGACCATGGTATCACTGTGTAATTACTGTGTGATTTCATGTTATATTCAAATTTTTTTGAAATCCTGTTTTCGTGGGTTTTATGAGCTGGAAGCCCAAATTATGTACAAATAAACAACTAAATACTTGAAATCGTTTAAGTTGTGGGCCCTGAATCTATAATCTATGGAAGTTTAACGTTTTGAATGGAATTATGGAAATAAATAAACTTTCCATGATATTCTAATTTTTTGGAAAGGGTCTGTATACTGTAGAAGTATAATTTCTCCATTTGAGTGAGATGTTTTTATGTGGCTAATTGAGCAAAGTGCTTCCATATATTTTATTATTATTAGTATTAGTTCAAGAATAAAATAAAAATATCGGATTGATATCGGTATCGGCAAATAGCCAAAGTATCATAAGTGAAAAGGTGGTATCGGGACATCCCTAATCAAATCCATCAATTCTACTAATTCTCTATTAAGATAATTGTGTATTGGTGCATCATGTAGGCTATGTATGTGTGTATTTTAGTTAGTTTAAAAATGTATGTTAAATAAATCTCACAATACCAGTGAATCTTAATTACACAATGTGATTTTAATTAATGTATATTTTTGAACACTTTGTATCTTTGTGTAAGATTACAGTGAATAGTGTAAGGTTGACACTGAATTGAACACAAAAGTCATTGTTTTTTTTGCTTTTTTTTAGGAATGTTTTATTTGAAACAAAGACATTACATGGTTTTCTTCCATATCTAAACAGAGAGATTACTAGATTAAAAGTAACAAACTTTGATAAACACATTATTTGTCCCCCTTTGTTCTGTCCCCTACCTGGTGTGTGTCCCATAACAATGAAGATAAAGCCCAACTGCTGCCAGAGGAAGTCAGTGATGACACTGCATGCGGGTTCGGGTTTTGCGTTCTGCATCAGATGGCCCAAGCCTTCCAAAAAGAGCTCCTCCATCTCCTACCAGTTGGATACCTCATATGCAGAAATAATCAATACATAACTGACACAAAAAGCTGATCCTACCATACTAAGTTACTTCAGATGGTAACGCTAGCCAACTTGTGTACTAACGTTACATTTAAAACGACAAATAGCTTAACATTACCCACGTGTGTAGCATTCGTTTCTTGGCTTACATTAGTTGTACAAATACTGATAGCGGTAGCTATTTTGACGGCGTACATATGCCAAGACCCATACATTCAGACTTTTTACAATGTTTCGGATAATGCTAGAGCCAGTTACCTACCGTGAGCCCGTCATTCTCTGGTCCAACGGAGAATTTGCCACTGAACGGCCGCCGCGTCCGCGACTTCAGTTCACATCCGGGTCTTCGGGCACCGGATCAAATAATGACGTGATTGGCCAACTCAAGTTGACAAGGTAACAACACGAGCTTTGATTGGTTCTTACTCCGGCTAACATTTTGTGGTTAGCTAGCGAGATTATATCTACGTTATATTTTTAATGTGCAACAATTGACGTTGGAAACAAGCAGTAATGTGCTCAACAACAATTTATATAGCTAATTATAAAAAATGAACCAGTTCCCTGGAGGAGATCTATCAAATCGAAAACTAAAGGAGAAAAACAGACTTGGCCCACGGCCTACACCGCCCGCCGTGTTTTTCTGCCATGTTTTCTCCCTTTCTTTCCAAACCGAGACAAACGTCAGTCTCCTTTCTCTGCAGAATGCCATAAATCCGCTCAACCAATCACAGCGCACCATTCCACGCATTGTAAACAGTAACGGTGGCGCTCTGACACCCGGCATCCTAGTTTTCCTTATCTACTTTGCACTTTTTGATCAACAAACAAACAAAAAAAGTAATACATTTGACGGCATTGATGAACCTGTGGTGGATTCTGCCGTAGGGAAGAAACGTAAGCCATCGAAATCTAATCATTTACGTGAGGAGATTAAGAAGATGAGTCACGCAGGAGGAAGAGAAATGCCGACTTTTGCTTGTTCTCACACGACAGCGTCAAACTTCTGTCGAATGCTGACACGTTAACCCCAGGGGATCTTTTAAAAAACTTTCAATTCTTGTACTCAAAGTCAACGAAGCCATTTTACAGCTGATCGCCGTCAAAAAAGAAGGTCGACGTCGTTCAGAAGGTATTTCTTAGCGATGGCTGATTGAATGTAGCCTATGTTTAGTCCAGATTAGACCGAGTTCAGAGGCTGTCATATGTGGATCAACTTACTTTGTTGTGTATTTTCAACAGTTTCAAGGTGAAAAATAACTTTTATATTGATTCAATGGATTAATTGCATTAAAAAAAAGGATTTATCACATTTATACTATATTATTCAGAAGTAAACATTGTAGCTGACAGTGTGTTTATGTCAGAATGTTTATTTTTAAACCACAACCTTCTAAGTGCTTCTTTTACCGATATATTTAACATATCTTTTGCATTTCTCATCCAAACAACATCAAACTTGGCACTGCACTTACTCGTGCCCAGACAGCTGTCGAGTTTGAAATCCATCGGAGTAACGGTTCGACAGAGATATGCGAATAGCAGACAGGATAAATAATTCCAATTAGTCGTTAGATTAGTCGACTAATCGATAAAATAATCGCCCGACTAATCGTTTAATTAATAATCGTTTACCCCAGCCCTACTTCTAAGGCACTATAACTTGCTGGCCCAGAAAATGTATTAAAGACATCGTTAATATAGTCCAAGTGACTACAGTGGCTCAATCTTAAAGGTGAACTAAGTAACTTTTTTTTACCTTAACTGAACTGCTTCGGAGTCATTGGAATGGTTATTTTACTTATTTCGGGTTGAATGGTGGTCGTTTCGCACCCCCCTGGTGCCCGTGAGCAGAAAATACGCACTTGCAACTTTGAGCCGCATCAGGAAGTATCGCGTGATATCAGGTCTCGCGATGTAAACAATTGCTTTACGGCCAAAATAAATCTGCTAAAATGCCGTCATTATTGCGCTCCCTCACGCTGTTCGAACCCGAAAGAAGAAGACGTTTTAAAGAATGTCCCATCTGCTTTGATGTCGTTGATCTACTAGCCTCTGGTGTCTGAGAATCACCAACGAGTTTTTACAACAGTGTTGTCAAATATCTTTTCCGAAGCTGTGGGGGGAGCTCTAGAGAGAAACCTGCGAGCAAAAAGCGAGAATACAGCGAAGAAATCCCGAAGTTACTTAGCCCCGCTTTAAGTTTATAAAGCGACGAGAATACTTTTTGTGCGCAAAAACAAACAAAAATAACGACTTTATTCCACTTTTCATTTCCTTCACTCTGGGCCTTGAGTCTTTTCACGTACTGTTTTAGCGTAGCGTGTCTGTTTTGCATGTCACCACGCATCACACATATGACCAGCATCGCCCAATAGTGAGCCTACGTGGTGACGTAGTTGATGATTTGTATATATTATATATTCTTATATTTTAAATAATTTATAAGTGTATTTAAAAATGCATTAAAGATGGGTTCAATTGTACTAAAATGCTAGAAATGGTATACCTTTAGTTAAGTTATACTTTTAGAGTCTTCGTAGCGCGCTAAGAGACAACGTTATCGGGAAATCCAGCCCAAAAAGTTTATAAAGAGACTGCACTGAATATTTGTTATTTTAAAAATTAATTTATCACATGGTTCATCTAATATGAAGTATGGACATTTGTGATTTAAAGATGGTGGATACACTTTCCCGAATGCAAAAAGTGAGATGTGAAAAGTCAACCGATATTTTCAATATGCAAAAGACATAGACATCAACAAAAGCACATGCCAACAATATCTTCATTCTTCACAATAACACAAAGTTATTTACGAATTCTGGTTTAATGAATATTGCTCTTGTGAATTACTGGCAAGACTTAACAAGCAGAAATTTCCCGGCAGCATTAGCGATAGACAGCTCCAGCATGGTCTGGCAGGCCGAGATGACTGCAGTATGGAAGATAAAGGTTTATTGGTAGACATGAGGTTTCACATGGAATCATTGACAGTTGGAGCTCGGGGCTACAGATCTTCTCTGCCTTGAGCTCCTCACACTCTCATTTATTTATGCATCCATCCATTTTACCCCTGCAGTGATCCAAGAGCCCTGTGTCACCTACAGAGTGCTGAAATAAACAACCTGCTACCGGCATCACAGACAGATACATAAAGACAGCCATAAAAACAGCAGGGTGCGAATAACCAGGCAGGCAGCCGCTGTCTCTCAAATCTCCCAGGATTCAATAGTTATGAAAACTGATAAAACCATCTGTGATTTAAATAGAAGGCAAAACCAAATCTATTTTCTTGCAAATGTGCAAGTAATTATTCAAGATTACCCTTTTTCCTCCTCTCACAACGCTATGGCATCTTTCTTGTAATATGAACACGTCTCCCTTGGGTAGCTACATAATTGGACCTAATGAAACATTCATGTCGCTAACGTCATTTAGCGTTACGAGACAGCGTTGAACAACAACATTTAAGTGCAAAGCTGGTAACATAATTGTCATTCAGTTCAGTAGACAGGAAGTCAAAGTGATTATCATCTGAAAAATCCACATATTTTGCGTTTCAAAATAAGCATTCCTGCAAGGATTGAGCAAATTAAGATGTTAACACTTTTACAGATCCTCAAAGTGCAATGGCAATTCAGCTTTTTGTGAAGAAAAGCTTTGAAGAAAAGAGCAACTCTAATGTGTCAGAGTTTCTGTTATTTAAGCAGGTTTCTCAGATGATGCCGCTGCTGCATCATCACTGTCAGATATCCCAGAATTCCTCATGTTCTACATGATAGAAGAGTGGACAATGAATTCCACATACACTGTAAGCCCGGATTGTGTATCTAATTAAACAATGTAAATACAATATACTTAAAGGGCACCTATTCTGCCCCTTTTCACAAGATGTAAAATAAGTCTCTGATGTCCCCAAATTGTGTATGTTAAAGGGTAACTCTCGCCAAATTGCAACCTTGGATCTTTTTGTTAATCTACCCGAGGCAAACTTTTGTTTAAAGGCATAATTAGAATGGAAACGCCACTTAAGTTTGACCGTATTTTCGTTTTCGGTCAAATTGCCTTTTGAATGGGAGTGCTAGGGGCACGACTATGATAGCATCAAAATCGCTATTTTTAAAACACTAAGAAGGCTTGACACAACATGAAACTTTGCTCGAAGTATCACCAGGGGCTCTACACATGAACGCGAGCATTGAGAACATTGTTTGTGTACACAAAGTTGTCAAAAGTAGTTTATTTTTAGTTAGTTGTTAGTTGTCAAAAGTACCAACTTCAGTGCCAAGTCTGTACTGAAATTTTACAAATATGACGATACCAGCATTTCCCTCGCTTCTATGATTGTCCATTGTGTTCACCTGCTCAACGTATATGTCTCTGATTGGCTAGAATGAAACAATGCTTCAAAAACATGTTTTCTTCACCAAGCACTCCCTGACACAGATACACACGGCCAGGCGTCTATCAGTGGATATATTAGGGATCTGCTGGAATACGCCTGCTTTCAAACACACTCCCGTGTGTATCTGTGTAAGGGAGCAATTGGTGAAGACCTCATGTTTTTGAAGCGTTGATCATTGTAGCCAATCACAGGCATATATGTTGAGCGTGTCAACACAATGGACAACCAGAGAGGTTTAAGAAACTGCTCAACAGCGCTCAAAATGCTAGAGGGAAATGCTGGTATCGTCACATTTTTCAAAAAAAGTCAGTACTTTTGACAGCACTAGTTTGATTACATTACTTATAAAATATAAGTAGATTCTACTAATTTGTAGACCTATTTGAATGTGTAAATTTAAGTTGAATAAACTCAAATTAGAAAGTTTTTCTCCTGACCGCTCCTTCAAAAAAAAAAAAAAAAAAAGAGAATTTAATCTGTAATTTCAATGATTTTGAAACATATTTGACATAATATAGACAATATATCATGGTATCAAGTCCTTTTAAGCCCTATTCGGACGGGACTAGTTTAACATGGAGAGGTGGGGTAAAGTAATAATAATTAAGTAATAAATAAAAAATAAGAAATGTTATTCCCGTCCGAATGTGCCATAATCCTTACGGACAATGTCCGTGCGAATAGACCCGCTGTAAATATATAAGTAAATATTTTGTCATTTCCTATTTAAAAGTAGTTTTCTGCAGTTTTCAAGTATGGAGACGTTTGAAAATGCATTCAGCTGCTTTCTAGACACTCGGACGAGTCTGTGGCAAAACTCAAGTGTTTTACACACACCATTCAGATCAGAAAGAAGATCAAAAACACGTTAGAGGCACAATGCGCAAATCGAGTTACCCCTCCCACTTCTGATAGTTTTACTGAGATATCTTATGTGAATGAGATATCTTATCTTATGAGATATCCCGTGTGAATTGGCCATTAATATTACAGACGTCCTGTGGTAAAATTGCATTACTCCATCAACCCTTGTTGAGTTTATTGCAGCACTGGATTCAGATGTCTCTCAACTGAAATATTACAAATATTACTCCCCTCTAGTATTTATATTACTTCTGAGCTGAGATATTGTTTACCTTTGTTTTAGAGGTAAAAGAACAGGTGAACTTTGTCTTTGAATCTACTCAGGGAATCGCATAGCTCAAGGTAAGTATAGGCAAGTACCCTGTCTGTTAGTTGTCTATAATAGGGGTCTTGCAGTCTTTACTAATGAGCTGATGAGTTGAATCAGGAGTGTTATATGAAGGAGAGATACAAATGTAATAAGCTTATTTTGTCTTTTTTTTTTATGTGTGTTGGGCTTTCAGAGCCACCATTGATAAGACTTGTTTCTGAAAATAAAATAGTGAAAAAAGTAAAACAAAAAGATACCTCATTTACAGTGTTCAGGAGAGGATGCATCCTGGTACCAAAAGCTCCCCCTTTGGCATGCATCAGCTGCAGAAGACGTGGTGTGTACCCATCAAGATTCAGCATAAATGTATCTTCTTATACTAATATATATGATCTATTAAAGAAGTAAAGGGTACATAAAAATACAACCATTTCATCAGTTATAGTCACTAATTCTAAAGGTCTGCGGTTTAATTAGACAAATGAGATTAATAACATTTCTTGGTAGAAAACTATTATTTGAGCCTTTCTGAATAATAAATCGAGTTACCCCTCCTCCTTGTGGCGTCCTCTCTCTGAAGACACTTGCTATGTTTCCATCCACCTATTTTTATACACATTTTGGAATATAAAATATAAATTCCTCGATGCGCATCAAAAAAGACTTGTGACTTTGTGATGGGATGGCATAACTGGAACAACCAGCAGACTGATCTCATTGCACAGCATCTGAAATGCTGTTTTGGTCATTCTGAAATGCCCGGGTCAAAGTGGTTCAGCATAATTACCTTCCAGAAGTGTCTTACACAACTGCATTCCCAAACAGCAGACATCAGCCTCTGAAAGCAAGATAACTTTATTGTGCTATACAGTGGCTGCTCCTACTGCAGCATCTTCCATTTGTGTTACTGATATTTAGCGTCAGTTTATCAGGAAGTGACGATAATGTTCTCTTCGGCCCTCTTCTGGAAACGAAGCTTTATTCACAATGTTTTTATGCGATATTCCAGTTTTGCGCATTAGTTAAATTTGCAACTTTGGATGTAAACCTAGATACTGACTGCTGGGCTGATGGTCACAACCGCCGGTCTTCAAATTTAAAAGTTTTTTTTTTTAAATGTCTTCAATTACATTTAATTGACTAACTCAAGCCTCTCCTTTTCCAACGTGTCCTGGTTTTCTCCGACATGATGTGGAGGGAGTTAAATTACCTTTTTGGCTGATGCTGCATTGGTCGGTAGTAGGGATGCACCTATCCGATACTCAGTATCGGCTCGATACTGCCATTTTTGCCGGATCGGGTATTGGTCAGATGAGGCCGATCCAAATCCGATATTGTGCGTATACTATTCTGTGTTATTGTTAAGCCCCACAAAAGGCACACAAACATTATAAAGCACCATGAAGTTTTCGTGCACAATATTATAAGCGTTCTGAAGCCATTATATAGTATAATGTGAGATAGAAATGAATATTTAAGTCGTTAAATTCAAGATCACGTAAACGTTTCCCTCAGCTGCGGCTGTCAGTCATTCTTCATTCAGCATTCAAACAGCACGTCGCGTTCGGTCACGTCAGTTAACACGATGAAACTCTCTCCAAGATGATTCAATGTTACTATTATTATACTTGATCTGTAGATAAAGGTCTATGGTTTCGCATAAAACAACTTTATCTTGCTGGACTTTATTGCTGTAACTTAATCATGTTACTTTCTACCGGGTGTTTGTTAGATCACAACACTGGAGCACTTTCTTTTGCCAGTATGTGTTCAGCTGTAGGAAGAAAGAAAAAGAAGACATGGCAGTTTGTTAAAATTGTACAAGTTTACTTGGCACACCCACACGATTGATAAGGCATGAATAATTCAACTGAAGCGTAAAACCTACTCCCATATGCAAATGAAATGTTTCAGGGACACCATTCAACCATCTAGTGTATTATATGCAGCCAAGGAGTATGCATCTTTCAATTCCGAATACTGAAGGAATTCAGTATTTCCTGTGGACTTTTAAAGTTCCTCAGGTGCTCATTGTACCACCCACTTAGCAACTTCAAAACAAATACAGGATTTTCATGTACAACAATTATTTGGAGTATTTCTCCAAAGTCAGGCAACCCTCCTGTTGATCCAAAAGGCAACAACATTCCAACACAATACTACTTAGTGCCTAAAATGGTGACTTTGTTTGTCATGTCAACAACTGCTGCCCTGGGAAACTTCCACTGCCTCCACTGTCACTTGAGGCATTCTGGACACAGAGAGTTTTGGCCTTAGAATATTAGCATCATGGATTTGATATGCAGTCATTGATTGGTGTTTTCTTGCCATTGTTTTGATAATGTTTCTGAATGACCCAGTCTGCCTCAGATTCCTTTTAAAGAATCGATGTTTGGCTTCAAACCGCATAGTCCAGAGAAACACAAGTGGACCAAAAGCAGTTGTTAGCCATGGATAATGTTCATGGAAGTGATGTTTCAGTTTCAATTTCTCTACTGGGAAGTGAACACATCAAAGGACCTAAAGGTGTTCACTGAACTTGCTTTCCATGTATTCTCTAGTGTATCATCGTTGTGGCCAGGAGCCATGACAAACTCAACAACATCTTTCAAGGTCATCAAAACCTGCCACGCTGTGTCATCTTCTGGTATTTTGTCCCCTATTATAAAAGGTAGCATCTGTAACAAGCACCAGTTTCCCTGCGCATTGCCTCCTATACTCTTACGTGATGCAAAATTCACGGGATAGCTTGTGGACAGTTGGCTCTGTTATTTCATATGTAAGGAAATCAATTAATTGAAGAGTTAAGCTCTTGAAGAGAAAAGCATTTTTTTTTTCTTTAGAAACACATCAAGGCACATTACCAGTTCCAAAGGTACAACCCCTTCAAGCAAATCATGCAAAGGGTCAGGTGGATAACCTGATGTGGCATGAAAGTAACTCAATCTGTCAGAGATGGGACACTATCTTTTTACTCCACAATGATGAGCTTCAACAGTGTCACACAATGCTGCTTCAACATGCAATGTATGGACGGACTTAGTCCGTAGAGGAAACATTCATGCACTTACTTCATGTTCATGGATCTGTGAACTCTCCAAGGAAGGAAAGCTTTCAACAAACCCACCTATGAATGAGCTGCAAGAATGTCTGCTACTACAGCAAATACAGTCCCCTACACAAAAATACCATTATCTACAAAGCATTTCAAATCTTGTGGCCCCAACACTTCTGGGTACCCATATTGGGTGACATCATCTGCCTTACAAGGAATGTCTAGATAAATGGAACTTAGATTAGATTGCAAGGTATCAGGGATGTCACCCAGTACATACTTGTGTTTTCTCTGTGGAAAGATCGATCATGCAGTGATCTGCATTCAGAAGAAACATTACATGGCCTTCTTTTCTGTTATATTTTGTGTCCTGAAGGTGTCCATTGCTTACAAGTTGAGACAATAATGGGAGAATTGAAACATACTGGAAGGTTATTTTCTTGCTACCATCAAGTATGTATTCAACTGGCTTAGTCAGTGAGAGATGCTCCTTTATAAAGGGTTCTCTCCTATATTGTGCTTAAAGGCCCATTCACCCCTAAAGCTGCACAGAATGGGTTTCGGCAAATATCTTCCACCAGTTCTGAAATCACATAATCTTTAATAGTACAGCCATGCTTAGTGCAATGTTTTTAATAACTGGGTCAGATGCAGATGATGTAAGGAAATTAAGTTATTGACTTGAACTTGGCTTTGGTATTCTTCAAAAACAAAAGTCTTAAAATATTCCACTGAATGGGTATTATGTGTCCTGTTCTTGTGACTGTGGAATGTTGTGTATACATTTGACTTGAAATCACAGTCTTTGAAAACACACGGCAGAGTTTCATGCTTGGCCTGGCTTAGTTGTCCGTAGGTGAAACCTGGACAAATGTGTCCATAATGCACCCCATGTCCTACAGGTGCAAGGACAATCAGAATGGAGACAGGGTATGGACTGATTCAAACTGAAATGCCCATGTTGAAGTCTATGGTGTTTTAAAAGTTATAATCTTTTTGACGTTTTGAAGTGACATATTTTGCACAGACAATTAATTTCCAATATGGTAAACATCCACAAGATTTCTATGTTTAAGGGTTTACAGTTAATTAGGCGAAAACTGCTACAATTCTTATTTGATGGTCTTCAAATGTTTTCATATAGATCTTTCTGTGGAAGAAAAAAAATAAATGTTTACATTACATTTATTTTTTATTATATAAGAGTATTATTTAAAAAATGCCACCACAACAAGGTTTAGTCAGGACTAGTGATGGGAAGTCTGGTTCTTTTCCGCGAACCGGTTCTTTCGGACAGTTTGTTTCAATGAACCAGTTCAAAAAAACGTTTTGCAAATGAACCCTGTAGAGGCGATGTGCAAACGCAAATGTTTTACATGTCTTAAAGATATTTAGCGAATAAACTGGTCTCCATCAACTTGATTTTATTTGTTAAATAAACGTACATTTCGCCATCAGTTCACCCGTGCTCATGTATCAGCACAGCATCAGTTGGCCGAAAGAAAATTCGGTTCGGAGACGGTGCTATCCCGCATGCTCAGTCTCTTCAGCTCATCGGTTCTCAGTATATCGAACGTGTCCGAAAGAAACAGTTCTCGGTTCTGTGCTGGTGATCTAATATATCCTGATTTGAATTTTGTTCATAATTTATATTAATATATGTTGCATATTTACATGATTGCAAATTATAGAAGTTTGGAATTTCCTTAAAGTTTAACACACATATTTTGGAAAATAATGACATTAACTACACATCTGCAATCCCAAGTTCACTAAAATGCATAACTGATGTAATTATAATCAGTTAATTGATGAATTGATGAATAATAACATATAATTGATATGTTAATGATCACACAAGAAACATAAAAAGGATTACATATGTTCAATCTTTTGCTTTTTGTCTTTGTCACCACAACACACGCTAATTTCTGTACATTCATGCTTACCATGTGCTTTGGGGCTGATACTTGGGTATAATACCGAGTTTGTAAACATACTTACATATGCACTGAGAAACACTATATAGCGAACATTCTTGTTTTGAGCTAGTTGAGAACAACTTTTTTGTGTACTATATACAGTATATATACTGTATATATATATATATACTTTTTTTTTTTTTTTTTACAATTTAAATAGTTGTAAAGGAGGATATTTATAACAAATGACGCACATCGTGTCAACCCAGGCATATGAAAACGTGCACAAACCCGCCCAATTTAAAATAGTAACACTTTATTTTGATGGTCCCTTTTGATCATTCTACTAACTATAATTAGGGCCCAAGCCCTGAAAGGGCGAAGGCCCTATTGTTTTCGGTAGGATTATTAGGGCCCAAGCCCTGAAGGGGCGAAGGCCCTATTGTTTTCGTTAGGATTATTATTATTAGGGCCCAAGCCCTGAAAGGGCGAAGGCCCTATTGTTTTCGGTAGGATTATTAGGGCCCAAGCCCTGAAAGGGCGAAGAGCCCTATTGTTTTCGGTAGGATTATTTATTATTAGGGCCCAAGCCCTGAAAGGGCGAAGGCCCTATTGTTTTCGTTAGGATTATTATTAGGGCCCAAGCCCAAAGGGCGAAGGCCCTATTGTTTTCGTTAGGATTATTATTATTAGGGCCCAAGCCCTGAAGGGGCGAAGGCCCTATTGTTTTCGTTAGGATTATTATTATTATTATTATTGTTCTTCAAGGGTTCGGGGGCTTTTGGGGCCTTTAACGTGCTCAAAAACTCATGAAACTTTGCACGCAGGTCAGAACCCGCGGCCATTAGGGCCGGGCTGAAGCTGGTACCCGGGCGTGGCAGGGGGGCTCAACAGCGCCCCCTAGAACACAATCTTAAATCTTGGACACATACAAGAACGTATTAGTATGAAACTCGGTACACATATAGATCTCATCGGGCCGAACAACTTTCGCACTCTAAGTTATTAGCTCTGCCCAACAGGAAGTCAGCTATTATGGGTTGTTTGAAAAACGCATGCTGTGGAATTTAATGTACTCCTCCGAGGGAATTGATCCGATCCACACCAAACTCGGTCAGCATGAAGTCAAGCCATTGAGGATGCTAAATTGCGGACGGATTTTTGATATCTCGAACGGTTTGGCCGTGGCGATGAAACGAATTTATAGCGAGAAAAGATAAACAGGAAGTGTGTTATAACTTCTGCATACATTAACTGATCTTGATGAAACTTCCGCAGTGTGTTCGTTGTAAGAGGCCGATCACATGGATGTGACTATTGTGAGTCAAAGTTATAGCGCCACCAACTGGCAGCAGGAAGTGTGTCACTTTCAAAATGCTTTGAAATCACCCTCTTATTTTTACCCGATTTGCTTCAAACTTTATGTGTATAATGTAAACACACGGCAGATGTAGACTTGTGAAAGGATTTTTGATATCTTTAATACTGTTGCCGTGGCAACGCTTCAAACTTTAATATTCTTTTTTGATGCTTTTGAGACTCTTAACATACTTGAAATTGGATGAAACTCGACAGACACATCACATTTATTAGCCAGTAGACATGTGCAAAGTTTCAGAAACGGGCGTGGTGAGGGGCTCAGTAGCGCCACCTTTAGTCAAAAATGGGGGCTTAGTTTTAAGTAGAGTCACAAAAATCGTTATGTATATTGTTCTCATCAAGCCGGACAACTTTCTAATTTATAGTCATAAGCTGTGACCAACAGGAAGTGAGATATTTTGGTTTGAATGTGATTTTTTGTAGAATTCTCTCCCTCTCTCTCTCTGTCTCTGCGTCTCTGTGTGTGTGAGGGGTGGGGGGATTTGTCTTTTGAGTGAGATTTGTTTAAAATTCCTGTTTTTCAAGGTTTCAGGGGCTTTTGGGGCCTTTAACGTGCTCGAAAACTCTTGAAACTTTGCACACAGGTCAGACCCCGCGGCCATCAGGGCCGGGCTGAAGCTGGTACCCGGGCGTGGCAGGGGGGCTCAACAGCGCCCCCTGGAATGGGATCCGAACACTTGTCCATAAATCTAACACACTTGCATGTAATGATATGAAACTCGGTACACATATAGATCACATCGGGCTGAACAACTTTCGTGCTCTAAGTTTTACGCCAGCCCAACAGGAAGTCGGCAATTATGGGTTGTTTGGACAACGCTTGCTGTGGAATGCGAAGTACTCCTCCTAGAGAATTCATCCAATCCCCACCAAACTCGGTGTGC
This sequence comes from Rutilus rutilus, assembly GCA_021464565.1. Lineage (NCBI taxonomy): Eukaryota > Metazoa > Chordata > Actinopteri > Cypriniformes > Leuciscidae > Rutilus > Rutilus rutilus. Next base: position 60,760,058 of record JAJAQA010000001.1, read on the forward strand.
ATGAAGTCAAGACATTGAGGATTCTAAATTGCGGACGGATTTTTGATATCTCGAACGGTTTGGCCGTGGCGAGGAAACGAATTTATGGCGAGAAAAGAGAAACACGAAGTGGTATAACTTCTGCATACATTAACGGATCTTGATGAAACTTCACCAGTGTGTTCGTGGTAAGAGGCCGATCAGATGGATGTAACTATTGTGAGTCAAAGTTATAGCGCCACCAACTGGCAGCAGGAAGTGTGTCACTTTCAAAATGTTTTTGACAAAAGTGGGGGGGTTAGGTTTACCCACAATTACAAAAATCAGTAAGTATATTGGTCTCATCGAGCTGGACAACTTTCTAATTTGAGGTCATTAGCTTGGACCAACAGGAAGTCAGATATTTTGGTTTGAATGTGGATTTATTTGCAAATTCAGCCTCTGCTTTTTACCCACTCCTGCTAAGTGTTTTTTTTTTTTATTCACACCAAACTTTTTCAACATGATGAAAATACATTAAAGATGCTAAATTGAGAACGGATATTGAATATCTCAAACGGTTTTGACATGGCGAGGGATTAAAATAATGTCAAAAAAGGAATCAGAAAACATCTCATATATTCTTAAAATTTAATTATACACCATTTATTTTTATATAAAATAATACAAATATTAGAACTAAACCTATTTTATTCTGTTTTTGCAATTCAAGAAGTATGAAAAAGTTAAAAACAGGCTATTTAGTGCTATTTGTTTCAACAAAAAAGCAAACATAGGGCTATACTGCCCTCTTGTGTCCAAAAGGATATCAAAATAGTATATAAAACGTTTTACTAGGTAGGCCTATTGTATTTAAATATAAATTTATTAGGTATATGACTGTGAGGATATTTTCCCATCGGTTAAGCGACGTGTGACACGAGCGGGTGCTTTTAAATTGCTAATATAAAAGTGAAAGTAAAAAAACGGACGTCCGCACGGACATTGATAATGGTGCACGTTGGAAAGAATGATACTTTTAAACATAACACTAAACCGCCATTAGGTGTCGCCAGGCGACCATCTTAATGAGCGAGTCATTGATTCATTCGTTCAAACGATTCATTCCAATGACTGAGTCATTCATGATTGAGACAGATGTTTATGGATTGACCATTGAATCTTTGAGTCAAGCGATTCGTTTCAAAATGCTGAATCATTCAGTAATGAGAAAACAAGTTGCTGTGATCTTTGTTTAACTATTTTTGCTGCTGAAACAGAACAAAAACAGTCAATATTGCATCTAAAATGTAAGTGACTTAATTGTAACTGTTTATTAACCTGTTGTATGAAATCAATGTCACAGTTTCAATTGTGATTGTATTCAGGAAATAGTTGCCTACTCGTCAAGTGAGGTTGCTTAACTCTATCATATGTTATAAAATATATAAAAACTCCATATTTGTAATTTTTATAGTCAGTATGTTGTTAACTGGGTTACTTTTTTGTGTGCTGCGCTCATTTGTTTACAATTCTCCTGGAGAAGCAGCATGAGCCTCAGCAGTGCAACCTTGTTACCATTGATCAGTAATACATTTATTATTAACTGCTGATTGCAACTTAAAATGAATGTAATGAAATTAGAATAATCTCTCGTTTTAGTGATTCCCAAGTTATTTTTTTGTTATTGACGTTCTAATCAGGCTATACTTTGGTCGCGCAAGTAAAATTCTCTTTCAGGTAGGCCTATTGTATTTATATATAAATATATTAGGGATGTGACTGTGATAACATTTTCCCACCGGTTAATCGACATGTGACACCGCTGAGGGCTTTTAAATCGCTAACTATAGTATACTATATACTAGTAAAATACAGACGTCCGCACAGACATTGATAATGGTGCGGAGTAGAGCGAGCATTTTCAATGTATTCCTATGGATGTAGGAATTAACTAAAACATTTTATTTATGTTTTTGTGTCCACTGTTCAACCGCAACCGCGTCACACACACATTCCAGAATTGCAATCTTGACATTCATTATAGCCCTAATACAATATAATAATAAAAATAGTCAACCTAACATAAACGAATTACACTGCTCTGTTTAAATAGTCAGTAGTACAATCTGTACCATTCACAGTAAGCAGAGCTCCACTGTGATGTTTCCAAGAACATTTTTGCGCGCGTGAAGAGGATGATTTTTTCCATCGATATTGGAACACGAGTGAAGTACAAAGCCTATAATAAAGAATAGTTTAGCATCCAAATACATCGCAAAAATTGAAACATTTTGATTCTAATGAGAGGGTTACGTGAGACCAACACTGCTTACTTTCGTTTTTATTTTTACATTAAATTTAAAGGATTTGTTGTGGAATATTTTGAGTGTATCATAAAATCAGAATAAGGTAATACAAGTAATATTTTCTGTCTTATAAATATATATATATATATATATGTGTGTGTGTGTGTGTGTGTGTGTATATATGTGTATATATATATATATATATATATATATATATATATATATATATATATATAAATATAGCTGCGAGCAGCGATGGAGGGCCAAAGCCGGTGGCACCGCCATCCTGGTGCCTTTAGGTAACTAAAGGCACCGGGGTGGCGGTGCCACCGGCTTGGGCCCGCAATCGCTGCTCGCAGCTATATTTATTATTATTATTATTGTTCTTCAAGGGTTCGGGGGCTTTTGGGGCCTTTAACGTGCTCAAAAACTCATGAAACTTTGCACGCAGGTCAGAACCCCCGGCCATTAGGGCCGGGCTGAAGCTGGTACCCGGGCGTGGCAGGGGGGCTCAACAGCGCCCCCTGGTACGGAATCCGAACACTTGTCCATAAATCAAACACACTTGCATGTAATAATATGAAACTCGGAACACATATAGATCTCATCGGGCCGAACAACTTTCGTGCTCTAAGTTTTACGCCAGCCCAACAGGAAGTCGGCTATTATGGGTTGTTTGGAAATGCATGCTGTGGAATTTAATGTACTCCTCCTAGGGAATTCATCCAATCGCCTCCAAACTCGGTCAGCATGAAGTCAAGACATTGAGGATGCTAAATTGCGGACGGATTTTTGATATCTCGAACGGTTTGGCCGTGGCGAGGACACGAATTTATGGCGAATAATGGAAACAGGAAGTGTGTTATAACTTCTACATACATTAACTGATCTTGATTAAACTTCAGCAGTGTGTTCGTTGTAAGAGGCCGATCACATGGATGTGACTACTGTGAGTCAAAGTTATAGCGCCACCAACTGGCAGCAGGAAGTGTGTCCCTTTCAAAATGCTTTAAAATCACCCTCTTATTTTTACCCAATTTGCTTCAAACTTTATGTGTATAATGTAAACACACGGCAGATGTAGACCTGTGAAAGGATTTTTGATATCTTTAATAATGTTGCCATGGCAACGCTTCAAACTTTAATATTCTTTTTTGATGCTTTTGAGACTCTTAACATACTTGAAATTGCATGAAACTCGACAGACACATCACATTTATTAGCCCGTAGACATGTGCAAAGTTTCAGAAACGGGCGTGGTGAGGGGCTCAGTAGCGCCACCTTTAGTCATAAGTGGGGGGGTTAGTTTTATCAACAGCAACAAAACTTGGTATGTGTATTGTTCTCATCAAGACGGACAACTTTCTAATTTACATGAACCATCTCCGACCAACAGGAAGAGAGATATTTTGGTTTGAATGTGGATTTTCTGAAGAATTTTCTCTCCCTCTCTCTGTGTCTGTGTGTGTGTGAGGGGAGGGGGGGATTTGACTATTGCTTTTATATTGTTAATCAAGGTTTCAGGGGCTTTTGGGGTCCTTAACGTGCTCAAAAACTCTTGAAACTTTGCACACAGGTCAGAACCCACGGCCATCAGGGCCGGGCTGAAGCTGGTACCCGGGCGTGGCTGGGGGGCTCAACAGCGCCCCCTTGAACGGGGTTCTAAAACTTGATCCATATATCAAACACGCTCGCATGAATTAATATGAAACTCGGTACACATATAGATCTCATCGGGCCGAACAACTTTACCCCGGTCAAGTTTTACGCCAGCCCAACAGGAAGTCGGCTATTATGGGTTGTTTGGAAAACGCTTGCTGTGGAATGTGAAATACTCCTCCTAGAAAATTCACCGTGTCCCCTTCAAACTCGGTGTGCATGTAGTCAAGACTTTGAGGATGCTAAATTGCGGACGGATTTTTGATATCTCGAACGGTTTGGCTGTGGCGAGGAATCGAATTTATGGCGAGAAAAGAGAAACACGGAAGTGGAATAACTTCTGCATACATTAACTGATCTTGATGAAACTTCAGCAGTGTGTTCGTGGTAAGAGGCCGATCAGATGGATGTAGCTATTGTGAGTCAAAGTTATAGCGCCACCAACTGGCAGCAGGAAGTGTGTCACTTTCAACATGCTTTTGACAAAAGTGGGGGGGTTACTTTTAACTACAGTAAAGAAAAAATAGTTTCTATATTGTACTCATCAAGCCGGACAACTTTCTAATTTACATTCAATAGCTCTGGCCATCAGGAAGTCAGATATTTTGGTCTGAATGTGAATTTTTTTGCAAAATCAGCCTCTGAATTTTTAGCCACTCCTCTTAAACTATTTATTTTATTCGTACCAAACTTTTTCAACATGATGAAACTACATTATATATGCTAAGTTGTGAATGGATAATAAATATCTCAAACGGTTTTGCTATGGCGAGGGATTAATGTCCAAAAAGGAAACACTAAAAATCTTCTAAAAATGTAATTATATACCATTTATTTCTATATAAAAGTATACAAATATCACAACTAAACCCATTTTATTCTGTTTTTGCAATTCAAGAAGAATGAAAAAGTTAAAAACAGGCTATTTAGTGCTATTTGGTTCAACAAAAAAGCAAACATAGGGCTATACTGCCCTCTTGTGTCCAAAAGGACATCAAAATAGTATATAAAACTTTTTACCAGGTAGGCCAATATTGTATTTAAATATACATTTATTAGGTATGTGTCTGAGGATATTTTCCCACCGGTTAATCGACGTGTGACACGAGTGGGTGCTTTTAAATCGCTAATATAAAAGTGAAAGTAAAAAAACGGACGTCCGCACGGACATTGATAATGGTGCACGTTGGAAAGAATGATACTTTTAAACATAACACTAAACCGCCATTAGGTGTCGCCAGGCGACCATCTTAATGAGCGAGTCATTGATTCATTCGTTCAAATGATTCGTTCCAATGACTGAGTCATTCATGATTGAGACAGATGTTTATGGATTGACCATTGAATCTTTGAGTCAAGCGATTCGTTTCAAAATGCTGAATCATTCAGTAATGAGAAAACAAGTTGCTGTGATCTTTGTTTAACTATTTTTGCTGCTGAAACAGAACAAAAACAGTCAATATTGCATCTAAAATGTAAGTGACTTAATTGTAACTGTTTATTAACCTGTTGTATGAAATCAATGTCACAGTTTCAATCGTGATTGTATTCAGGAAATAGTTGCCTACTTGTCAAGTGAGGTTGCTTAACTCTATCATATGTTATAAAATATATAAAAACTCCATATTTGTAATTTTTATAGTCAGTATGTTGTTAACTGGGTTGCTTTTTTGTGTGCTGCGCTCATTTGTTTACAATTCTCCTGGAGAAGCAGCATGAGCCTCAGCAGTGCAACCTTGTTACCATTGATCAGTAATACATTTATTATTAACTGCTGATTGCAACTTAAAATTTTTGTTATTTGCAATACTATAATGTTCATTTGCACTGCTGACTGTTATTACAGTAACAACTGTTTACATATGCATCTTGCACTACTACCTTGACTGGAATATGCTCAATTTGCACTGCCGACTGTTTATTTACAGTACCGACTGTTTATATATACATTGCAATATCGTACCTTAACTGTAATATGCAATTACTTTCCACTGCACTTTCACTCGGATAGCTTCTGTCCAAACTTTATTTGCACTACTTTAAATCCATTGTTATACTGCTCATTAGCCTAACTTATACATATATCTATTTGTTAAATTCTGTTTATAGTAATAGCCATCTGTATATTATGCTCACATTCTGTTTATAGTAACAGCCATCTGTATATATATTCATAGTACATATCTATCTGTAAAATTCTGTTTATAGTAACAGCCATCTGTATATTATATTCAGTACATATCTATCTGTAAACATTCTGTTTATAGTAATAGCCATCTGTATATTATTATATTCAGTACATATCTAGCTGTAAACTCTGTTCACAGTAATAGTTATCTGTATATTATATTCATAGGACAATCTATCTGTAAATTTTTGTTTATAATAGTATTCAACTCTATATTTATTCAGTACATATCCATGTTCTGCACTTATGGAACCACTGTATATCCTGCACTTGCTGCTATTGCACTTCTGGTTAGACCTAAACTGCATTCCGTTGCCTTGTACCTGTACTTGTGTAATGACAATAAAGTTGAATCTAATCTAATCTAATCTAAAATGAATGTAATGAAATTAGAATAATCTCTTGTTTTAGTGATTCCCAAGTTATTTTTTTGTTATTGACGTTCTAATCAGGCTATACTCTGGTCGGGCAAGTAAAATTCTCTTTCAGGTAGGCCTATTGTATTTATATATAAATATATTAGGGATGTGACTGTGATAACATTTTCCCACCGGTTAATCGACGTGTGACACCACTGAGCGCTTTTAAATCGCTAACTATAGTATACTATATACTAGTAAAATACAGACGTCCGCACAGACATTGATAATGGTGCGGAGTAGAGCGAGCATTTTCAATTTATTCCTATGGATGTAGGAATTAACTAAAACATTTTATTTATGTTTTTGTGTCCACTGTTCAACCGCAACCGCGTCACACACACACACACATTCCAGAATTGCAATCTTGACATCGCAGCCTGTTCATTATAGCCCTAATACAATATAATAATAAAAATAGTCAACCTAACATAAACGAATTACACTGCTCTGTTTAAATAGTCAGTAGTACAATCTGTACCATTCACAGTAAGCAGAGCTCCACTGTGATGTTTCCAAGAACATTTTTGCGCGTGTGAAGAGGATGATTTTTTCCATCGATATTGGAACACGAGTGAAGTACAAAGCCTATAATAAAGAATAGTTTAGCATCCAAATACATCGCAAATATTGAAACATTTTGATTCTAATGAGAGGGTTACGTGAGACCAACACTGCTTACTTTCGTTTTTATTTTTACATTAAATTTAAAGGATTTGTTGTGGAATATTTTGGGTGTATCATAAAATCAGAATAAGGTAAGACAAGTAAAATTTTCTGTCTTATATTTTTATATATATATATATACGTATATATATAAGTATATATATATATATATATATATATATATATATACGTATATATATAAGTATATATATATATATATATATATATATTTATATACATATATATATATGTATATATATAGATATTTATATACATATATATATATATATATATATATATATATATATATATATATGTGTGTGTGTGTGTGTGTGTATATATATATATATATAAATATAGCTGCGAGCAGCGATGGAGGGCCAAAGCCGGTGGCACCGCCATCCCCGGTGCCTTTAGGTAACTAAAGGCACCGGGGTGGCGGTGCCACCGGCTTGGGCCCGCAATCGCTGCTCGCAGCTATATTTATTATTATTATTATTATTTTGTCAACCTTTCGGGCACTTTTGGGGCCCTTAACATGCTCGAAAACTCTTGAAACTTTGCACACAGGTCAGAACCCACGGCCATCAGGGCCGGGCTGAAGCTGGTACCCGGGCGTGGCAGGGGGGCTCGACAGCGCCCCCTGGAACGGGATCCGAACACGTGTCCATAAATCAAACACGCTTGCATGTAATAATATGAAACTCAGTACACATATAGATCTCATCCGGCCGAACAACTTTCGTGCTCTAAGTTTTACGCCAGCCAAACAGGAAGTTGGCTATTTAGCGTTGTTTGGAAATGCATGCTGTGGAATTTAATGTACTCCTCCTAGGGAATTCATCGATTCGCCTCCAAACTCGGTGTGCATGAAGTCAAGACATTGAGGATGCTAAATTGCGGACGGATTTTTGATATCTCGAACGGTTTGGCCGTGGCGAAGAAACAAATTTATGGCGAAAAAATGAAACAGGAAGTGTGTTATAACTTCTGCATACATTAACTGATCTTGATGAAACTTCAGCAGTGTGTTCGTTGTAAGAGGCCGATCGCACAGATGTGACTATTGTGAGTCAAAGTTATAGCGCCACCAACAGGCAGCAGGAAGTACATCACTTTCAAAATGCTTTGAAATCAGTGTCTTATTTTTACCCGATTTGCTTCAAACTTTATGTGTACAATGTAGACACACGGCAGATGTAAACCTGTGAAAGGATTATTGATATCTTAGATACTGTTGCCGTGGCAACGCATCAAACTTTAATATTCTTTTTTGATGCTTTTGAGACTCTTAACATACTTGAAATTGCATGAAACTCAACAGACACATCACATTTATTAGCCAGTAGACATGTGCAAAGTTTCAGAAACGGGGGTGGTGGAATGGCTCAGTAGCGCCACCTTTAGTCAAAAATGGGGGTTTAGTTTTTCCTAGAATCACAAAACTTGGTATGTGTATTGTTCTCATCAAGACGGACATCTTTCTAATTTACATGAACCATCTCCGACCAACAGGAAGAGAGATATTTTGGTTTGAATGTGGATTTTCTGAAGAATTTTCTCTCCCTCTCTCTGTGTCTGTGTGTGTGTGAGGGGAGGGGGGGATTTGACTATTGCTTTTATATTGTTAATCAAGGTTTCAGGGGCTTTTGGGGTCCTTAACGTGCTCAAAAACTCTTGAAACTTTGCACACAGGTCAGAACCCACGGCCATCAGGGCCGGGCTGAAGCTGGTACCCGGGCGTGGCTGGGGGGCTCAACAGCGCCCCCTTGAACGGGGTTCTAAAACTTGATCCATATATCAAACACGCTCGCATGAATTAATATGAAACTCGGTACACATATAGATCTCATCGCGCCGAACAACTTTACCCCGGTCAAGTTTTACGCCAGCCCAACAGGAAGTCGGCTATTATGGGTTGTTTGGAAAACGCTTGCTGTGGAATGTGAAATACTCCTCCTAGAAAATTCACCGTGTCCCCTTCAAACTCGGTGTGCATGTAGTCAAGACTTTGAGGATGCTAAATTGCGGACGGATTTTTGATATCTCGAACGGTTTGGCTGTGGCGAGGAATCGAATTTATGGCGAGAAAAGAGAAACACGGAAGTGGAATAACTTCTGCATACATTAACTGATCTTGATGAAACTTCAGCAGTGTGTTTGTGGTCAGAGGCCGATCAGATGGATGTAGCTATTGTGAGTCAAAGTTATAGCGCCACCAACTGGCAGCAGGAAGTGTGTCACTTTCAACATGCTTTTGACAAAAGTGGGGGGGTTACTTTTAACTACAGTAAAGAAAAAATAGTTTCTATATTGTTCTCATCAAGCCGGACAACTTTCTAATTTACATTCAATAGCTCTGGCCATCAGGAAGTCAGATATTTTGGTCTGAATGTGAATTTTTTTGCAAAATCAGCCTCTGAATTTTTAGCCACTCCTCTTAAACTATTTATTTTATTCGTACCAAACTTTTTCA